>JAWMRA010000334.1:0-13509 GCA_035584735.1 Pseudotriccus pelzelni | reverse complement strand
ACTTGTGCTCCAGCCCCTTCCCAGCCTCGCTGCTCTTCCCTGGCCCTGCTCCAGCCCCTCCATGTCCTTCCTGAGCTCAGGGCCCAGAGCTGGACAAGCACTCCAGGGGTGGCCTCCCAGGGGCACAATCCCTGCCCTGCTCCTGCTGCCACCCTGTTCCTGAGCCCAGCCCTGATCCCTGGGGACACCACTGGTGCTGGATCCCATTGGGATGCAGCTCCATCCCCACCACCCTCAGGCAGTTCCTGCCCCTGTCCAGCCCACGGGCTGCAGCTTTTCCAGGAGAACGCTGTGGCAGACGGTGTCACCCCTGTGTGTGTTACAGAGGGGGAGGGTTGCACCCCCTCGGAATTCCCGGAGGGAAGCAGGACGTGGCTCCTCAGAATCTGGGGATGTGCCAAGGGAGAACATTTCTCAGCGCTGAACTCGGGGCAATCTTCCCTGGCACCGGAGCCGGGGTCTCCTCCAAGCCTGAAGAAATCCATGGAGCCTCCAAAGCACCGGTGAGAGGACCTCTGATGGGAATCCCGTCCCAATCCCAATTTAGCGGCTCATATTTAGGAAGTGTGTCCGTGCCCATCGCATAGGAGGGGGGTATGGAAGTGCCGTCCTGGCCCAGCTTCTGCCTGGCACAAAGAATTCCCGTTTGGAAGTGAAGGCAACATCTGACGGACAAACTCCGGAATCACTTCAGCCCCTCCTTAATGCCAGCAAAGGAACAGGAGGAGAACATTTCCAGGGCACGATTTACTACCCACAGCACGCACGGATAGTAAAATCAGGGCCTGTGTGCTCCCAAAAACCTCATTTCCTTGGGTGCCACGGAATTCCCGATCCCTTTGTGCAAGGATTGGTCCCTCCTTGGGACCACAGGGAGCTGCAGCATTAATTTAGATGTTTTTTCTTAGGTGATCTTTAAGGCCCCTTCCAAACCAGAAGCATCCAAGGATTCCGTGAGTTCCTAAACTGGGTGCAGTGAATGTTTTCACTTCCAAAGCACCTTTTTGTGGACTATTTGAGGATTTTAGGAAGGAAAACCACAATATATAAATAATTGTGTGTATACAGAAATTACATATAAAATATAAATAAATATAACTCACATATAACTATAAACATACATGTGCATAAATGTATCTACACATACACCCTTTGTCTACAAAACCAGGCAAATTCGCCCCAAAAATGGGCTCTAAACTCATCCTGCTAAACATTTATTCCCGTTCCCACAGAGCATGTGGTGTATTTTTTTTTAACCCCAAATTTAGGGAAGGGAGCAAAGGGAAAATGGCAGATCTTCTGTTAAACCAAACGCCCAAATAACCAGTGGCTGCAGTTGTTTTATGGGACAGAGCGGTCCATAAATTTCCACGTGTGCTCAAACCAGACATCCAAAAACAAAGGAAGAAGACACGCGGAAATAAATGGAAAATTGGATCCGGCAAGGCACGGGATTGGGAGTGCAACAAATGGCTCCCAACGCCAGAAAATAAATCGCGGCTGAAAAAAGAATTAAAAAAAGACAAACCTTACCTGGTAAGGTCTCACTTTGTGGTGGATTTCCTGAATTCCAACCTCTCTCGTCCTCACGTCGCGGCACTGGGAAAAGGGAAGCGGAGGGGAGACGGTCAGGACGCTCCAAACACAAGAGATTTCCGGGCAATATTGAGGCCAAAACTCCACCGAAAACAGTGACAGGGCTGGGTTTCAAACGGGGGAGGCCTCCAGACAAAAGTGATCCATCACTGATCCATCACTGATCCATCCCCGCTCCAGCCTAAACCCAGCTCCGTGCTGAATGGAAAATACCTGCTGGCAAAAAATCGATTTGCTAAGTGGCCATCATGGCTCCCGAGGAAAAGCACCCTGGGATTCCCAACCGGCAGGGAGAGGCAGCATCCAGGGAAAAATACCAGAGGGAAAACCACTTTGGAATCATCCCTGTGCTGGGAAGGGGGAACACTGGCAAAATCCACGCACCAGAGAGGCCTTAAATAGAGAGGGGCTGAGTCCCAGCAAATCTCTCCTTCTTTTTTTCAGTGCTCCTTGGGATGAGTTCTGGAAAAGGAATCTCCCCTCCCTCAGAAGTGAGGCAGGGCAGGAGAAGAGGCTCAAGCGCTAAAAGATGGGTTATGGCTCGCGAGAATTCTGTGGGTTTTCAGCAAAAGCCATAAAATCTGAGGACTTTGGCACTGGCTCCTGTTAGCAGAGAGCTGGGAATTCCTGCTGAGGGAGACGGTTCATCCAGGTTTTTGTGGGTTTACTGGTAAGCCCAGTGCTAAGTTTAACCCAGCTTTAAGTCAGGAAAGTGCTGCCACGAGAGTTTTGCCCAAAGCAGCTGAGCTGCAAATGCTCATTTCGTTCCACAAGTGCTGCTGGAACTGGGGGGAAGGATCACGGAATTAAGGAATCAGAGTGGTTTGGGTGGGAAGGGAGATAAAGCTCATCCAGTGCCACCCCCTGCCACGGGCAGGGACACCTTCCACCATCCCAGGCGGCTCAGAGCTCCATCCAGCTTCACCTTGGACACTTCCAGGGATGGGGCAGCCACAGCTTCTCTGGGAATTGCATCCCAGGGCCTCACCACCCTCACAAGGAAGAATTTCTTCCCAATATCCCTCTAACCCTGCCCTCTGTCACTGTAGAGCCATTAATAACATCCACCAGTGGGTTAAAATGGCCCCAACGGCACCAACACCCACCTGCCCCCAAAATTCCAAAAGCCAGGCATTTAAAACAGGGAAGGAACGTGTGAAAATCCAGTTCACACAGAAACTCAGAGTACTGGGAACAGGCTCAGCTCTGCCTCACGCCCCGTCTCCGAGGGCTTTTAAATTCCATTATCCGTACAAAGCCAAGATCTCACAAAATAATGGGAGAAACGGGGGGTTGTGTCTGGGTTTTGAAGCGGGGTGTGATAAACCCAGGGCTCCGTGTTGTACCAGGATTCTACGGCGCAGAATCGTGGAATTGTTAAGGCTGGAAAAGCCCTCTGAGGTCACTGAGTGCAACTGTTCCCCCAGCACTGCCCAGGCCAGCCCTGCCCCGTGTCCCCAAGGGCCACATCCACGGGGACGGGAAATCCCTCCAGGGATGGGGAATCCAACCCTGCCCTGGGAAGTTCATTCCACTGCCTGACAGCCTTTTCCACGTGGGAATTGTTCCTAATATCCCACCTGGCACAGCTGGAGGCCGTTCCCTCCCCACCTGGCCCTTGTTCCCTGGGAGCAGAGACCGACCCCTCCTGGGCTCCCCCCTCCTGGCAGGGAGTTGTGGGGTGGGAAAAGGTCCTTCCTGATCCCTCCTTTTCTCCAGGCTGAGCCCCCCCAGCTCTCTCAGCCGCTCCTGCTGCTCCAGCCCCTTCCCAGCTCCGTTCCCTTCCCTGGACACGCTCCAACCCTGGAGGTGCCCCAGCAGTGCCAGCACGGGGGGACAATCCCTTCCCTGCTCCTGCTGCCGCACCAGGGCTGGGACAGCCCTCGGCCTCCTTGCCCACCTCGTGTCCAGCACTTCCAGGGCCTTTCCCAGATTTCCAGCCGCTCTTCCCCCAGCCTGGAACGTTCCCTGGGGATTGTGGTGCCCCACGCGCAATTCCCGGCACGTGGCCTCGTCGCCCCTCGCTCCGTTGGCCTCGGCCCATCAGTCCCAAGGATCCAGCCTGTCCAGGTCCCTCCGCAGATCATCCCAAGGATCCAGCCTGTCCAGGTCCCTCCGCAGATCATCCCGATCTCCAGCAGATCCACATCCCACCCAGCTCGCTGCCACCTCTGCCTGAGGGGGGGACCTTGATCCCAGAACATCCACGAGGATTAAACAGGACCATTCCCAGCCCTGAGCCCTGGGGAACCACCAGGGCCCGGCCCCAGCTGGAGGCAAACTCTTCCCAGCTTTCTTTCCAACTTCCAGCTGCACAAACAGCCCAGGAAAAAGCAGGGGAACATCCACCCTTTGTTTAGAACCCCAGGGCTGAGCAGTGACTGTGAACTTTGGGATTTTCCTTAAAAATTCTGCATCCCAACCGTGTATCCCCACCTGCACTAGGTGTCTGGCAATCCCAAGGTCCAGCATCTGGTCCTTCCAGCAAAAATCCTCAGGAATAATCTCTTCCCAGCAGCCACAGCCACCAAACTGATCCCCATCCCTCAAACCTTCCCTGAAGATGGATTCCAGAGCTGCTGAACTGCTTGATCTTTGCTCCTGAGCCTGCAAACATGTGAGATTCCTACAAGTCCCCCTACAAGACACGAGATTCCTACAAGGCCTTTTCCTCTCCTTTTCCAAGCTGGGAGGCAGGAGGGCGAAGCCTATTTATAGTTTTCTCCTCTGACCCAAGGAAAAGCACAGCAGTTACCTCTCATTTCAAGCTGCACTGCAGCAGATTGTTCGGTTCCTGCTCCCAGCAGCTGCAGAGCTTCTGCCTCGCTAAATTAAACCCCGCAATCATCTTCCCAGCAGAGATAATTTCCAGATCATGGCTCCTCTCAAAGCCGGGCCGACGAGCCCTTGAACGCCCCAGCTGAGCCTCCCCTCGGCGCCACGGATCAGCTTCTCCCAGCTCTTCCAGCTGGTCCCCGTCGGGTTTGGGATCGGGTGAGGTGGGTTTAGCAGCAAAGCCAGCCGGGAGGTTCCACCAGGAGCCCCGAGGAGCTCCGTTCCCGAGGTTCCCTCCCGCTGCCGGGATCCGGAGCGAAGCGGCAGCGGGAGGGGATGGAAGCTCCAAATCCCGGCTGGCCTCTGGAGAGAGGCTGGGAGGGCTGGTTGAAGGAGAAAAGGCCAGGGCAGCAGCTTAAGGGAGAGGGACGAAGTGGGATGCAAAGCCCAGCTGGGAGGAAAAGAGCCTGGAGTTTGTCCCCTCGTCTTTGACGTGACGGCAAGATCCAAGTGAGATGGCACGGGCAGCAGGGAGTCAGACGTAGCCTGGAGGATTATCCCTGTTAAATCCCAAAAACCACGGGCCAGCGGCACAGACGGGGGTGGGAATCCAGGGATAGGGGCAGCAGCCTGGGAATTAACAACTCCCGGATGCAGCGGCGCCTTGAAAGCTCTTTAAGAAGAAGGGAGCTGGAAAGAGGGAGCACTGAACCCTCGCAGAGATCCACGGAAAAGTCGTGGTGGGGACGAGCCCCGGCCCACACACCGGGACACCAGAGCAATCCTTCGGAATTGAATCTCAAAATCATGGAATGGTTTGGGTTGGAACGGACAGCAAAGAGCAGCCCTTGCCACGGGCAGGGACACCTTCCACCATCCCAGGTTGCTCCAACCTGGCCTTGGACACTTCCAGGGATCCAGGGGCAGCCACAGCTTCTCTGGGCACCCTCAGTGGGTGGAACATTGTCAGGAAACACGGGGTCTGTGACACCTTTTGGTCAGGAATTGGGACATCCCGAAAGGAAAAAGGAAGAACTGGGGCACAACTTTACGGGAGGGGCTTTGGGAGTTCGGGAGGGAGGTTCGAACGGTGGGTGGTGGCAGCGCAGAGCACGGGGGACACTGCAGGGAAAAGGCCGGGAATCCATCCCTCCTGGCTGCAAACACAACCCCAATTCCTGCCTCCCCCTCCTCCCGTGTTTTTATTTGACCTCAGGAATATCAGGAACATCAAGCTCCCTTTTTGGTCTGTGCTGAAACCTCTCCTGCAAGATCCGTCTGGGGAGGAGGGGGCTCTGACTGACAGCCTTCCTTCCCATTGTCCCGGGGAAAAAAAGAAAGGAAGGAGGGGTTCCAAGGCATAAATCACACAGGAACCTTTCCTGCCTCCTCTCTTTGATTTAGGGCTTCATTCCCCCCCAAAAAAAACCAAGGAATATCACAAACCAGTGAGCGCATTCGGGGGCGGGGTGTGAAAGTCACCCAAACAAAAGGAGCTTTTCAGAGGGATCACTGAAGTGCTTTTTTCAGTCATGAAAATGTTTTTTTTCTCTCTGTGTAAAGCCATCAGGCAGCTCCTCCTCCATCCATCCCAATCCCCCAGGATTACCTGTGTCCCCAGATCCTTCATCCTGGCCAAGGCGAGCTCCCTCAGGTTCCCGTGCTCCACCCCGGAGCTCACCAGCGGCATCGGGATATCCCTGCATGGAAAAAGGGAAAACCGAACCCTTCAGGCAACGCCAGAGGCAGGGAACACACCCCAAAGCACCATTGCAGCCACCTAAGCCGAGATTCCAAAACAGCAGATCCCAGAATTCCTCAGAATTCCCCCTCGGTTTCGAGCCCTCGGTTGAATAAAACGGGCAAAACGCAGCTAAAAGCAGGAGTGGAGGGGAAAAAAAGGAGGGGAAAAGCTACAGGTTTTATTTGGATTAAAAACCCCCCGAATTGATATCAAAGTCAGCTTTAGCAATTAAAAAACCAAAAGTATAAAAATCGTAATTTTGTCCTCAGTTCTTGGGAGTCTTGGGGGGGGGTGGTGGGGAAAAGGGGCTCTAGGTCAGATGTTCTTCACGGAATCTGCTGCTGGAAAGCCAGGAATTTGGAAGCAGTTCTGCAGTCTGGGAGCTGAAATGTCCCCCAGGGAAAAATCCAGCAGGATTACAACTCCTCTGTGCTGGGATTTTCGCCGCTCGAAAAGGGAAAAAGTTCTGCTCAGCAAAGGATTTGCGGCGGCCAGAAAAGCCCAGGCCCTCCCTCCGGGAACGCGAATCGGGAAGTCTGGAAAGGGCAGGACTCTCCTCCCTTCAGTTTTCCAAGGGAAAGCGCTCGCGGAATCGGAAAGCAGGGCCGGGTTCGGCCTCTGTGCCGCCTGCCCGGGGCAGTTTGTCCCGCTGGCAGGGAGGAAAGCAGGACACCATCCCTCGGGGAAAGGAGGGTTTATGGATCCAGAGCAGGAACCGCGGGGATTGCTGGCAACATCCCACTCTCCGCCCTTCCCAAAGGCGCCACCGGCGTCATCCAAACCCCCCGGACCTTCCACGGGGAAACAGGGACGATACGAGTGGGAAGACGGGTCGGGCTCAAACGTTCCCTGCTGGGCATTTCCCCCTTTTCCTTTATCTCAGCAGCTTAAAGGACAGAAGGGCACAAAAAAACAACCCCCAACCCAACCAGGGGATGGGATGCTCAGGGAATTGCTGATGGAATTAGCTCAGTTGGATCAGTGGATCCATCGGATACCCGACACCGAGGTATTCATGGATCCATTCAGTTCCCTGTGGAATAGCTTTCACACCAAACCCCCAGTAACAATTCCCAGGGTTGCAAATTCCTGGTTTGGGCAATTTTTTTCCTATTTTTGGCAATTCTTACTTTGGGCAATTCCCACTTTTTAATCTTATCAAAGGTGAAGATCTCCCAGGGTCCCAAAGGGCTGATCCTTGTGCTGCTTCAGCCTCTGCAGGTCCCAGACATCGGCAAAGGGGGCAGGGAAAGGAGCTTCTCTTTAGTGTTGGGAATAAAATAAGGGCTGGAAAAGACCATAAAGCTCATAAATCCATGGGCTGGGATGACTCCCACTAGCCCAGGTTGCTCCAAGCCCCGTCCAACCTGGCCTTGGACACTTCCAGGGATCCAGGGACAGCCACAGCTTCCCTAGGAATTCCAGCCCAGCCCCTCCCCACCCTCCCAGCCAGCAATCCCTTCCCAATCTCCCATCTCTCCCTGCTCTCTGGCAGTGGGAAGTCATTCCCTGTGTCCTGTCCCTTCAGTCCTTGTTCCCAGTCCCTCTCCAGCTCTCCTTGAGTCCCTTCCAGAGCCTGAAGGGGCTCCAAGCTCTTCCTGGAGCTCAATGCTTTCCTTTAATTCCTTGGAGCTGCATCCCACAGGATTTGTCTGCTGGGAAACTGGGAACCCCAGCCTGGAGTCATCCCAGTTCCACGGAATCATCAAATCCCAGACTGCTTTGGGTGGGAAGGGACCTTAATGCTCATCCATTCCCACCCCCTGCCACGGGCAGGGACACCTCCCGCTATCCCAGGTGGTTCCAACCCGGCCTTAGACACTTCCAGGGATCCAGGGGAAGCCACAACTTCCCTGGGAATTCCAGCCCAACCCCTCCCCACCCTCCCAGCCAGGAATTCCTTCCCAATATCTAATCCTAATATCTCATCTAAGCCTCCTCTCAGCTCAAAGCCGTTTCCCTCTTGTCCTTCTCCTTCTATTCCCTTGTCCTTGTCATTCCTTACCCTCGCCTTCCACTCCCTCTCCAGCTTCCCTGTAGGGATAACTGGCTGTCTGGGCACAAGCTGAACCTGAAAGCACTGTGGAAACAGAGCCTGGAAGGGAAGATGTGGAGGGAGGTGGACTCCTGGAGATGGAAAGGGCCTGGGATGCAGCAGAGAATGAGGGAAAACTTGCTCTCCTCGTTGGGAAGGGCCCATGGATGTTTCCAGAAGCCTTGGCTTTGTTTATTATCCTGCTCCTGAGTCACACAACGGCCCTGGAAGCAATTCAGATCCGAGCAATAAGTCCTGGGGCCCGAATTCCTCAGCAAAAGACCTGCTAGGCTGCCATCCTTGAGGAATAAACCTGCTGGATTTAGATGGGATGCCGCAGTGACGGCACCAGGAACAAGCTGATCCATCCAAGGAATCTCCGTCCTGAGCAAAAATTCCCACATTCCTGCCTTGTTTCATGCCAGGCTACCCCTTGTTCTCTTGTTCTCTGCCAAAATCTACGTTCCTGTTTCTTAAAAGGCAATTCCTTAAATGGTTATTCCTTAAAAGGTTCCCTGCCCATGGCAGGGGGTTGGAATGGGATGAGCTTTAAGGTCCCTTCTAACCTGAACCATTCTGTGATTCCACGATTTTCCTTCTCTCAGAGGTCACTTATGTCCAAATCTGTCCTTCCAAAAAAAAACCCCCTGATGCTGCCCTGCACGTATTCCCATGGTTCATTCTCCTGAAGATGGGGATTATCCCGCACAAGGCATTCCCAAACCTTGCTCTGGCTGCTGCATCAACACTTCCGTCTCCAAAAGGAGTTTATCCCGAAAAAAAGCCATTCATGGCCGCGTTCCTCTGTGGTTTATCACATTCCAGACTAAGACATTGACAGCTTCTCCTCCTCTGTTACGGTGATCCCGGGATTTACAGCAAAACCCCCTGGGAGTTGGATGCCAAACTTCCCTGACCTGCATCCCGTCTCCCGCTCCAGCTCTGCCCCCAGCAGATCCTCCCCCTTCCAGTGATGCTTCCCAGCCCTCCAAGGTTTCCTCAAGGCCTTATTTTTTGTGCCTTTTTTTAAAGCAAGATCAGTTTTTAAATGGGCATTTTAGAAACCCCACCATTATCCCTGAATCCAGAATTTCCTGGTCGGAGCTTCCCAGCGTTTCTCGCCTCTGACATGTTTCTCTGCTCATCCCCACTTTGTCACCCTTCCAATCAGGCACCAAATCAAATCCTTTGAGGAAGCCCAGGCAGGTGAGGTCTCATTCCTCACTCTCCTCTTGGAGAGCATGGGATTGGAGCCGCTTCCAACTCATGGAGCCGGGAGCCAACGGAGCGTTGTCCGGGCGTGCAAAATACTGGGAAGTGCTTACAGCCTCCCTTCCCATTATCAGGCAGATTTAGGAGATAACGGAAGCAAAATAACCCAAGGAAGACCCCACATAGCTGATGGAATGACGATCCATGATCCTGGGATCCCAGCGGGTGCTGGGAATAACGGCACCGCCAGGGAACGTTCCTGAAAACCCTGGAACGCCCGCGGGGGGGAGAAAGGAAGTCTCCACGGCCAGAAAAATGACACAGCTCACGGCTCCTGCCACAGAGAGAGGGATGTTCCCCCCCAGTTATCCCTCGGGATCATTAAAGGGCTGCATCCCAGGCTCTCGTCTGGCCGCCGGAGAAAGCGGAGCCTCCAGAGATTTCCGGACGCGGAGTTCCACCTAAAGAGCTCCTTCCTCATCCTCCTCGGCCTCTCCCGGCCTGAAGAGCTTTTAAACCAACCCAAACCCGAAGCAGTTTGAAAGACCTTCAGTGAATTAACGATTAAGGCTGAGAAACAATAAAAGGCTGAGTCGGATCTCGCTGCCAAAGTCCGGATCCCGTCCGAGCGCGGCAAATCCGTAGGCACGGAAAATTACCTCTGGACACGGTACACGCGAGTCCAGGGAGGGACGAGGGCCAGGATTCGGGCCACCAGATCCACCAGAGTGCTGGGGGGGTAGCTCTTGTATCTCCCAGTTTTCCAGAGCTCGTACAGCCCCGTGCCACGGATCACCAGGGTCGGGTAGAGCTTCATCCCGTCGGGGCGAAAAGCGGGATTCTCAAAAAACTCCTGCAGGGAGGGAACAAAAAAACACACAAACCAGGAATCAGGGCAAGAGAAACCACATTTCCCCACCCCGAGAGCTTTGAACAAAACTGATTTCCCGCTGGGATTTGCGAAAGGTAACTCGTGTTTTTTAAGAATTCCCAGGGTTGGGAGCGTTTATCAGCTGGTGGCAGGTTTGGGAAAAAAAACCCAAAAACACAAGGCATTAAGGGAGGGGAAAAAAAAAAAAAAGAATATAAAAAAAATATCCAAGTGGCAACACCAATCTGTGCATTTGCTTGCACCTTTCAGCGGGGACTCGACAGATATTGCAGCGTTTATTGTCGCAGGCTGCGCTCGGAATTAGAACAATAGCAAGGAGGGTGCTTATCTCCCATCTCTCAGCAGGCCACACTTGGAGATTAATCAATGTGTCTGGGCCACATCATTTGAATAGCAATGAAGAACGAACAGGGGTTTCTTCTGCAGGGGGGTGTTCTCACCGGGCCCAGGGAAGGGCAGGAGGGAAGTGCAGCTCCTGCTTCGTTCCCCCCCCCACCCCCCGACTCGAATCCCGTGTCGGGGTTTGTTTGTTGTTTTGGTTTTTTTTTTTTCCCCGAGGATTAAATTTCCCGTGATGACAATTAAAATAAAATCACTTGCAAAATAAAGAGAATAAACTCAAAAGCCAGGCAAGCCCCCCCACCCTGAACCAAGCAAGCATTAAATTGAATGAAGTGATGACACGGGCCAGGGGCTCAGCTTGGATGGGACTGTGGAATGCTGGATATCCACGGCTTGATCCCTCTCTCCAGCACGGGATTCTCACAGGAATAAAAACCCAGACAGGTTTGTTCAGGTGAGTTAATGGTTGGTGTGGTCTCACCAGTTGCTGCTGAAGTGCTACCCCAGTTATCCGGAATCATGGAATGCTTTGGGGTGGGAAGGGACCTTAAAGCTCATTCAGTTCCAACCCTGACACGTCCTTCTATCCCAGGTTGCTCCAAGAGAATCCAGCCTGGCTTTGGACACTTCCAGGGATCCAGGGGAAGCCACAGCTTCTCTGCGCATTCCCAGCCTCTCCCCGCCCTCCCAGCCAAGAATTCCTTCCCAAACTCCCACCTCTCCCTGCCCTCTGGCAGTGGGAAGCCATTCCCCCTTGTCCCTTAAAGCTCATCCAGTCCCAACCCTGCCACGGGCAGGGACACCTTCCATGGAATGAGAGGAGATGGAATGAGGAGATGACGTCCTGAACTCAAACATTTCCCTTTTTTGTGCTCTTGCAACAACCTTTTCCATCAGAAAACCCCTGAGTCCCCCCTGGCAGAGCTGCCACGGAAAGGTCAAACTATTTGGGGTCACTGTGAGTGGTTCAACCCCATTTCCAAGGTCGGTGACAGCACAGCTCAGCCAACATCAAGGGGATTGCACCTTTCAACCCGATTTTTATGGAGCACACCAAGCCCAGAATGAATTGGAAACCAGCTCTGAGAGCACCCAAAAGCTGCAGTTCCCCAAAAAGAGGAAAGATCTGATTTCCTGGGGGCTCCACTCCAGCATTTTGCAGAGCAAAGATCGAGCTGCCACCCAAAATCCTCTCCCTCTCAAGATGTTCGGCTGGTGGAAGAGACACCGTTTTTGGAAGGAATTCACTGAAACCTCAGGGTTTTTGTTCAAAATAAAGGTCGAAATCTCTTTTTTAGTGACTGTCCACCCCGAACCAGGTGCCACTCAGCCCCGATTCCTGAATGGCTTCCTCCAGCACATTAAAGAAGATGATTAAATTCATCCTGTGAATAAGAGGAACATTATCTCCGCTCTCCATACTCCGGCATTCCTTATCTCCATCAGCTGGATTATTTATAACCAGGAATACTGGGAGCGCTTGAAAGCTCCTGCCTTGAGTGACACTCCCAACTCCACAGGGGAAGGAACAATCACTTAGTGCTTTAATTATATGCATTAACAGGAGCTCCGGTGGCTCCGAAACCGCGGCTCCATTTTAGCTCCCCATTTGCATTTCCCTCGTAAATGCCGGGCTAATTAAATCCTAACGATAGGATCTGCATTCACTGGCGCAGACAATGGCCCAGTGACCGAGATGTGCCTTTTCCCTGCCTTTTGGAGCTGCCTGGGAACACACACGTGGTGGGGGAGCAGCGGCTGGGAAGCGCCGGGAGCCGGGGAACGGTCGTTTTAAAGTCGTCCAGCGACCGCGACTTTCCACGACGCGAGTTCAGAAGTTCCCAGGACGCTCAGGAGGACGGGGAGCTGACGCTGGGCCGGATTTATCCCCGTTTTCCAGGCCCAGCGCTCGCCGCCCACCCGAACGTCCCTTCGGGGAGCGCAGTGGGACGGGAGGGAACAGCCCCAGGTTGCAGCAGGGGAGGCTCAGGTTGGATATCGGGAACAATTCCTTCCTGGAAAGGGCTGTCCAGTGGTGGGGTCCCCATCCCTGGAGGGATTTAAAAACCCCCGTGGATGCGGCACTCGGGGGATAGGGGGCAGTGGTGGCCTCGGCAGCGCTGGGGGTGGTTGGATTTGATGGTCTGAAGGGTCTTTTCCAACCTAAACGATCCCAAATCACTCCCCTCTTCACGTCTACGCTCGTGGCAAAACCTCCTGTGGGTGTGACCAAGGGGGAAGAAGTTCCCCAAAGCAAAACCTCCTGTGGGTGTGACCAAGGGGGAAGAAGTTCCCCAAAGCGGGTGATCCAAATTTCCACCTCTCCTGGGAGCTCCTGACAAGCTTCCAGCGATCCAGGGGAGGAAAGGAAACGTTCCAGGGAATTTCACCTTTCCTGACTCTCGACAGCTCCGGAGTAAAATCCTTTCGGCTCCCGGCACACTCAGGGAGTCAGGTTTGGTTCATTAATTATTTATATGTATATGTTACATAGATAAATATGATTATGGAAGCCACTAAAAGTGACACAGAGTACTCGAGCTCTGCCCTGAGAGGGTCAGTTCTCTGCTGAGGTTGTTCTGTGACGTCTCCTCTGAGACACTTGGAATGTCAAACGAGAAAACCGGGATTTTCCTGCTCTCTAAAGGACCTTGTAAACTCACCCTTGGAGCTGTTGGATCTCCTCCCCTCCCAGGAGCCCCCCCAAAAACCCCTCAAATCCTCACGCCAAAGGGAATTTTTCCAGGTGAGCCCTCACAACCTTCGGCTCGGGCGGGAAAACGTTACCGTGTGAAACAGGACAGGAAACTCCTGCTGCCAGACCAGGAGGGAAGAGCCCCCCATCCCATCCCATCCCATCCCATCCCATCCCATCCCATCCCATCCCATCCCATCCCATCCCATCCCATCCCA
>JAWMRA010000333.1:0-13517 GCA_035584735.1 Pseudotriccus pelzelni | reverse complement strand
ACCTTCCCTGCCCTTCCCAAACCTTTCTTTCCCAAACCTTCCCAAACCTTCCCTTCCCAAACCTTCCCAAACCTTCCCTGCCCTTCCCAAACCTTTCTTTCCCAAACCTTCCCAAACCTTCCCTTCCCAAACCTTCCCAAACCTTCCTTTCCCAAACCTTCCCAAACCTTCCTTTCCCAAACCTTTCCAAACCTTCCCAAACCTTCCCTTTTCTTTGTCCTTCCCTGCCTTCCTCCCTTCCCTCCTTCCCTCCTTCCTCCTGTCCTTCTCTCTCTCTTTCCTTCTTTAGGTTTGGGTTAGGGTTAGGGTTTTCTAAGAGAAAGTTCTTGAATCAAATAACTGGAAATTTATTTTAGTGGAATTTAGCCTCGAAACAAGCATTTGTAAGAAGTGGCAGTGATTGCATTTCAGTGCAATTTAAAAATGGAAGCAGTGGACTCCACATTCCCTGGAATCTCTGAGGCAGGAACAGGAAGAAAAGTTATCTGGAAATCAGGCCTGAAGATCAGTCGGTCCTTTCGAAAAGGGGTTGGGACTCCAAGATCCCTCCTGGCTGAAACCTTTCTGTGATTTTATAACGAACTGCTGCAGTTTGGTGTCAGCTGAGTTCAGAGGACTGTGGGGACTGTCAGCTGAGATGCTGGAATGTTCTGCAGGGGCTTTTTAGCAGCACAGCTGGCCCTGCAACTGGGAATGGGCCAGCCCGGGATGTGCCCCCTGGATTTTATCCCATATCGTTCGGCAGGAGGGATTTTTTATCTCCCAGGCGTCAGAGATGAGGTTTGATGACAGGACCCTGTGACAGTGAGATCAGTGATTCCGCAAATCCCCAGTCCTGAGTGCTGGGACTGCAGTAACAGGGGGGTGGGGGGGTTATTTTATCTTGTTTTATTTTGATTTGTATGTTTAATCGCTAAAATGATTACAAAGCAGCACTAATGGCTGGTTTTCCAGGGAAATCAAACACAGGGGATACACCTCAGGAGCTGCTTGTCTCATTCCCCAGGACCTGGTTATCTTCTTCACTGACCTGGAATAGGCTGTGGAATTGGTTGGCCAAAGAAACTGTGGATGCTCCTTCCCTGGAAGTGTCCAAGGCCAGGTTGGATGGGGCTTGGAGCAACCTGGGATAATGGGAGGTGTCCCTGCCCATGGCAGGGTTTGGAATGAGATGATCTTTAAGTTCCCTTCCAAGCCAAACCATTCTGGAATTCTGGGAAAAGAGGTCTGGAAGCCTTGAATTCCTGAGTTGCTTTGTGAACTCCCCGTGGGAGAGAGGAGAGCCTGGTCTGCTTTGCAGGGGGCAGAGCAGGAGGGGGTGAAGGTGACACAGAAAGCGGGAAGGAGTTTCCAAGATGGGAAACAGATGAAGGAACAATTTGGATCATCCCACACCGGGGAAATGAAGGAATAGCACTGGAGAACTAAAACCCTGAGCTGTGGTACCCAAGTGTGGCTCTCTGGCTGTGTGGGATGATGGGCAGTGAATCTCCTGCAGGACACGGTCACTCCATGAACAACTTTCCCAGCTCCTCTCCGGATCCTGCTCCCTGATTTTCCACCTGCCATTAATACCAGTTCACTTCCAGAAGCTGCTTTTGGGCACGGGACCTGACGCCCCTGTGACAATTTCCCGCTTCTGGCAGCTGACATTTTCCAGACAGCTGAAATTTCCCTGGTTTTCTCTTTTTTTTCCCCTTCTCCAGCACTGCCTGCAGGTGAAACTGGGAATTGTTCTTTATCAGGAATGGTCTGAAGGAGGAGTGAAAGTTTGGAGAGTGTCCTGCTGAGGGCATCAATCCCCACACACACAAATAAATCCACACCCCATGCTGATTCTTCACGCACCTCAAACGTTCTTTACACACCTCAAACATTCCCAGGCATGGATGAAAATCCTGTTTTCTGTTCACACTCATCACTTCCAGGCCATTGACAGGCTTGGAAAAATTCCTGCTGGCTCAACTGCTCCCACACACACAGAGGCAGGAGTTGCTTTCAGCAGCTTCTTAAGCACCGAAATATCCCCCTTCCCTCAAAATATCCACACTTTTCCATAAATCCACGTGCACTGGGCTTGCACATGCAGTGATCCAGTGAACTCTATTTGCTGTGCATGAGAGTAGGAAAATTCGCAATTTATTAGAAAATCACGGAAATGTAAAGCGGTTTGGATTGGAGGGGACCTTAAAGAGCATCTTACTCTGCCCCCCTGCCATGAACAGGGAAATTTCCACTGTCCCAGGTTGCTCCAGGTCCCATCCAGCCTGGCCTTGGACACTTCCTGGCAAATTCTTGTTAATAAATCCCTTTGGGGTGGGTTGGAGTGAAAGGACACTGAGGAATGGGTGTTTGGAAATAGATCTGGATATTATGTTTGTAAATATATATAATAGATATATTTTATATAATATACATTATACCATATATCCTCCTATTTTATCTATAACATATTATAATAATATAATAATATATTACATATACAGTATTACATATTGTATATAGTGATATACAATCTGTATCTAATAAAATACATAATATATACTATAAAATAGACTCCTTAATTATATATATTATATATAATGATACATAATAATAATACCTAATGATACATATAATACATAAATCTATATTATATATAATGTATAGTAATATGTGATTATTTGTGATATATACTATGATTTATAATATGTAATTATATATATATAAATTTATACTTTATATTTATATATTTTTATAGAATGTATTATAAATACATATTTTATACTTATTATTGATATGATATCTACTCTTTTAGAACAATTTGGTTTCCAAGGAAAACAGGCGCGAAGGCATTTTGGGTGTTTTCTGTGGCAATCCAGCCACATCAAAGCACGAAAATAACAACAACTCCAGGAAATAAGGGCAGGAGGGAGCAGCCCCAGGCCAAGGCTGGCAGGGGGGTCTATCAGCTCCACATCATCCCCAACCTCCTCTGCCACCTCCTGCTCCTTTGGTGTCCCCACATCCCAGGAAGAGGGAGGTGGCCGTGACGGTTTTGGAAACAGGGAGAAGAAGAACGCCTGGAAAACTCGTCACCTCTGCCTCGGTCCTCACAGGAAACATCATTTTTTTGCCGGCCTCCCCAAGACCGGGAGGTTTGACGAGGTGGATTTGACGATGAGGTGGTTGGAGGAGGCGGTTTGACCCTCCTGGGTGGATCCTCTGCTGACGAACTTCGCTCTGAACGTCCCCAGGGGACGACCCTCAGCAGCCACCAAGGGCAGTTCAGAGCCCACGAGGGAAGGTGGGCAAAGGAGGACCCCAAAAAGAGAAAAAGGCGCCCGATTTGTACCAAAATGTCTCTCAAAAAAAAAATAGCAAAGGAAGAGCCGACCGAGAGGCCGCCCAAGGCCAACAGTGTGCAATCAGGTGGAAGAACAGTGTCACAGGCGAGGGGAGAAGGGAGGAGTGAAGGATCCGAGTCGTTTGGGGAGAGATAGGGAAAAGCAAGAGCAGGATTGTAAAGAAAAGCTTATCTTGTTCCTGCCTGTTCTCCCACTGCCTCGGGATTATGCAAATGAGCCATTCAAGTAGATTTTCCCGGTAATTAAAAACTCTGCTCTTTTTAATTAAACTTTCCCTCCAGACTGAGGTGGGGTTTTGTTTTTTTTTTTGGTTGTTTTGTTTTTAGTTCCCCCTCGATAAACTAATCTTTACAAGGGTTTTTTTTTTTTTTTTTTTCCCCCTTTTCCCTCCTCTCTTCTCTTCCTCTTTCTTTTTCTTCTCCTTTTCCTTCAGAACTGTCAAGGCCCATCAGGAACTGACTGGAACTCCGAGTTCGATGAGAACTTGCTGGAAAAAGAGAGAAGAGGAAAACTTTTGACTGCAGGTTGAGGAGGGAAGTGGGAGTCAGACTTGGGAGCGTGGGAACTGCTTGAAGGGTTTGTGCACAGAAGCAAAAAGAAAATATCAGAGGAAACCCAAAGAAAGGTAGGATGGGGGAAAAAAAAAAAAAAGACAAGTTTGAGAGCTTCTGGCTCTTGGGATTTGGCTGGGAGGAGGTTTGCAAGGAGAGGTAATTAGTAGGAAAGCTTTAATGAGCTGGAATATTTAACCGGGGATCACGGGAAATGGGAAAGGTTAAGGCAGATGAACAATTAGTGCAAACCATCCCTGCACAGCCTTGTTTTGATGCACTGCCAGCAGCTGACGGAATCAGAGGGTACCCTGAGCTGCAAAGGACCCACAAGGAGCATGGAAGGCCAGCTCCTGGCTCTGGGGGTTGGAATGAGACGGGCTTTAGGGTCCCTTCCAACCGAACCATTGGATGATTCCATCGTGTTTAACCACGGGAAGTCGGGATTTGGAGGAACCAGAGCCCTCAAGGAGGGAAACCCCCTCCTCCCATGCTTTGTCCGTAGCTCATCGTTGTGCGGATTTGCCTTGAGGTGTTTGGGCATCAACCTGGGCAAACTGAGGCTTTCACAGAATCATGGAATACCCTGAGCTGGAAGGGACCCACGAGGATCACCCAAGCCCAGCTCCAGGCCCTGCACAGGACAGGAGCGGGAATCCCACCGTGGCAGACTCAAATGTCATGTTTTAGGCAGGTTCTCCCTTATCCATTTTCTTAGGATGTGCTTGTTTCAATGCAGGACGTGGGTGCCCCACATCCCATCCCTCCTGAGGGATTTTTTTTTTAACCCTTCCCTTCCCTGGAGCAGATCCCGGGGGAAGCTGGAATGGTGGAAAAACAGAAAAAAAAAAAAAAAAAGAAGAAAGGCAAAACCACCTGAGCGGCTCTGAGCAAACTGGGGGAGTGGAAGTTTGGAAACTTCCAGGAAAGTTGGAACTTCCAAGACGATCTTGAAGGTGCCTTCCAACCCAAACTATTTGATGATTCCGTGATTCCACCTGCAGGTTTGTAAGGAATTTACTAAGGAATTGCTGGCTTGGGGCCGTGCCCACTGCCCTGGGGAGCCCATTTAGTGCCCAATCACCCTCAGGGGACAGAACCTTTCCCTGAGATCCAACCTGACACATCTTCAGCTCCCCTGGGTTCTGAAGTGAAATTCGGCTCCACTTTCAGCCAAACAACGGAGAGAGCCCCATTTTGCAGCAGCAAGTGTCAGGTATTCAAGCATTTCTTGCCAACGCTGAAAAGGACAGAATGTTCCAGCACTTCATCTGAAATTGCCTGTTTGGAATTTAGCCCGTCCTTTTGTCTGAGAAATTTATTTTAAGAACTGGGGGAAAAAAAAGAAAAAAAACAACCCACAAACCCAACGCTCAACACAGAAATAAACCTCAAAAGATAAAACATGGTGTGTGGAAGGACTGAAACAAACCCTTCCTTTCAGCCGAAGTTTTCGCTTCTGATGTGTTTGGTTTGAAGTTTTCTGCATTTCGGGGGGGGGGATGTTCAATTTTAGAACGGGAAAATAAAAAAATAAATCAGTAGGTTCTGGAATTTCACAGACATTGGAAGGTCTGGATCCCTTTAGACTCGGTCACTTCCCAGCTGACGGTTTGCTTTCCGTCCACGTCGTGGATTTTACCTTTGGAACGAGATTTTCTTGGGATTTGTTAAAGGGGAGGGAGGTTAAAAAAAGAAGGGCAGTGATAGGACAAGGAGAGGATGGTTTGAAACTAAAAAAGCTGAGATTTAAATCCTTAGAAATTTAGAAATTCTCCCCAGTTGCTCAGCCTGGAGAAGGGAAGGCTCCAGGGTGACCTTGGAGCCCCTTCCAGTGCCCAAAGGGGTTCCAGGAGAGCTGGAGAGGGACTGGGGACAAGGGATGGAGGGACAGGACACAGGGAACGGCTTTAGGCTGAGGAAGGGTAGATTTAGATTGGATCTTGGAAAGGAATTCTTCCCTGTGAGGGTGGTGAGGCCCTGGAATAGAATTCCCAGAGAAGCTGTGGCTGCCCCATCCCTGGAAGTGTCCAAGGCCGGGTTGGATGGAGCTCTGAGCAAGCTGGGGGAGTGAAAGCTGTGCCTGGGTTTGGGACTGGATGACCTTTCAGGTCCCTTCCAAACCAAACCAGTCTAGAATTCTCTCTCTCTGTGGGTCTCCTGTTGCCTCCCTGAGCCCAGATCTCGAGGGAAACCATTCCCCTTTTTTCCCTGTTCTCCTGTTCTCTCCTGATTAACTCCTGTACTCTGAGCTCTCGGAGATGTGCCTCCTCCTTTCACGAGAAATGAACTGGAATAATTTATTCATCCGCATTCAGACACTGCAGTGGAGACAGGAGAGGCTGACAAATGATTTAACAGGCTGGATAAATCCAGGGAAACCTCAGGAAAGGGTGTTTTGCCCAGGGATGAGAAGGGAAGAAGTCAGAGAGAGGAACCTCTATCAAAAAGAGCAAAAAAACCCCCGTTCAAGTATCTGCCCCATGACAATAAATAAATTATTCTTCATGCAAAATAGGCCAAAAAAGAGGTTTTTCTTTCCCCTCTTTGCCCAGAATGAATCCTGGGTTTTCCCTGGAAGAACCATGGATCCATAGAAAGGGGGGGGGAATATATTCATGTTCTCTTTAAGAAGTTTCAGTGCCTGGGGCTGAAGATCCTGGCACGTTCTACCAGAGCTGGTGGTGGCAGTGAAGGTGCAACTCCTTATTTTGGGGGATTTTTCACTTGCAAACCAACCTGCCCTGCTGCCTTTCTGTGCCATTAATGATTTAAGATCCTCGGATTTTAATTTGGCTTTTTTTTTTTTTTTTTTAATGAGTTCCCAGTTTAAAGATTCAGGACCAGAGACAAATAATCAGCTGATTAATCTCGGAGAAAATCAAGAGGTGTTTGTTTTTATTTCTGACCAAACTGCTGCAGGATGTGCCTGAGCCAGAGCCAAAGTCAGGCAAGGCCCTGGCTTGGAAACTCAGAAAAAAGGGGGTAAATCTGGGTGATCTCCAGATCTGGGGTCCTTTCCCGTAGCTTTGACTTCCTGGGATAAAGGATTGCTGTTTCTCTTGTGCTGCTTTCTGACAACTTCAACCCCAGAATTCCCACTGGCACTTCAACTACAAAAAAAAAGTAGATTAAGATTTTTTTATGTTATTCTGCTGAATTTTTGTCATCTTTAACTTCACGTGGCTGTATAAATAAACCTATTTTTTTGTTTAAATATGAATGCCAAGGATTTCTGTTAATAAATCTTTTCCTGTTCCTCCTGGGGAGAACCAAACAGGTGGGATCGGGGGTTTTTTTTTAATCGTTAAAATGTTATCAGATTTTCAGAGCAAAAAATTGCTTCGTGTTTAAACAGGAGAAAAGGATGGGGAAAGAGAAGGAGGGGAAGGAGAAGGAGAAAAGGGAAGGGAAGGAGGAGGAGAAGGAGAAGGGAAGGGCAAAGGAAAGGTAAAGGAATAAAAATGGGAAAGAAAGGGAAAAGGAAAAAAGGAAAAGGGAAAAGGAAAAAGGGAGAAGGGAGAAAAGAAGGAGAAGCAGAAGGAGAAGAAGGAGAAGAAGAAACAGAAGGAGAAGGAAGAGAAAGAGAAGAAAGAGAAGGAGGAGAAGAAAGAGAAGGAGGAGAAGAAAGAGAAGGAGGAGAAGGAAAAGAAGGAGAAGGAAGAGAAGGAGACCCAACCAGGAGCCCTGCCCTGACTTGTCCTTGCAGTGGGTTTGACTTCGGCTGCCTCTGGGCTATTCCACGCGATTTTGTCAGAGCAAAACCTTCCCGGTGTGGAATAATTGAGCTGGCAGTGGGGAAATCTGCTCTGTTACAGGGACGTTACAAGCCTGGCTGTGGGGTGAACGCGAAGGATCCTCCCACCTTAATCCTTCAGCTCCCTCCCCATCTGTGTCCTGCCCAGCACTGGGGGTGGGCACCGCTGGTGCTCATCCTCGGGGCACTTCGCGCCGTCCCAGAAAGGTGATGTATCAGCAGTTCTTCTCCAGCAGCGGGGAAAAAACAATC
The DNA here is from genome assembly GCA_035584735.1 of Pseudotriccus pelzelni. NCBI lineage: Eukaryota > Metazoa > Chordata > Aves > Passeriformes > Tyrannidae > Pseudotriccus > Pseudotriccus pelzelni. The sequence continues at coordinate 5,610 of JAWMRA010000333.1, read as the reverse complement.
CCGAGAGGGATTTTCCCCGCGCCGGCAGCAGCAGGCGCAGTATCGGCAGAGCACAGCTGGTGGCAGCAAAGGATAAACCCAAGACAGCCCGGGAAAATATCGGTTATTTAATACGGAGCGGAGAAAGTTCAATAAATAAGTGTCTGGGGAGCTGATCTTTGGGGTGCCCGTTGGAAATATCGTGGATAAATTTCCAGCAGACAGGACAGGAATGTTTTCCAGCATCACAGCAGCGGCTGCTGGAAAAATATTTGCCTTTAAGAGCAGCTCCCGGAGGATACAGCAGAGGGGTAATTGATCCTCTGCTAATTAATGCAGGGATCACATGCGTGCCAGTCATTATCCAAGGGCAAGTTCCCGGTCTCACCTTTGTTCAGTCCCCTGGGAGAAGCTGGGCTCTGCAATCAAAGATTTTCCCACCTTGAAGTTCCTTAACTGGGAGGTTGAGCTCATCGGCTCCCCGAAAAGTTCTTTGGGGAAAGAAAAACGAAGCGTCCCCGTTTAGCCTGGAATAAAGCGGGGGCTTCCTGATCCTCCCCTTAACCTCATTTTCCAAGCTCAAATTCTTCTAGTCCTGCATCTCAGAGGTACCCCCAGGATCCACTGATTTAGGGTACGTGTGCCTGTGGTGTGACCCTGCGAATAGAGCAGGACCTCTTGGGGAGAACCAAACAGAGGGGATTTATTGTTTTAATCATTAAAATGCTATCAGACTCTCAGAGCAAAGAATTGCTTCGGATTTAAACAGTGTTGGAGCCAAAAAGCAGGTGCTCAGGAGTTCCCTCCTCAAACACAACCGCAGGCCATTAAGTCCCGATCCCGTTTTCTTGTCTGTTGCTGGGAGCTCATGACTGCCAAAATCCTCTTGCTTTTAGAGAGGTTACAGCACTGGGAATGCTTCTGGTCACTGGGATGTGTTTATTCCTGGACAGGGGAGTGAACTGGTGTGGTTTCTTCCACAGGGAATTTTTCCACAGTTCCCCTGCACTGGTAAGTGCAGCCTGGAAGGGTCCAAAGCCAGGTTGGAAGGGTTTGGAATTAGAAGTGAAGTTCCAACCTCCTGCCATGGGCAGGGACGCCTTCCACTAGCCCAGGTTGCTCCAAGCCCTGTCCAACCTTTCCTTGAACTCTTCCAGGGATGGGACATCCACATCTTCTCTGGGACACCTGTGCCAGGGCCTCCCCATCCTTACAGTGAAGAATTTCTTCCTGATATCTCATTCAAATCTGCACCAGCTTAAGGCCATTCCCCTTGTCCAGTCACTCCATGCCCTTGTCCAAAGTCCCTCTCCAGTTTTGTTTTGGAGCCCCTGTAGGTGCTGGAAGGGGCTCTCAGATTTCCCTAAATACCTTTTTTTTTTTTTCTCCAGGCCGAACATCCCTGACATCTCCCAGCCTGTGAGAATTAAATTCCCTGCGTTTCTCCAGCTGCACATCCCAGCTGTGGGCGATGCTTCCAGACTTGCAGAGCCTTCAGGGCGGTCAGTCCTTCATGGATACATATTCCCACGGCTCAGCAACCAGCAGCAGCTTCCCGAGCTCCGAGGAACGAATGTGAGGAGCAGCCCCGGAGCTGTCAAGTCACTTTGCATGTCCGTGGTGCGGGATCATCCCGAGGCTCCTTCAGTGCCTGGTAACTGTAATAGGTGTTAAGAGCTTCAGTGAAAGGGGCACTTAACTTGGCAGCTGACAACATTCCCGGCCCTCCTGCGTCTGCCACCCGTCGGAATAAAACACACGGTGATTTCGGAACGGGATTTTGTGTCGCCTGTTCGGCGGCAAAGCCGGGGCAAACGGCAGAAACAGAGAAACTCCTGCTGGAACAGGGGCTGAGTCTCCTTGTCCTTGTCCTGCGTGTTCCCAGTTAGTCACAGGGTCACAGAACAGTTTGGGCTGGAAGGAATCTGAAAGGTTCTCCAGTGGGCAGGGACACCTTCCACGAGCCCAGGTTGCTCCAAACCCAGTCCAACCTGGCCTTGGACACTTCCAGGGATGGGGCAGCCACAGCTTCTCTGGGAAACCTGCAACCCACCCAACCCCATCCAGCTCAGCTGGAATCACTCGCGCTGAGGCTGCCCAAATTAGGAAGAGATGGATCGCTCCAAAGTGAGAGGTACCAACACTCCCAGAAGTTCCTCCCCTAAAGGAGAGCAGGCAAGTGCTGTTCCGGGAAGAATTTTGGGACAAAGGCCATCTAACACATCAGAAAGCTCTTTGTAGCAAATGCGGGTTCCCAGCTCCTCTGCCCCGGATCAGCTTTCTCAGCATCATGAAAATGAGTCGGGGTTGAGTCTCTTTTCCTATCTCCTTCTAAGGGTTTGGATAAAATCTCTTCAGAGGGATTTCTCTTATCTCCTTCCCTGATAAGATGGAAATCAGGGGGCTTTGAGCAGATCCAGAGATTTCTTTAATCGCTGAGGAGCATCAGCAATGCTCAAAGTGGCCAGGGAGTATTTTTAGAGTCCTCGGCTTTAACCACTTCTTGTCCTTCCATGGAAACCTGGAATCCTGCACAGAGCTCTGCCCTGCTCTGCCACTTCTGGGCAGGGATTTGGATGACAGGGGCACCCCCAGACCCCTCAGCCCAACCCATTCCACGATTCTACACAAAACCAAACTGTTCCTCGGGGCACCGGGGCCTCTTCTCCACCCTGAGATCCAAAATTCCAAACGCTGGTCACCTGTAGATCCAACACTGGAATTGTAGGCAGGGAGAGGAGCAGCTGGGTCCTGGTTGCAGACTCTCCTCCCCTTGCACAGTCCTTTCCCTGCCACATCTTCCATTCTCACGACCCACCATGGAAGGTATTTCCATGGCTGAGAGGTGGGAAAACCCAAAGTCTGACTTGATGACGATTCTGTGTGCGTGTTTTTACCACCTGAGGTGGAAATCCCTGCCAAGGAGAGATGGAGACACCACCACCTGCCTTAAAAAGGGATTTTTGACTCCTATTTCGACCCGCGGTGTCAGCCCAAGAGACTTAACTCCGAGCAGACCGCAGCAAGTCCACCAAAGCCTTCCAAGGCACCTTATTCCCTGTGTTTTCCATGTCCAGGAAACGCTTCCAGGTTCTCAAATCAACCCCAAATGGTTCTTTCTTTCGTTATTTCTCACACAAAGGCTGTGCTGGGAAGCCAGCACCTCCCAGGGATCTGAGGGATTGTTTCGGGAATGTCACCTGAAATAACTCCCAGCAAAGAGGTGTTTGCCCCTTCCTGGGATGCAGCAGAAATTACTCGCACGTTGTTGCTCCGCTGGGAGATACAAATGACAGGGATTTGGAACAAATAAAAGCTTTCAGGCAGTGAACACGCTTCCTTTTACCTCCAGACTGGCTCGGTTGGCGATTATTTTTGAGGGTGGGGGGAAAAATATTCCTGGAAAACAAGTCGAGCTTCCCTTCGTCATTCCCATCCCCTCACACACGCAAATGTAGGGGGGGGGGAAATGAAAAATAATAATTTGTAGGGAATATTTCGGGGTTTTGCTCAGATCTTGCCATTCTGGAGACACCCAGGGATGGTAAAAGGGAAGCCTGGGAAAGGCAGATTTCATTGAAGGGCAAATATGTTTGGGAATGGGGCTTTTGTCCGTGGGCTCTTGGAAGAGCCCGTGGAAAAAGAGGATGTTGGGTCAGAAATAAGGATTGGGCAGAGCAGGAAGGACTTTCATGTCGCCTTTTATTTTTTTACTCTCCCTCCAGCCCAAACTGCATAGAAATAATAAAATAATAAATATATATATAAAAAAAAAGATAATTCTTAAGGGCAAAGGCGGATTTTGCTTCATTTAGTAATAGTGATATTTGATATAAAATCCCTGTCTAAACCAGATAGAAAATATAGAAATATGGACTATAGAATTATAGAAAAAAAATCTTTACATATAAACACATAAAGGAATATATAGAATGTAGAAATAGTGTAGAAATGTTATTCTAGAGAAATATGGAGAAATATAGAAATATGGAGAAATATAGAAATATGGAATATAGAAATAAATATAGACAGTAGAATCTCTACCGTATAAATATATAGAATATAGAAACAATATAGAAATATTATAGAAAATGTAGGAAATATTGAAATATAGAATAGACAAATATAGAAATAAATATATAAAATGAAATCTCTACTATATATAGAAATATATAGAATATAGAAATAATATAAAAGTATTATGGGGAAATATAGGATGTATAGAATATGGAAATATAGAAATACATATCTAAACTAAAATCTCTACATGTGGATTGAGACAAATATATAGAATATGGAAATAATATAGAAATATTACAGAAAGTATAGAAATATAGATAAAATATAGAAATAATATCGAAAAAATCTCTACATATATATAAATATATAGAATATAGAAATAATATAGAAATATTATTATAGAAAATATAGGACATAACAAAATACAGAATAGAGAAATATAGAAATAAATATAGAAAAGAAAATCTCTACTATATAAATAAATATATAGAATAGAGAAAGTCACAGGACAAGAGGGAAGGGCCTCAAGTCCCATCCGGGAGGGTTCAGGTTGGATATGAGGAACAATTTCTTCACTGAAAGGGATGCCCAGCAACAGACCTGGGTGAAAATTTCAGGTCAAAGGGGTCACCTCTGCCCTCTGACATAGAGGGAGAACGAGCAGGGCTTGGATTTTCCTCATTATTTATCCCTGTTTCCGTGGCCGAGCCTGGATGTTTCACTGTGGAGCAAAGGTGAAACACGAAAGGTTTCTCCTGTAGCAGAACAACCAGCAGGTCTGCAGGGCTTCCCATTGGCACTGCCCCAGAGGAGCTGGAAATCCTGGAATCCTCTGCTCAAGGTCATCCAACAGGGTCGGGAATAAACCTGAGGATGTCCCTCTCCACCAGCCTTTCTTATCCCTCCTGAGGCACCACAGATATTCGGAATAACCTTTACAATCAAAGCTGGGAGCCCTCCAGTCTCATTTTCGCACTCTCAGACGCTTCGGTGCTTCCCAGAGCCTGGAATTCCTCAGGCTGGGATGGGTTATTAATATTGACATCCCAATTAATAAATAATGCCAGGCATTAAATAATAAAGGGGGGGAATCAAGAAGTAAATATTATTTGTTTGCCTGCATCCAATCAGACCCTCGGGACTGAAGACACTGATGCACCTGCATCATTACTGTGTGTTAAAATCCACCAGAACTGGGAGAGTTCTACAGGGAATCGAGAGAAAATGTTCTTTAATATGAACATGGGCAGTTTGGGACTATTTAGATTCAGAGTCCCTGCACTGATTTATTTAAGGGCACAGACAGAGACCAGTTAAGAAAACATAAAATCCTGGAATGGTTTGGATTGAAGAAACCTTAAAGATGATGTAGTTCCAACCCCCTGCCATGGGCAGGGACACCTTCCACTCTCCCAGGTTGCTCCAACAATTCCAGGGATGGGGCAGCCACAGCTTCTCTGGGAATTCTATTCCAGGGCATCACCACCCTCACAGTAAAGAATTTATTGCTAATATCTAATATTAATCTACACTCTTTCAGTTTGAAGCCATTCCCTGTGTCCTGTCCCTCCATCCCTTGTCCCCAGTCCCTCTCCAGCTCTCCTGGAGCCC
>JAWMRA010000332.1:0-13545 GCA_035584735.1 Pseudotriccus pelzelni | reverse complement strand
CAGGGCAGTGGGCACGGCCCCAAGGCTGCCAGAGCTCCAGGAGGGGTTGGATGATCCTCTGGGGCACAGGGGGGGATTGTTGGGGTGTCGGTACAGGGCCAGGATTTGATTATCCCTGTGGGATTCCAACCCAGGATATCCCATGATTTTGTGATTGGCAGTATCCGAGCTCTGGGCTCATCATCAGCCCTTTGGGCTCCATTTGTGACATCTCCTCCCTCAGGAAGTCTGGAGAAGTTGACAGGGGTAACTTTCAGATCCTTCACCTGTGGTGGCACAGGGGCTGAAAAGGCGGAATATTCCCTGTGGAGGAGCCAGAATCACTGGAACTGTCTGGTGGGTGTGATTTGATCTGTGGGGGTATTTCTGAAGTACGAAGGGTGCAGCAAAAATCCCGATTTCTCTTGGCTTGAGAACTGCAAAGACTTCAAAACTTCCCGTTGTTCTGTATTTTTGGTGAGGCAGGGAACTGATCTGACAAAGGGGTGAGCGGGAGGGACAGCCTGGCAGGACCATAATTTGGGATATCCACTTGAAATCACCCGTGTAGGAACATTTGCTGTTACGACCTTGCACACTTTGCTCACTCCCATCACCTCCTGGGCCTCTCACCGGTCCCTCCCAACCCCAACCATCCCATAATTCTATAATTTGATGATTTTTCATTCATGTGAAAACATCAGCCAGCCAATACCCCCCCCCCCCCCAAGTCTTCTACAGGATCACATCCTGATAAAGTATTTTCCATTCCAACCTTATTTTAGGAGCCAAACTATCGAAAATGGGGAGGATGGTGATGTGAAAAGCTTTCCAGCTCCTTCCTAGAAATATCTGGGATAATTATGTCCACCCAGCTGCTTATATTGATGTATCCTAAGTTTTCCATAAAGCCTTTGGTGCCACCTGACCTTTGGATCAACGTCTCAGATGGTGCATAATTGTCATGGCAGTAATTAAGTGAATTAAAGCCTTCATTTAAATGTGAATTAAAGCCTTTTTAGCTGTCTGGGTGTTGGCATCCGACTGATATCTCTAATATCACATCTCAACTATGGGAATATTTGCAACAATAAGCAAAACTTCCCAGTAATTAAGATTGCAGATGCCATTAATTAGGAGAGGAGTAAATAACGAAGAGAACAGGGTGTTAATGAGCAGCTTTTGTGCTGATTGTTGGGAAAGGTGAAAACAAACATGGAGTGACTTAATACAGAAGAACAAGCTCTCAGACATCGAGGAACAGAGATGACTGTCAGCCCTTCACGTGGATATCTGTGGAATTTCTCTGCATTCCAAGAGCTGGAAAAGGAATGAGGCACGTTTAGAAAGGTGGGCCAGTTTCTGAGCAGTGCTGTGATTCTCCCTGGAACAGTTTCCGTGGTCATCCCAGTTTTCCATCACCTCAGACTTCTCATACTGGCCCCTTCTTGAGCCTGGATCACTCTGGTATTTTGTGTTCCAGGGTAGAATTAGTTATTTAAGTGGAATTGTTTGCTAAGCTTCCTATTTTCACCAGCCCAGCTCCGAAGGTGTTGCCTTGCTGTCCTATTTCAGATGTGAGGGATTTGCACGACCTGGATCAGTGTTAGAGGGAGATTCTGGAAATAAATGCAGAAAAAAAAAAAAAGGGATAAATATTTAAAAACCTTTACGATTTGCTGCTGTGTTCCCAGGGGATCCAGGCACAGGCGGTGTGGAATCAATCGGGAAAGACAGCGAGGAGCAGAGTGATCTCAGTCTCTCACTTCTCCCACAGAACAGGGCAAATCCCAGCATTCCCCCCTTGGAATGTGTTTTCCAGGAGGAAGCTGCTCCAACCAGCTGCATCATCTCTGCCTTGGACGTGGTTGATAAACCACGACCTTCGATGTGCCGCCCGAGGAAATTCAGCGCAGCCCTCGCGTTTGTCACGGAATATCCTGGATTGGGAGGGTCCCCCAAGGATCATCCAGCCCTGCACAGGCCCATCCCCAGAGTCCCACCCTGTGCCCCACAGGATCCTCCAGACATTCCTGAGCTCTGGCAGCCTTGGGGATGGGACCAAACCCTCCCAGCCCCCAGGCCAAGCCCAGACATCTCTCCAGAGGTGTGGTTGGCCCTGGATCCACAGCAGGACAGTCCAGCGTGGGCACTGCTGCAGCTTCTCCCCCGGGGGCTGCTCAGATCTGGCATCCAAACAAATTCCTTCCTGGCAAGGGTTGGAAAGCATTGGAAGGGGCTGCCCAGGGAAGTGGGGCACTCACCAGCCCTGGAAGAGTTTAAAAACCCTGTGGCTGTGGCTCTTGGGGCCGTGGTTTCGTGGTGAACGTGGTGCTGCTTGATGGTTGGACTTGATCATCTTGGAGGTCTTTTCCCACCTGAACAATTCCATGACTGTGAGTTCATGATCCTGGTGGTCTCTCCCACACCCAACCCTTCAGGACCAGGAATGCCCCTGGCACTTGTAGGACGTGAAGACACCAACATGAGCTGATTTCCTGGCTCCTCGTTTGTTCCATGGATATTTTATAAACCAGGCTGTGGGTGGGAGATGAGAGGAACAACGGAGCACAACAACCCACGTCACTCCCAGGGAGCTTCTCCAGGTGCAAAAGTGATTTGATTTCAGGGTTCAAGTCCCAAAATCACAATCAAGACATAAAAGTGGCAGTGGAGAGAAGCAACTGCTGCCCAAAGGACCCCTGAGACCCCAAGCCTGCTGTGAACCCACTGCCACCAGCAATTTTGTGACAGCATCAACTGCTGACCCATCACTTGGATCCTGATGGAGCTTGTTTCTAATGATCCTTTGGGATCTGGGATCAAAGCCACGGCACTGAAACATCTCCCAAAATATAGAAGGGAATGGCTTGATGTTAAATCCCAAGGGCTGTGCCGGGTGGGGGAATCATCCCTGCACTTGTAGGGCTTTTATGATCATGGTCTGCCTGGGAAAGGGTTTCCTGCTTCTCTCTGAAGTTGTTCTGCCAGAACACGCCTTGGAGTTAATGGGGTTTGTGGGGTCAAGGGGATCCATGGGGTCAACGGGGTCAGTGGGGTCAACGGGGTCAGTGGGGTCAACAGAGTCAATGGGGCCAATGGAATCAATGGGATTAACAGGGTCACTGGGATCAATGGAGTCAGTGGGGTCAGTTGGGTCAATGGAGTCAATGGGGTTAATGGGGTCAATGGGATCAGTGAGGTTAATGGGGTGAATGGAGTCAGTTGGGTTAATGGGGTCAGTGCAATCAATGGGGTCAGTTGGGTTAATGGGGTGAATGGAGTCAGTTGGGTTAATGGGGTCAGTGCAGTCAGTGGAGTCAGTTGGGTTAATGGGGTTAATGGGGTGAATGGAGTCAGTTGGGTTAATGGGGTCAGTGCAGTCAGTGGGGTTAGTTGGGTTAATGGGGTTAATGGGGTGAATGGAGTCAGTTGGGTTAATGGGGTCAGTGCAGTCAATGGGGTCAGTTGGGTTAATGGGGTTAATGGGGTGAATGGAGTCAGTTGGGTTAATGAGGTTAATGGGATCAGTGGGATCCGTGGAGTCAGGGGAGTCAACAGGGTCAATGGGATCCATGAGATCAGTGGGGTCAGTGAGGTCAGTGGGGTCAATGAGGTCAGTAGGGTCAAGGAGGTCATTGGGGTTCAACAGAGTCAAGAGGGTCGATGAGGTCAGTGGGGTCAGTGGGGTCAAGGGCGTTGATGGGTGCCGGGTTTTGCTTTGTTTTGGGGAAAATATCCCTCACACCTGGGTCTTGAAAGACCTGCAGAGCCGGAGTGGTGGGGGCTGAGCTGCCTCACACCGAGCGAGGACTGGAACAACTCCCTTAGTGCTGGGAGGAGGAGGAGAAGGCCAAGGGGTCACTGATGACAGCCTGCAAGTTGGTTTTAAATTCTGAAGTGGAAAGAACCCCCAAAGCCACAGTAACAACACAAAGGGCTTAATTTGTGTCACCCTGAGGTCACTGATCCCTCTGGGGCCTGGCTGGCTCCTGAACTTCAAACCCTTTGTGTTTTCCCAGTGGTTTGTGAGGCTCTGGAATTGTTCTTCACAATTTGATATCTTTATCCTGAACCTTATTTCTAGTGGCCAGTCAGCAGTTCTCAGTTCCAGGGAGTGTTGATCATGGAAAAGAAAGCAAAACACAGCAAAATGCAGGATCAGTTTTTTAAAAATATTATTACATTACAAAATATTTAATATAAAGTAATTATAATATTTATATGTAATATAATACATAATGTATAATTACTATTTGTGTTACATAAAATACAACAAGTTTATTTTTTTAAAAAAAAAGTTATAATATTTAAATTATTACTGTATTTACAATACAATAAGGACGTGGAACTGTTAAAGTAGGTCCAGAGGACGGCGAAAATTCCTCCTGCCGTCCCACCTGACCCTCCCCTCGCTCAGGAAAGGAGACCTTGGCGAGAATTAAACAGTATCCTCCTCAATCTCATCTCAAGGAAGGAAACAAACCTCCGCACAAAGAGCCAGATATTAAGAGGGTGATCGAGAAAAACCCCTCCCAGCTTTAGGGAAGTATCTCCCATGCAGGAAAACCATGAAATAAACCCTAGAAATCAAATTAAAATGCCCCTGAGAAACAGGGAAGAGCATCAGGGTGAAAGGCTCGTGCTCCCTCGCAGAGGGAAGGTGCCCAGACCTCGACAGCTTGTTCCGGATCAAGGCCGGTGGCGAAGAAATGTCCTTCCCATCCCAGCAGGAGCCTGGCAGAGTCGGTGTCGAATGATATCTGGGGCTGTCAGGCAGCTTTTTATTTACCTGGAAGGCTCGGACACAGCAGGAGGAGGATGGAAAATACCGTGAGATCGAGGTTGATCTACCTGCAGAAATAAATGACTTGATAAAATAATTCGGTTGAAATAAGTTAATGTACCCCTGAGAGGTCACTTCCTCAGCCTGTCTGTCCTGTGGATACAAGGGAGGGACTTCAGCTCGTACCAATTTCATCCCGATTGAACTCTCCTGCTCTCAGGAGGGTTTTTTTTTTTTCCACGCTGTCTTAAAGAAGAAACATCAATTCCAAAATCAATTTGTGAAACAGAGATGAAGGCTCATGTTCTGTGAAAAAATGACGTGTTCATGTTTAATCTGCTGAAGTGTGGGATTGTGCTAGAATCAGAGGGGCCAAGTAAAAATTCAGGTTATAAGGAAATAATGGGAGGTGTGAGAACGTTGTCATCAAGAGAACTCCAAGTGTGTTTCAAGCATTCCAGTCCCATAATCAGGAGGAATTTCCTCCTGGAAAGGGTGGTCAGGCCCTGGCAGGGGCTGCTCAGGGAGGTTTGGGGTCCCCAGCCCCGGAGGTGTCCCAGGAAGGCCTGGAATGGCACTCAGTGCTCTGGGCTGGTTGGTCACAGGTTGGACTCGATGATCTCTGAGGGTTTTTCCAACCTCAACAATTCCATAGTCTGGTCAAGAACGTTTTGGTTTTAATATCCTGATTTAATAAAAGCGAATGATTTCTCCAAAGAGAATTTGGTATTAAATTGACAACAACGCTTTCCTTCCCCCTCCCCAAACTGTGGCTCTTCTGGGCTCTGGCACTTTAGTGACAGACAAAAAGGGGGAAATTTCTCTTGGAAAAAGGTATCCCATTTTTCAACTGAAATTTTCAGGAGGTCGTTGGTCGTTTTATTGGCTCTGCTTTTAATTTCAGAGCCAGGCACTGGTTCTCTTTTCGGCAATAATTTCAGTACTGATCCTTCCCATTTAGTTCAGGAGCTTCTCTTCCATGAGGGCATTTAATTCAGGAGCTTCTCTTCCACGGGGCTCCAGCCCTGGGAGCATCTCCGTGGCCTTCGAGTCCTTTGACACCTCGAGCTCCACAACCTTTTACCTTTTGGGTGCTGAAATCACTTTTAGGGGGTGAATTCCTTCTCCTGCTTCCCCTTTTCCCATCCTTGACTTTGACCATCCAGCTGTAACCTGGCCTGAGAGTCCAACCACCAGCAAAGCCCTTCCCAAAACTCCGGTTTGGGGCGTTTTCTTCCCTCTGTGCCGCTGTCCCCAGCAAAGCCACCCCTGCCTCGTCCTAACTGGGACCGAGGGATGGCTTTTGTCCCCAGAGCTGACAGCTCTGACCTGCCAGGCCACGACCACTGGGTGATTTCCCCCAGAGCTCTGGCTTCCCATCGTTTCTGTGCCTGCCTGGGCTGTCGGATCCGAGAAGGGAAAAGCAGCTCTCGAGGGCTTTTCCTTTGATTTAATGAAGAGAAGAGCTCTTCTCCTGCTGAGTGGGGCCACCCACAGCAAGTTCCCAACTTCAAATGCAAGATAATATCATCTCGGCAGAACAATCCATTCCATTTCCAGCAGCATTTCCCAGCAAGAGCTTTGCTTTCCCTGCTCCTTCGCGTCCATTGTAAATAAAACCCGAGGAGCTGAAGGGCTGTCAGGAAAGACAGGGGGAGTTTGGCTAATCCTGTCTCCCATCAGTGGCGCACAGACTAATTTGATTGGATTCTTGATAAAATTCCAGCAGCTGAAAGTCTCCTGTTCAGGGTTCTGGATTATCCTACGCAGAGCAAAATCTCCTGGAATATCCAAGTGAAAGGAAAATATCCCAGGGGGTTTGTGTCACACAGACCCAAACTCCAAAGAAAGACATTCAGATATATTTTTTTAACACCACAGACATTCAATTACTTTGATTCCTGTTGTAACAAGGATTTTTCCACCCAGCATTTTATTCGATGATCTTTTCATTTAATCTCACTCCTGGTTCTGCCTTCAGGCACCACTGGAATCACCCTGGTGGCACCACCCAAGTGACACCCACAGCCTGTTTGCCCCTCCTAGAAGGGCTTTAAGGTCCCTTCCAACCCAAACCATTCCAGGATTATATTAATTTTGCCTTTATCCATCTTTTCCTTCTCATCCAGCAACATGACCTTGATTTCTGCTGCTTTTTTTCTTGATCCTCGCTCTCTGTTTTCCTTACACTCCATTCACATCCCTCAGGAAACTCGTGCAGCAGCAGAAACCAGATGACTTGTGCCAGGAGTGGCTTTAAGCTGGAAAAGGGGAGATTTAGGTGGGATATTGGCAATGAGAGACCCCTCAGCGTGGTCTGAAGGTTCAGCTTCCGTACAATCAGGTTGAGCCCAACTTACCCACAGGACCAAAAAATGGTGTGTTTATACGTTATATACATCACTATTATTTCTTCTCCTCTTCCTTCTTCTTCCTCTTCTCCTTCTTTTCTTCTCCTTCTTCTTCTTTTGAGTCCTCTATTTCTCCTTCTTCTTTTTTTTTCCTTCTTCACTTCTCTTCTTCTTTTCCTTCTCCTTCTTCTTCTATTTCTTTTTTCCCCCCTTCTCCTTCTCTTCTTCTCCTTCTATTTCTTCTTTTTATTTCTTCACTTCTTCTTTTCTTCTCTTCTCCTTCTTCTATTTCTTCTTTTTTCCTTCTTCATTTTTCCTTCTTCTTTTCTTCTTGTATTTCTTTTTTCTTCTTCTTCACGTCTTCTTTCTTTCTCCTTCTTCTTTTCTTTTTCTATTTCTTCTTCCATTTCTTCTTCATTTTTCCTTCTCCTTCTTTTCTTCTTCTATTTCTCCTTTTTTAAAATTCATTTCTTCTCCCCTTCTTCTCCTTCATAACAGTACTACTAATTTACCCCAGTTATTACCCCTCATGCCCTCTACCCACATCTTTATTCCCTGTACACAGGGCCCTGCACCCACTGGAGGTGAAATAGTTTCAGGGATTCTGAGTTCACATTTTCACACTGAACAAACTTCAAGACAACACAGGAAAATAAGCAAGGAATTCCTCGGAATTCCTTATTTTCTCATCCTGATGACCTTGGGACAACCCTGGAATGAGTTGCAGCAGCAATTTCCCTTTTCCATCCGTCTACCCATCCAATTCCATTCGCTGGGATCTCCCTGCACTCAACAGACCACATTCCATAGGGGTTTTATTCCAGATGAATCCGTGGAATAACTCCAGAGACAAGATGCAGAAGAGCAGGTCCTTTCACAAGTAGCTCACAAATGATGAGGAAAACATCAGAGAAAATTAATCAGGATGATTTATCACTGAGATAATTCATCATTCCTGATTGATCTGGGAAAGAAAAAAAATTAGTACATATAATTTTTTAATGGTGTAAAGAGTTACAACCTTGGTGTAAATAGTTCCACCTGGACTGGGTTACCCAAAATATCTGGAAGGGAATTTAATGGAGGATGATTAACTGAGATAATGAATCTCCTTATTACTACTACTAATAATTATTAATTTACTAATTGCTCTGGGTAAAAAAAAAATAAATCAGTAAGTCTAATTTTTTAATGGTTTAAATTGTTCCACCTGGACTGGGTTATCCAAAATACCAGAAAGGGAATTTCATGGATGATGATGCAAAACAGACAATTAATCTTTCCTAATTCATCTGGGCAAGAAAAATACTAGTAGATACAATTTTTTAATGGTGTAAATTGTTACAGCCTTGGTGTAAATAGTTCCACCTGGACTGGGTTACCCAAAAATACCAGGAAGGGAATTTCATGGATGATGATGTAACAGAGAAATTAATCTTTACTCATTCATCCAGGGAAAAAAAAATGGGACTGATTTTTGGACGGTGTAAATTGTTATGACATTGTTGGCGTAAATTGTTCCATCTGGACTGGGTTACCCAAAATACCAGGAGGGGAATTTCAAGGATGATGATGTACCAGAGATAATTAACTTTTACTAATTCATCTGGGAAAGAAAAGAATTAGTCGATATAATTTTTTAAGGGTGTGAATTGTTACAACCTTGGCGTAAAGAGTTACGCTTGGACTGGCTTATCCAGAATACCAGGAGGGGAATTTCAAGGATGATGATGTAACAGGGATAATTAACCTTTACTAAGTCATCTAGAAAAGATAAAAATTAGTCGGGGTAATTTTTGGGTGGTGTAGATCGTTATGACTTTATTGGTGCAAACACCTGGACTGGGTTATCCCAAAATACCGGTAAAGGATTTTTTTGGAGGCGACTCAGCATCATTCCCTGCGGGACATCCTTTGGATCTCCTTGGCTGTGGCACAGCAAAGACCTTCAGGGCTTTCCCACCGTGTTTTTCCCGAGTTTTCCTGCTCCGCTGCATGAAGCTGTCCAAGGAGCAAAGAGACAAAAATGAAACCCCAAACCAAAACCCGGCATTAAAAAAAAAAATTAAAATTATGAACTGCTCAAATGGGTCCATCTGCCGGGTCCTAAAAAGCAATTTATAGCCTTGGGAAAAGCCACTCGGGTTTCAAAGGACACAGAGATCATTTATTGCCTCTTGCCTTTGAGTAAGAAGTGTTTTATGGTGCCTTCCTCTTCCCACCTTTTATTTCACAGTGGGAAGTGCGGGACAGCTCATATTTCCAAGCATTTGCTGGATATGAAAGAAACGGCTCTTGGTCCCTCCCTCTGAAATGTGATGGGATTCTCAATTACTTAATTAGCAGCCTGGAGCACTGGGATGAGAAGAGGCAGTTGACCTCCGAAAGCGTCGTGGCAGAAGAGCCTCTTTTATGAAGTGTCGTAAACTCCAAAGGTTTGCTGGGAAGGGACAAAAGTGAAATTTAGGAGGTGCTTTTACGGCCCTGGCTCTGCCAGAGCTCCCTGGGACCCAGGGCAGGGTAGAAAGCTTTTCCAACCCGGCTGATTCTGTGATTTTGTGATTCCATGATTCCGTGTTCCTCAGTCCGGCACAATTCCTGTCCTCACCCAGCTGTTCCAAGTGCTCCGGACATTCCCTCACCTCCCTCAGGTGGTTCAGCAGGTCCCTCACATCAGGTTTTGACCACAAGGCCCCTTCCCGGAGTTAATACCCTGAGGTTTTGGGGAGCTGAAGGATGTGGGAGAGGCCAAAATGCCTCAGGAGTGGGAAAGGGGTGGGAAAACGTGTGGATGATGCAGGATACAGCAGGATACAGCAGGATACAGCCTCCAGCATGGACCTACCAACCTGCTGGGCCAGGGAGCTGGGAAATTCATGCTCTTCCAACCTTATCCTAAAAAAAACCAGGACAAGTGGAAGGGATGGATCCAGCACAGCCAAATCTGGGCCTAGCCAGGCATGTTTGGGATATTTCCTATCCAAACCTATTCCATTTCCGATCCAAACATATTCCATTAATCAGCTGCTATTTAATTCATAGCAAAGCTCTCTCTGCTTGAGTTTCCCCTCAGCCCTTTTGACATTTTGGGTGCCGTGGGACAACCCTGGTGACCCCGCACAGATGGCAGTGCTGAAAACAGCCACGAAGAAAAGAAAGCCCATCCGTTGGAACGAGCTGTGTTCCCTCTGTCCGGGGGAATTCCTGCTCGTCCAGATCGCTGCTCATCCAACCTGTGCTGCCTTTCCACCTTACCCTGTATTTCCGTGCACAAACAAGGAAATGCAGATGAATTCGTGTCTTTGATCCATGCCATGAATCCACAGGTTTCCAAAGAGCAGCTTGGAGAGCCCACTGGTTATTATATTATTCAAATAATTTTAATTTCCCCCCCCCCCGCCCTCCCCCCTTTCTGGATTCTTCTTAAAACACCTTTGCAGAGGGAAGTTATTAAAGAGCTTTTTTGGCCGGTTCATCAATAAGAAAACAGCAGCCCCCTTCAGTGTTTGGGAACACAGACACTGCTGGCAGTGCCAGGGCTGGAGCATAATTAGCCTGCTGTGTGACGACTTTATCGTGGGAATCTGCATTAATCTGCCTGGGAAATGCCAGATTTCACAGAGGCGTTCTGAGGACGTGGCTGCTCGGTGGCTGACACGACCACGACACGTGTAGTAATCACAGCCTGCTGACACACGGGGACTCTTGGAAGCTCCCAGGTGGAGCTTCTGCTCCTTCCAGGAGCCTAAAAAAACCCACAATTCCAGTGTGTTGCACTGATCATAAACTGCCTAAAAGGGTTGGGTTTACCCCAGAACTCTCACACTGCACTGGTGGGTGTTGGTGGTCAAAGGGCCGTTACAGAGTAATTAGGCAAAAAGAGTTGTGGAATAAGACTCTGGAACAGCAGAATCCTTTGTTTTGGTAGGTAAATCCAGGGAATTTACTTTGGGAATGAGCTGGAAATAATGCTGAAGGATGTTAAATGGGCTAATGCTGCAGGATATCTACGGGGTGATGCTGAAGGATGTTGTTCTGTGTCACCTGGAGGCCTCAGCAATCCCGAGACGCCCCAATTGCTCTTTCCAAACTCTCCGGGTGCTGAAGAACTGCTGGAAAACCACAGGAAAGCCCAGAGGTGGGATGGGAACAGCCCCAGTGCTCAGCCCCTTGGATGGCACGGAGCTTGTCCCCCTTCCCTCGCTCTGAGTGACCCCAGCTGAGGAAATGGCCTCAACTTGTGCCAGGGGAGGTTTGAATCGGATTTTAGGAAAAACTTCTTCATGGAAAGGGTTGCCAAGGCTGCCCAGGGCAGTGGAGGAGTCCCCATCCCTGCAAGTGTTCACAAAACCTGTGGATGTGGCACCTGAGGACACAGGTTGGGGTGAACATGGTGCTGGTGGCACTTGATGATCCTAAAGGTCTTTCGCAACCTTATCAATTCTATAATTTGTTTCAAAATTGAACTTGGCTGAGTTGATCCTTTGGGCATCACTGGGCGGTGGATTCAGAGGTGGTGCTTCCTGGGAGCAGGGAATCATCTGCCCTGCTCTGGGCTGGGCCCTGGGAAGAGTCTGAAAGGAAGAGCTGGGGCAGCACAGCCATGAAAAGATTCAGGTTAGACTGAGATGAAAAGTCAGGCTGCCCAGAGAAGCTGTGGCTGCCCCTGGATATCCCTGGAAGTGTCCAAGCACAGCTTGGATGGGGATTGGAGCAACCTGGGCTGGTGGAAGGTGTCCCTGCCCATGGCAGGGGGTGGGACAGGATGGGCTTTAAGGTCCCTTCCAACCCAAACCATTCCAAGAGGATCAGAGGATGGAGCAGCTCTGCTGGGAGGAAAGGCTGGGAGAGCTGGGATTGTCCAGCCTGGAGAGGAGAAGCTCTGGGGTGACAAACTGTGGCCTTGCAGGGCCTGAAGGAGCTCCAGAAAATATGGAGAGAGAGCATTGACAAGGGCTGGAGGGACAGGACACAGGGAATGGCTTCCCACTTCCCGCACAACCACTCCCATTCGAGCACAAGCTCTTAAATGACCGGAACATCCCCCCAGTTTATTCAGGGGGTTAGTTCTATTTTGACAGAGCATCAAGGAATTCAAAGAAGGGGAAAATCCGGATTATGACACTCCTTGAAATGGCGACAGACCCCAAATAAACCTCCTGGTAAGAGCTGGAAGGTTTGAGGTGACAAATAAGTTTGGTTTTGAAATTTAAGATTCTTAGACTTAGAACTGGGTCAGTCAAGTCCACCTGGGCAGAAGAAGAAGCTCTTGCTGTGTTTTCTGAGGATAGAGAAGAGGCTCAGCTGTTCCTGCACCGCAGATTTTATGGGGAAACCCATGGGAATCTCCCATTCCATTTACTGTGTAACACTTGGAAAGCATCTCAGTCATCTGGGAAGGAGGAAAGGAGTGTAAAAACGGGAAAGGAGGTAAAATACACTAAAAAAAGAAAACAAAATAAATAAAAAATGACGTCATTAAAACGTAAAGTTAAAAATTAAAACAAATAACAGTAAGATAAATAAAATTAAAATAAACAAAAACAAAATAAATAAAACAAGAAGACCGAAGAGCAGATTATTCCCGGGATGAAGCCTTGGGAAAGAGCAGACGGGTTGATTTCCGCTGGGCGGAACGATAAGGCCGAGTTTAATTCCGTCAGGAGCAGGAGTTATCAAAACCCAGCTGGTTTTACAGCAGCAAGAACAACATCGTTAGATTGGCAATCAAAAGAAAAGGGGGGGGGGGGATGAAAAAAGCTCAATTAGGCGGAGGAAAAATGACAAGGGCGGCAAGGGCGGTCGAGTGGATTAAAGGAAGGAGGGAAAGGTTAATTGGGAGCAAGAACTGAAGGCAAACTGTTACCAGGGAGCTGGAAACCTTCCTCACAGCACCGGGGAAACGGGCGTGAGGAAGGTGGGATTTGCCCTCCCGGGGAAGATGAGGAATTCCACGCAGCCACCCCTCCCTGCAGGGGCGGAGGGGGAGGATATTTTGCAGGAAAAATGCTGTTCCTGGGGAGCAGAAGGAGGAGCTCTCGGGGATGGGCTTGTGCAAGGCCACGAGTTGGATCCTGACATCCTGGGGGGGGGTCCCTCCAAACTCAGCAGATCCTGGGATTCTGTGCCTCTTCTTCCTCGTGGAACCTCCCCGAGGGATGACGTTCCTCAGCCCCGAGTGAGGGGCTCCTGTGGGACCTGTCCCACGTCTGCTCCTGCTGATCCTCTGGGAATGGGAATGGCCCACATGGAGACTGGGGGAGAAGGACATCCAGGAAGGTGGGATGGTGGTTGTTGCTGGGTGGGAATTCTGGAGAGGAGCCCATGGAGATGATCCAAGGGCTGGAGCCAAGCTGGGAGAGCTGGGGGGGTCACCTGGAGAAGAGAAGGATCCAGGGAGAGCTGAGAGCCCCTTGCAGGGCCTAAAGG
>JAWMRA010000331.1:0-13554 GCA_035584735.1 Pseudotriccus pelzelni | reverse complement strand
GAAGGCCTAAGATAGGAAAAGAGGGCGTGACTTGGTGTGGAGGGGACGTTTCTTGTCTTGCAGTAGGCGTGGTTTGATGTGGGGGGGGCTAGCTTTAGTTAAGGAGGGGGCGTGGTTTGATTTGGGAGGGGTCCAAAAGGGGGGAATGACGGAACTAATATGGAAAAAGGGGGCGTGGTTTGTGTGGAGGGGGCATGTCTTGATGGGGAGCGGCGTGGTTGGATTTGTGAGAGGCTTGGAGGGGGTTGGGGGATGGTTTGGGAGGACAAAGATAGGAAAAGAGGGCGTGACTTGGTGTGGAGGAGATATTGCTAGTCTTGCAGTAGGCGTGGCTTGATGTGGAGGGGGCTCGTTTGAATTAGGGAGGGGGCGTGGTTTGATCTGGGAGAGGTCCCAAAGTGGGGAGTGAGGGAACTAATATACGCAAAAGTGTGCGTGGCTTGTGTGGAGGGGGCGTGGCTTGGGGTGGTGGAGGCATGGCATCTTCTGGAGGGGGCATGTCTTGATGGGGAGTGGGCGTGGTTGGATTTGGGAGAAGCTTGGGAGGACTAAGGTAGGAAAAGAGAGCGTGACTTGGTGAGGAGGGGATCATTGCTTGTCTAGCAGTAGGCGTGGCTTGATGTGGAGGGGGCGAGTTTTAATTAGAGAGGGGGTGTGGTTTAATTTGGGAGGGGTCACAAAGTGGGGAGTGAGTGATCTAATATATGAAACAAGGGGCGTGGCATGATGTGGAGAGGGCGTGGCATCTTGTGGAGGGGGGGTGTCTTGATGGGGAGGGGGCGTGGTTGGATTTGGGAGAAGTCCAGAGGGTGTTGCGGGGAGGTTTGAGCGGACTAAGATAGGAAAAGGGTGCGTGACTTGGTGCGGAAAGGGCATTGCTTGTCTTGCAGTAGGCGTGGTTTGATGTGGACGGGGAGTGTTTTAATTAGGGATGGGGCGAGGTTTTATTCAGGAGAGGTCCAGATGGGGTTGGTAAAAATTTAACTAGGAAAAAAGGGAGTGGCTTGAGTTGGAAGGGCGTGGGCTTTGATTCGGGAGAAGGTGTGGCTTAATTTGCGAGGGTTCCAAAAGATCCGTGTGTGGAACTAATATAGGCAAAAGGGGGCGTGTCTTGTATGGAGGGGGCATGGCTTGGTATGGTGGAGGCATGGCATCTTCTGGAGGAGGCTTGTCTTGATGGGGAGGGGGCGTGGTTGGATTTGGGAGAGGCCCGAAGAGGGTTGGTAAAATTTAAACTAGGAAAAAAGCGTGGCTTGATTTGGGTTGGGGCGGACTCTGATTCAGGAGGGGGCTGGGCTTGATTTGGGCTTGTCTGGGGGACTGAAATAGAGAAATAGGACGTGGCTTGATGTGAAGGGAGCATGGCTTGAGAAGGAGGGGGAGTGTCTCGATTTGGAAGTAGACCTGGTTGGATTCAGGAGTGGTTCAAAGGGGAAATGGGAGACTAAGATAGGGAAAAGGGAGGCGTGGCTTGGTGTGGTGGGGCATGACTTGGTCTGGAGGGGGTGTGGTCTTATATGGAGAGGCAAGTCTTGATTTGGGAAGAGACAGGGTTTGATTTGGCAGGTGCCGTGGTTTGATGGGGAGGAAGCGTGGTTTGATTTGGGAGTGGACGGGGTTTAAATCACAAGGCACAGGGCTTGATTTGGGGTGGTCCTGAGGACTAACATAGGGAAAAGGGGCGTAGTGTTGACATTGGTGACATCACAGGGGACAGTGGTGACATCCCAGGAGAATCTGTGGTGTCACATGGGACAAGGTGAAGTCATAGGGGACAGAGGTTGTGGTCAGTTGGTGACATCCCAGGGACATCGGTGACATCGGTGACTTCCCAAGGACAGCTGTGACATCGCAGAGACACCAGTGACATTGTGAGGTACACTGGGGATATCCCAGGGGACTATGGTAACATCCCAGGGACATCCGTTGCATCCCAGGTGACATTGGTGACGTCATAGGGGACTGTGGTTCTGGCCAATTGGTGACATCCCAGGGGTATCGGTGAGTTACCAAGGACAGCGGTGACATCACAGACACACCAGTGACATCATGAGTGACACTGGAGAAATCCCAGGGGACAGTGGTGACATCCCTGGGACATATGTGTCATCACCTGGGACATTGGTGAGGTCACAGGGGACAGTGGTTGTGGTCAATTGGTGACATTCCAGGGACATCGGTGAAATCATAGGGGACATCGGTGACTTCCCAAGGAGAGTGATGACATGAGAGAGACACCAGTGACATCATGGGGGACATTGGTGACATCCCAGGGGACAGTGGTGACATCCCCGGAACATCTGTGGCGTCACAGGGGACAGTGATGATGTAACAGGGGACAGTGGTTGTGGTCAATTGGTGAAATCCCAGGGACATCGGTGACATCACAGGGAACATTGGGGACTTCCCCAGGACAGGGGTGACACTGCGGAGACACCAGTGACACCTTAGGTTGCACTGTTGACATCCCAGGTGACAGTGGTGACATCCCGGGGACATCTGTGACATCCCAGGGGACATTGGTCATGTCGTAGGGGACAGTGGTTGTAGTGAACTGGTGACATCCCAGGGACATCGGTGACTTCCAAAGGAAAGCGGTGACACCGCAGAGACACCAGTGACATCATGGGGGACTTTGGTGACGTCAGAGGGGACAGTGGTTGTGGAAAACTGGTGACATCCCAGAGACATCGGTGACATCACAGGGGATATCGGGGACTTCCCAAGGACAGGGGTGACATCGCAGAGACAGCAGTGACATCATGGGGGACATTGGTGACATCCCAGGGGACAGGGGTGACACCCCCGGGAGATTTGTGGAGTCACAGGGGACATTGGTGACGACACAGGGGACAGTGGCTGTGGTCAATTCGTGACATCCCAGACATCGGTGACATTAAAGGGGACATCGGGGACTTCCCAAGGAGAGGGGTGACATCACAGAGACACCAGTGACATCATGGGGGACATTGGTGACATCCCAGGGGAGAGTGATGACATCCCAGGGAGATTGGTGGAGTCCCAGGGGACATTGGTGAGGTCACAGATGACAGTGGCTGTGGTCAATTGGTGACATCCCAGGCATATCGGTGACATCCGAGGGGTCATGCATGATTTCCCAAGGACAGAGGTGACATCACATAGACTCCAGTAACATCATGGGGTACACTGGTGACATCCCAGGGGACTATGGTGACATCCTGGGGACATCCGTGACATCCCAGGGGGCACTGGTAATGTCATAGGGGACTGTGGTTGTGGTCAATTGGTGACATCCCAGAGAAATCGGTGACTTCCGAAGGACAGCGGTGACATCAGAGAGACACCAGTGACATCATGGGGGACATTGGTGACATCCCAGGGAGATTTGTGGTGTCCCCGGGGACATTGGTGAGGTCACAGGACACAGTGGTTGTGGTCAGTTGGTGACATCCCAGGGACATCGGTGACATCCGAAGGAAAGCGGTGACATCACAGAGACACCAGTGACATCATGGGGGACATTGGTGGCATCCCAGGGGACATTGGTGGCTTCCCACGGACAGGGGTGACATCGCAGAGGCACCAGTGACATCATGGGGGACATTGGTTACATCCCAGGAAACATTGGTGAGGTCACAGGCAACAGTGGTTGTGGTCAATTGGTGAAATCCCAGGGATATCAGTGACTTGTGAAAGACAGCGGTGACATCACAGAGACACCAGTGACATCAAGGAGGACATTGGTGATATCCCAGGGGACAGTGGTGACATCAAAGGGACATCAGTGACATCCCAGCAGACATTGGTGATGTCATAGGGGACTGTGGTTGTGGTCAATTGGTGACATCCAAGGGACATCAGTGACTTTCGAAGGGAAGGGATGACATCACCGAGACACCAGTGACAGCATGGAGGACATTGGTGACATCCCAGAGGACAGGGGTGACATTTCAGGGACATCTGTGGCTTCACAAGGGACAGTGGTGACGTCAGAGGGGACAGTGGTTGTAGTCAATTGGTGACATCGGAGGGACATCGGTGAATCACAGAGGACATCGGGGACTTCCGAAGGGCAGTGGTGACATCATGGAGACACCAGTGACATCATGGGGGACATTGGTGACATCCCAGGCGACAGTGGTGGCAGCCCAGGGACATCTGTCATCACAGGGGACATTGGTGACGTCAGAGGGGACAGTGCTTGTGGTCAATTGGTGACATCCCAGGGACACTGGTGACCTCACAGGGGACCTCGGGGACTTCCCAAGGACAGGTGTGACATCACAGAGACACCAGTGACATCATGGGATACATCGGTGACATCCCAGGGACATCCGTAACATCCCAGGGGACATTGGTGACATCCCAGGAGACAGTGGTGACATTCCGGGGACATCCGTTACATCCCAGGGGATATTGTTGAGGTCACAGGGGACTGTGGTTGTGGTCAATTGGTGACGTCCCAGGGACATCAGTGACTTGTGAAGGACAGGGGTGGCATCACAGACACATCAGTGACATTATGGGGGATATTGGTGACATGCCAGGGGACAGTGGTGACATCCCAGGGACATCTGTGGCGTTACAGGGGACAGTGGTGACGTCACAGGGGACAGTGGTTTTGGTCAATTCGTGTCATCCCAGGGACATCGCTGACATCATAAGGGACATCGGGGACTTCCGAAGGACAGGGGTGACATCACAGACACACCAGTGACATCATGGGGGACATTGGTGGCACCCCAAGGGACAGTAGTGACAGCCCTGGGACACCTGTGTCATCACAGGGGACATTGGAGATGTCACTGGGGACAGGGGTTGTGGTCAATTGTTGACATTCCAGGGACATCGGTGACTTGTGAAGGACAGGGGTGACATCGCAGAGACACCACTGACATCATGGGGGATAATGGTGACATCCTAGGGGACAGTGATGACATCCCAGGGAGATTTCTGGAGTTCCAGGGTACATTGGTGACGACACAGGGGACCTTTTTTGTTGTCAATTGGTGACATCCCAGGATCATCGGTGACATCACAGGGGACATCGGTGATTTCCCAAGGACAGGGGTGATATCACAGAGACATCAGTGACATCATTGGATATATGGTGACATCCCGGGGACATCCGTGACATCCTAGGGGACATTGGTGACATCATAGGGGACTGTGCTTTTGATCAATTGGTGACATCCCAGGGACATCGGTATCATCCGAGAGGTCATCTATGATTTCCCAAGAACTGAGGTGACATCACAGAGACACCAGTGACATCATGGGATACTCTGGTGACATCCCAGGGGACAGGGTTGACATTTCAGGGACATCTGTGGCGTCACAAGGGACAGTGGTGACGTCACAGGGGATAGTGGTTATAGTCAATTGGTGACATCCCAGGGACATCGGTGACTTTGCAAGTACAGGGGTGACACCACAGAGACACCAGTGACATCATGGGGGACATTGGTGACATCCCTGGGGACAGTGGTGACATCCCGGGGACATCCGTGACATCCCAGGGGACGTTGGTAACGTCATAGGGGACTGCGGTTGTGGTCAATTGGTGACATCCCAGGGACATCGGTGACTACCCAAGGACAGCAGTGACATCACAGAGACACCAGTGACATCATGGGTGACATTGGTGACATCACAGGGGAAACTGGTGACGTCATAAAGGACTGTGGTTGTGGTCAATTGGTGACATCCCAGGGACATCGGTAACATCACAGGGCACATCAGGGACTTCCCAAGGATAGGGGTAACATGACAGAAACACCAGTGACATCATGGGGGATATTGGTGACATCCACACGGACGGTGGTGACATTCCAGGGAAATCGGTGATGTCAGAGCGGACAGGGTTGACATCCCAGAGACACCAGTGACATCTTGGGGGACATTGGTGACATCCCAGGGGCAAGTGGTGACATCCCAGGGACATCCGTGACATCCCAGGGGACATTGGTGATGTCATAGAGGACTGTGGTTGTGGTTAATTGGTGACATCACAGGGACATTGGTGACTTTCCAAGGACAGTGGTGACATCCCAGAGACACCAGTGACA
The DNA here is from genome assembly GCA_035584735.1 of Pseudotriccus pelzelni. Classification (NCBI taxonomy): domain Eukaryota; kingdom Metazoa; phylum Chordata; class Aves; order Passeriformes; family Tyrannidae; genus Pseudotriccus; species Pseudotriccus pelzelni. Next base: position 7,504 of record JAWMRA010000331.1, on the reverse strand, counting down.
TCTTGGAGGACAGTGGTACATCCCAGGGGCCAGTGGTGGCATCCCAGGGACATCCGTGACATTCCAGGGGACATTGGTGAGGTCATAGAGGACTGTGGTTGTGGTTAATTGGTGATATCACAGGGATATCGGTGACTTCCCAAGGACAGAGGTGACATGACAGAGACACCGGTGACATAATGGTGGACATTGGTGACGTCCCAGGAGACAGTGATGACAGCCCAGGGAGATTTGTGGAGTTCCAGGAGAGATTTGTGACGTCACCGGGGTCACTCGTGTTGGTCAATTGGTTACATCCCAGGGATATTGTTGACATCAGAAAGACAGGGGTGACATCAGTGGGAAACCAGTGACATGATGGAGGGCATTGATGATATCGTAGGGGACAGTGGTGACATCCCAGGGACATCTGTGGCGTCAGAGGGGACAGTGCTTGTGGTCAATTGGAGATATCCCAGGGACATCGGTGACATCACATGTTACATCGGTGACTTTGCAAGGAAAGGGGTGACATCACAGAGAAACCAGTGACATCATGGGTGACATTGGTGACATCCAAGGGGACAGTGGTGACATCCCAGGGATCTATGGTGACATTCCAGGGTCATCCGTGACATCTTAGGGTACACTGGTGACGGCACAGGGGACAGTGGTTGTGGTCAATTGGTGACATCCAAGGGACATTGGTGACTTCCCAAGGACAGCGGTGACATCACAGACACACCAGTGACATCATGGCGGACACTGGAGAAATCCCAGGGGACAGTGGTGACATCCAAAAGACATCTCTGGTGTCACAGAAAAAATTGGTGATGTCACAGGGGACAGTGTTTGTGGACAATTGGTGACATCCCAGGGACATCAGTGACTTCCCAAGGACAGCGGAGACATCACAGAGACACCAGTGACATCTTGGGAGACATTGGTCACATTCCAGGGGACTATGGTGACATCCCGGGGACATCTGTGACATCACAGGGGACATTGGGGAAATCACAGGGGAGAGTGGTTGTGGTCAATTGGTGAAACTCCAGGGGCATCGGTGACACCCCAGGGGACATCAGGGAGTTCTCAAGGACAGGAATGACATAATAGAGGCACCAGTGACATCATGGAGGACATTCGTGACATCCCAGGGGACAGTGGTGACATCCCAGGGAGATTTGTAAAGTCCCAGGGGATACTGGTGACATCAGTGGCGGAAGTGATTGTGGTAATTAGTTACATTCCAGGAATATCGGTGACATCACAGGGGACATCGGGGACTTCCAAAGGATAGCGGTGACATCACAGAGACACCAGTGACATCATGGAGTACATTGGTGACATCCCAGGGGACAGTGATGACATCCCAGGGACATCTGTGGCATCACAGGGGACAGTGGTGGCGTCACAGGGGACTGTGGTTGCAGTCAATTGGTAACATCCCAGGGACATCGATGACATCACAGGGGACATCGATGAGTTCCCAAGGACAGAGTGACATCGCAGAGACAGCAATGACATCACTGGGGGACATTGGTGACATCCCAGGGGACAGTGATGTCATCTCAGGGAGATTGGTGAACTCCCAAGGGACAGCGGTGATGTCACAGGGGACAGTGGTTGTAGTCAATTGGTGACATCTCAGGGACATTGGTGACATCACGGGGGATGTCGGTGACTTCCCAAGGACAGGTGTGACATCACAGAGACACGAGTGACATCATGGGGGACATTGGTGACATCCCACGGGACAGTGGTGACATCTGAGGGAAACTGGTGGAGTCCCATGGGACATTGGGGAGGTCACAGGGGACAGTGGCTGTGGTCAATTGGTGACATCCCAGGAACATCAGTGACATCCGAGGGGTCATCGAAAATTTCCCAAGGACGGAGGTGACATCACAGACACACCAGTGACATCTTTGGATACATTGGTGACATGCCAGGGGACTATGGGGACATCCTGGGGACATCAGTGACATCCCAGGGGACATTGGTAACGCCATAGGGGACTGTGGTTGTGGTCAATTGGTGGCATTCCAGGGACATCCGTTACTTCCGAAGGAAAGCGGTGACATCACAGACACGCCAGTGACATCATGGGGGACATTGGTGACATCCCAGGGGACAGGGGAGACATCCCAGGGTCATCTGTGGCGTCACAGGGGACATTGGTGACATCACAGGGGAGAGTGGCTGTGGTCAATTGGTGGTATCCCAGGGACAGCGGTGACATCACGGGGGGCATCGGGGAGTTCTCAAGGACAGGAGTGACAATGCAGAGAAACCAGTGACATCATGGGTGACATTGGAGACATCCCAGGGGACACTGGTGACATCCCAGGGAGAATTCTGGAGTCTCAGAGGGCATTGGTGATGACACAGGGGACAGTGGTGACAGTGGTCAATTGGTGACATCCCAGGGATATCAGTGACTTGTGAAGGACAGCGGTGACATCACAGAGACACCAGTGACATCATGAGGGACATTGGTTACGTTCCAAGGGGGCAGGGGTGACATCCCAAGATCATCCGTGACATCCCAGAGGACATAGGTGACGTCACAGGGATCTGTGGTTGTAGTCAATTGGTGACATCCCAGGGACATCGGTGACATCACAGGGGACATCAGGTACTTCCCAAGGACAGGGGTGACATTGCAGAGACAACAGAGACATCATGGGGTACATTGGTGACATCCCAGGGGACAGTGGTGACATCCCAGAGAGATTGGTGGAGTCCCGGGGGACATTGCTGAGGTCAGAGATGACAGTGGCTGTGGTCAATTGGTGACATCCGAGGGACATCGGTGGCATCCGAGGGGTCATCTATGATTTCCCAAAGACAGAGGTGGCATCACAGAGACACCAGTGACGTCATGGGATACACTGGTGACATCACAGGGGACTATGGTGAAATCCCGGGGACATCCCAGGGGACATTGTTGACTGCACAGGGAACAAAGGTTGTGATCAATTGGTGACATCCCAGGGACATTGGTGACATCACAGGGGATATCGGGGACTTCCCACGGACAGGGGTGACATCACAGAGACACCAGTGACATCATGGGTGACATTGGTGACATTCCAGGGGACAGTGGTCACATCCCAGGGACATCCGTGACATCCCGGGGACATTGGTGAGGTCACAGGACACAGTGGTTATGGTCAATTGGTGATCTTCCAGGGACATGGGTGAATTCCCAAGGACAGGGATGACATCACAGAGAGACCAGTGACATCATGGGCGACATTGGTGACATCACAGGGGACAGCGGTGACATCCCAGGGTCATCTGTGGCGTTACAGGGGAAATTGGTGACGTCACAGAGGACAGTGGCTGTGGTCAGTTGGTGATATCCCAGGGAGAGCAGTGACATCACAGGGGACATCAGGGAATTTTCAAGGACAGGAGTGACAATGCAGTGACCCACCAGTGACATCATGGGGGACGTTGGTGACATCCCAGGGGACAGTGGTGACATCCCCGAAATATCTGTTGCGTCACAGGGGACGTTGGTGATGTCACAGAGGACAGTGGTTATGGTCAATTGGTGACATCCCAGGGACATCGGTGACTTCCGAAGGAAAGAGGTGACATCACAGAGACACCACTGACATCATGGGGGACATTGGTGATATCCCAGGGGCCAGTGATGACATCCCAGGGAGGTTTGTGGAGTCCCAGAGGACATTGGGGACGCCACAGGGGACCTTGCTTGTGGTCAATTGGTGACATCCCAGGGACATCGGTGACATCACAGGGGATATCGGGGCCTTCCCAAGACCAGGGGTGACATCACAGAGACGCCAGTGACATCATGAGGGACATTGGAGACATCCCAGGGGACAGTGATGACATCCCAGTGAGGTTTGTGGAGTCCCAGGGGACATTGCTGAGGTCACAGATGACAGTGGTTGTGGTCAATTGGTGACATCCCAGGGACATCAGTGACATCTCAGCTGTCATCTATGATTTCCCAAGGACAGAGGTGACATCACAGAGACTCCAGTGACATCATGGGATACCCTGGTGACATCCCAGGGGACTATGGTGACATCCCGGGGACATCCGTGACATCCCAGGGGACACTGGTGACGTCATAGGGGACTGTGGTTGTGGTCAATTGGTGACATCCCAGGGACATTGATGACTTCCCAAGAACAGCGGTGACATCTCAGAGACACCAGTTACATCATGGGGGACATTGGTGACATCCCAGGGACATCAGTGACTTCCGAAGGAAAGCGGTGACATCACAGAGACACCAGTGACAGCACAGGGGACATTTGTGACATCCCAGGGGACAGGGGTGACATTTCAGGGGCATCTGTGGCATCACGAGGGACAGTGGTGATGTCACAGGGGACAGTGGTTGTGGTCAACTGGTGACATCCCAGGGATATCGGTGACATCACAGGCGACATCTATGACTTCCCAAGGACAGGGGTGACATCGCAGAGACACCAGTGACATCATAGGATACATCGGTGAAACCCCAGGGGACTATGGTGACATCCCAGGGGACATAGGTGATGTCATAGAGGTTGTGGTCAATTGGCGACATATCCGGGACATCAGTGACTTGTGAAGGACAGCGGTGACATCACAGAGACACCAGTGCAAACGTGGGGGACATTGGTGTCGTCACAGGGGACAGTGGTTGTGGTCAATTGCTGAAATCCCAGGGACATTGGTGACATCACAGGGGACATCGGTGAATTTCCAAGGACAGGGGTGACATCACAGAGACACCAGTGACATCATGGGGGACACTGGTGATATCCCAGAGGACAGTGGTTACATCTCAGGGCCATCCAAGACATCCCAGGGGACATGGGTAACGTCATAAGGGACAGTGGTTGTGGTCAATTGGTGACATCCCAAGGACAATGGTGACTTCACAAGGACAGCGGTGAGATCACAGATGCATTAGTGACATCATGGGGGATATTGGTGACATCCCTGAAGGACAGTGGTGACATCCATGGGACATCTGTGGCGTCACAGGGGACAATGGTGATGTCACAGGGGACAGTGGTTGTGGCCAGCTGGTGATATCCCAGGTACATTGGTGACTTCACAGGTGGCATTGGTGATGTCAAAGACAGCAGTGACATCACAGAGACACCAGTGACATCATAGGTGACACTGGTGACATCCCAGGGGACAGTGGTGACGTCACAGGGGACAGTGGCTGTGGTGAGTAGCTTACATGCCAAGGACACCGGTGATGTCACAGGGGACATCGGGGACTTCCCAAGGACAGTGGTGACATCACAGAGACACCAGTGACATCATCGGGGACATTGGTGACATCATAGGGGACAGGGATTTTGGTCAATTCGTGACATCCCAGGGACATCGGTGACGTCATGTGGGACATCGGTGACTTCCCAAGGACAGGGCTGACATCACAGAGACAACAGTGACATCACTGGGGACATTGGTGACATGACAGGGGGCAGTGGTGTCATGGCAGGGACATCCGTGTCGTCACAGGGGACACCCGTGACGTCATGGGGACAGTGGTTCTTGTTGGATGGTGACACCTCAGGGACATCGGTGACGTCACAGGGGCATTGGTGACTTCCCAAGGACATCGGTAATATCACAGAGAGACCAGTGACATCATGGGGTACAATGGTGACATCCCAGGGGACAGTGGTGACATCCCAGGGACATCTGTGGAATCACAGGGAACAGTGTTGATGTCACAGGGGACAGTGGTTGTGCTCAATTGGTGACATTGCAGGGACATCGGTGACATCACAGGGGACATCGGGGACTTCGCAAGGACAGGGGTGACATCGCAGAGAAACCACTGACATCACGGGGGACATAGGTGACATCCCAGGGGACAGTGGTGACATCCCAGGGATATCCATGACATCACAGAGGACATTGGTGACGTCACAGGGGACTGTGGTTGTGGTCAATTGGTGACATCCCAGGGATACCAGTGACTTGTGAAGGAAAGCCGTGACATCACAGAGACACCAGTGACATCATGGGGGATACTGGCGAGATCCCAAGGGACAGTGGTGACATCCCAGGGACATCGGTGACATCACAGGGGACATCGGTGACTTCCAAAGGACAGGGGTGACATCGCAGACACACCTGTGACATCATGGCAGATATTGGTGACACCCCAGGGAGATTGGTGGCGTCCCAGGGGACATTGGTGAGGTCACAGGAGACAGTGTCTGTGGTCAATTTGTGACATACCAGGAACATCGGTGACATCCGAGGTGTCATCTATGATTTCCGAAGGACAGGGGTGACATCACAGAGACACCAGTGACATCGTGGAGGATATTGATGACATCACAGATACATTGGTGACATCACAGGAGACATTGGTGACATCCCAGGGGACATTGGTAACGTCATAGGGGACTGTGGTTGTGGTCAATTGCTGACATCCCAGGGGTATCGGTGAGTTACCAAGGACAGGGGTGACATCGCAGAGACACCAGTGACATCGTGGGGGACATTGGTGACATCCCAGGGGACAGGGGTGACATCCCTGGGACGTCTGTGACATCCAGGGGCATTGGTGACGTCATAGGGGACAGTGGTTGTGGTCAATTGGTGACATCCCAGGGACATGCATGAGTTCCAAAGGACAGCGTTGACAGCACACAGACACCAGTGACATCATGGGGGACATTTGTGACATCCCAGGGGACAGTGGTGGCATCCCCGGGACATCTGTGGCGTCACAGAGGACATTGGTGAGGACACAGGGGACAGCGGTTGTGGTCAATGGCGGTGACATCCCCGGGACATTGGTGACATCCCCGGGGACATCCGTGAGTTCCGAAGGACAGCGGTGACATGACACAGAGACCAGTGACATCATGGGGGACATCGGTGACATCCCAGGGACATCTGTGGCGTCACAGGAGACATTGGGGATGTCAGAGGGGACAGTGATTGTGGTCAATTAGTGACATCCCAGGGACATCGGTGCCATCAGAGGGGACATCTGTGACTTCCCAAGGACAGGGGTGACATCGCAGAGACACCAGTGACATCACGGGGGACATTGGTGACATCCCAGGGGACAGTGGTGACATCCCAGGGACTGCGGTGACATCACAGAGACACCAGTGACATTGTGGGGGACATTGGTGACATCCCAGGGGACAGTGGTCACATCTCATGGACATCTGTGACATCCCAAGGGACATTGGTGATGTAATAGGGGACTTTGGTTCTGGTCAATTGGTGACATCACAGGGATATCGGTGATTTGCAAGGACAGCGTTGACATCACAGAGACACCTGTGACATCACTGGGGATATTGGTGACATCCCAGGGGAAAGTGGTGAAATCCCCCAGACATCTGTGGCGTCGCAGGGGACATTGGTGATGTCATAGGGGAGTGTGCCAGTGGTCAATTGGTCACACCTCAGGGACATCGGTGACTTCCCAAGGACAGGGGTGACATCACAGAGGCACCAAAGACATCATTGGGGACCTTGGTGACATCCCAGGGGACAGTGG
>JAWMRA010000329.1:0-13676 GCA_035584735.1 Pseudotriccus pelzelni | reverse complement strand
ATCCAGGGGCAGCCACAGCTTCTCTGGGCAACCTGTGCCAGGGCCTGCCCACCCTCCCAGCCAGGAATCCCTTCCCAATATCCCATCCATCCCTGCCCTCTGGCAGTGGGAAGCCATTCCCTGTGTCCTGTCCCTCCAGGCCTTTGGAAACAAGTCTCTCTCCGTCTTTCCTGTAGCTGGAAACTACAGAGGACTCCAGGTGGGATCTCACAGAGAGGAGCAGATGGAAGGAGCAGCTCCCTCAACCTGCTGCCCACCCATCCCAGGTTTCCCAGAGAAGTTGTGGACTCCCCATCCCTGGAATTGCTCAATGCCGGGTTGGACAGGGCTGGGAACAACAAGATTCCCCTGAAGGATCCTGGAAAGGCTCTTCCAGCCCCGTGGCTGGCCTGTCCTCCAAAGTCAGCTCGCCCCATCGATCCGGGCAAGGATTTCACTCTCTGGTTTGCAAAGTCCAAACCAACTTGGCTTCCCTCAGAAAGAAAAAAAAAAAAAAGCCTGTCCCCAAACTATGATTTATAACAGACCAAATTGATTGCAATTCATCTTTAAACCCATGTTGAATCAGAGGAGGGTCGTAGCAAAAAACAAACATTTTCCTGCAACAATAACGAGGACCTCGTTGTGGTCATTGCAACATAATTTGCTCCATCAATCACAGGCTTGTGTGGGTTTTCTGCTTTTTTTTTTTGTTTGTTTGTTTTTCCCTTCAAAAACTAAAAAAAAAAAAAAAGGGGGGGGGGGATAAATGGTTAGAAAACCACGTAAAAACAAAGCAAAACAAACAAACAAACAGCAAAGAAACCCTCACGAATTTTTAGCCGAATTCTGGTCTGTTGTTCATTAGAAGAATCTGGAATTTTGGGGGGCTGACTTATGGCTCTTTCCACAGGGAATAACAAACCAGATGCCCCTTAACCAGGACTAACCTGACAAAGTTATGGGTGGGTTTTTTTTTTATTTTGCTGGAGGAAATCTGGGGTGTTTGAGGCACTCCCTGCATCTGCTTTGCAGATTAAGAGAGAGAAACCCACCAAGAAAACGATTTTATTCCTGGTTTTTTTAATGACTTTTGGATATTTAATAGCCCAAAGGAAAAGCAGAATAGCTACAAGCTCAGGTGGAAGTGATGGCAGCCTGGTAAGCAAGTTTGCTGATTGAAAACCTTTGAAATTCCCAAAATCTGGAAAATATAAGACTTTTAAATATTCCTTTCAGTCTTTTCTCCAGCCTGGTCTGATGCCCTGACAGAATTCCTGCAAAATGCTGCACGTGCATTAAGTTCTCACTGTTTGTGCTCCTTCAAAATGGCAAAATAATGTCTTTTCCTTTCAAATTTCGTTCCTTTTTGAGTGCAGCTGGATAAGATTCTGGGCTGGACTTTTCCTCTTGCAAGGAACGTCACTTTCCCACTGGGAAAGATTCCTTTGTTACGTTTGTCCGTGGGGGGAGAAATTGCAACATCACTTTAAAAAAAAAAAAATAAAAAATTAAAACTCAATTAAAAAATAAATCTCGGTGAAGTCCGTTTTAGGAAAGCGCCGTTCAGCATCACCAGGACAATCCGAGGAGAACAGTTCCTGGGAAGCTGGGTTGGGAATGGGATTTATGGGAAGGGAAGTTGAGCACCTAAAGATCAAGGGGCACTTCCTCAACGCATCCCTGGCCCAAGGAAAGGTGCAGCCCTTCATTTTTGGGAAGAGCTCCTTCATCTCAAGAGGTTCTCATTCCCTCAGTAACATTCCCGGCTCAGTCTCCTGGGATTCTGGGAACAGTCCAGAGTGGGTGTCCTTCTCCAGGGTACCCCTTGATGTTCCCATGTGATTACCTGGAGATTCCATGGGGTTATCAGTGATTCCGTGGGATTTTCTGGTGATCCCATGGGATTATCAGTGATCCCATGTGGTTACCTGAGGATTCCATGGGATTAGCATCTGGTGATCCCATGTGATTCCCTGGTGATCCCATGTGATTCCCTGGTGATCCCATGGTGATCCCATGTGATTCCCTGGTGATCCCATGGGATTATCAGTGATCCCATGTGGTTACCTGATGATTCCATGGGATTATCAGTGATTCCATGGGATTCCCTGGTGATCCCATGGGATTCCCTGGTGATCCCTCTCTCTCCCTGCCAGGGACCAACATCTCGCTCCAGGAACACCTCCCAGAGAAAAGAGTCAATGACTCAAAGCAATCCCGGGAATTCCAACTGGCAACCGGACTAAGCCGGTCAAGGGAATCTCAGGGGAAGGAATTTGGATGGAATACTCTGCGGGAATATTAAAGGCTGGCTGTGAAGGGCTGATGACCCTGCTGGTGGCTCCAAAGCTGCAAGCCCTGTCCTGTGCTCCCACCAACTCCTCTCCCTTCTCCAGCGCTGGAGAAGCTGCCGCCGGGATAACGGGCGCTGGAGAAGATTCCCGGCGTTAGGATCAGCATCGCCTCCCCGGGCCAGCTGCCTGCACCCTGCCCCGCCTCAGGTGAGGACTTTTCAGCTCCAAGAGGCCTCTGGAATCACACCTGGTGGTATTTATTTTACCTCCTTTACCTTCTCCGACAAGGATTTCCCCCATCCGAGCCGGGCCGTTCCACTGCTGTGCCCAGGAGGCCTCGGGAAGCCCCAGGAAAGGGACGGAAAAGCAGGAGGGAGCTGCTCTTGTGCCATCCCAGCCCGATGGGAACCATTTCGTTCCCCCTCTCACTCTCAGAGGAACAATGAACAACTTTGATCTGTTGCTGGTGGAGCACATTTAATGCGCTTTTCAAAGGCAGGCACGTCCAGGGACATTTGGGAGCGTTTCTGCTCTCCCTAAATAAAAATAAAAAAAAAAAAAGGGAATTGTAGAAAGGCACAAACAAGTGGTTATTTGACCTACTAAACACAGAAGGAATTGTTCTCCCCGAGCCATCTTTTTTTTGTGTGTGTGTGGTTTCTCTGGGGTCTGATAATACCTTGGAGTAATTTGCACTAATTGAAGCGTCTCCTTGGCATTGCCGTGGGATTCTGGGGGAATTTAATATCTTGGAATCCTCCATCAAGTTCTATTTCTAAAGGCTTCAGTGAGGACTGTCTTGGTTTCCTTGGAAAACCAGGCTAAAAATGCCATTGGAAATGAATTTGTGATATATTTACTATTGCAGCCAAGGTGCTTTGCCAATTCAGGACTGGTATAAACACAGTGGTTCATATTTTTGATATATTTTGATATATTTTGATATATTTTTTCACAAGTTGATGTAATAACCACGCACCTTTACAAGGCTTTTCCTCTGTCCTCAGTTATTAGCAGAATTTTCCAGGCTGTTGATTGATATCTGCAATCATTTTAAGAAAATTAAATTATATATAAACTAATGTGACATTTACAGGAGGCTTCTTAAATTTAAGATAGATCTTGAATCTCCTCCCCTCAGAGAGGGGAATAAAAAAAAAAAGTGTAGCCCAAGAAATCTGCAAAATCTTGGAGTTTGTAAAATGTAAAAGTCTTTGTAAAATGTCTCAATTTTGAGTTTTAATAATTATATCCTCCCCTTGAGACTTTTTTTCCAGTGGTAATAATTATGTGTCTCATAAGTAACGCTTCTAATGAAGTCTTTTAAACCATTTCTGGAGGTGGAAAAAAGAGCAGGTTTAAAAATGTGATTTTGTGGGTTTTTTTGAATCCAATCAGCTGATTGGATTTCTTCTGATTAATATTAATCACAGAGAAGAAACGAGGTCACGAGGTAAACCCTCCTCTGCAGCTCCGAGCTCAGGGCTCGCTGGGCGCGTTTTGCCCAGATTTTCGGGCTCTACTTGGCTTTTATTCTCACGGGTTTTCCCCTACAAACACTTGTGGCCAAGGGAAAAAACCGTAATAAGGCCACGGGAGCTGAAGCTGCGAGATCCGAGAGACCGATTACGGCTTTCAAAGCAGGGTTTGGTCACCAAAAAGGAGCTGAGCCCTCAAGGGGCCTAAAAGCCGGTCGAAAGGGAAGGTGGATCTGTTTAGTGTGGATTTAAGGAGTGGTTTCCCGGAGGAATTGTGGATTCCCCATCCCTGGAAGTGTCCGAGGCCAGGTTGGACGGAGCTTGGAGCACCCTGGGCTGGTGGGAGGTGTCCCTGCCCATGAGACGACTTTTAACCCTCCCAACCCAAACCAGGGCCAAAGTAGAGCTGGGCTGGATTTCTTCTCCTCTCGTGGTGACTCTCCCGCAGCAGAGAGGAAATCTATACAAAGCAGAGCTGTGAGAAGGGGGGAACAGCCCTGAGGGATCTGCTGGGCTGGGATTGACACCGGCAGGACCCGCGGTCGTTCACGCTCGGCTGCAGCTTCTCTGCAAGACTTCGGGCTAGTCCTGAAAAAACCCAACCTAGAGCTCACCTAGAACCATCCCAAACAAATATTAAGAAGATAAAAACAGAGGTCTTGTGATTGTTGGCTTCTTTCCCTTCCTTTTTCTGCCTCTTTTCCCAATTCTCAGATGTGTTTCTGGTCGTCGTCCAGCAATTCATTCGTCACATCTGCTCATCGTTCATCTGCCCGACGGTTCCTCTTCCTCTTACACTCCCTTCTGGTTTTAGATTTTGCTCCATGTTCCCCCTCAGCTTCTGATTTTGCTTCGTTTTTATGCCGCTTCTGCCTCTATATTTATTCTTTCTCTTTTTTTTCCTGGGCTTGGTCTCTCCGTGACTTCGCGTCATCTGAAGGCAGAGTTTCGGCTGCCAGAATTCTCTGCTCGCTCTTCCCGAGAAGTCACCTTTTCGGATTCCTTAGAAACACCGAGGAATTCTCCTTCTCTGACATGTGTTCAGCCACCTCCCAGATAAATGTGATTTGCTCGGGTTCTACCCTGTGTTCCAGAGAAAGCAAGTCGAGCAGGGAACAGCTTGCTCCTGTTTCCTATTCCGTGTAGGATTGGCAGCCTGAACCCTGAGAAATTCAGGGCAACATTTTGCTTGCTTTGCAAAACTCCAGAGTAGTTTCAAAGGGGGGAAAAAAAAAAAAAAACGGCTCAGTGCTGCAGGTGGGATTTATCTTCTCTCTGCATCATCATCAAAATGCTTCCTGAGCTCCTTGATTACTTCTGCAAGGAGATAATTCTGCCTTGGCTTTGTCCAGCTGCCTCTTGGGATGGTCTCTCTTTCCCTGTGAACTGCATGCAGGCAATTTAAGGACCTCAGTCTGGACCACAGAGGGTTTTTTCCTGGTTTTTCTCAGTTGTCTCCAGAGCTTTTCCCCCTTCCCTTCACCTGAGACAGACTTGTCTGTACACGGAATAATTTCTGTGGCACCTGAAGCACCAGTTGAACCCATTGTACAAGTGCTGGGAGCAGAGACCTGCTTATTGGAGCAACAAAAATGCAAAATTGGTCTTGAGAAACAGTTCATTCGAGAGCTCAGGAGCAGCTGATCCACGGTACAATCGGGCACCAAAGAAAATGAGATAAAACCAGACCAAAACCAGAACTCTGATGCAAAATAATTCAGCGCTGTGCTGTCCCTAAGTGGACACATCACCTTCCCGGAGGGAATTTTTGTGGCTTTCAAAACGTTTTCATCTCCAGTGACCTCACGTGTCTCCATGTGCAGAAATTCAACCACCAGGACAGCCGAGTGCCCTCAGTGCTGGTGCTCTGCACTTCCTCTCGCTTTGGTCTCTCTGGCAGGGATTGGTTTATCCCTGTTGGGGTTTTTTTTTTTTGATGCAGAAAACAAGCCAATATCCTGCAGATCTGCTCTGGATTTCGTTGTGTTGGAAGATGGACTGCCCACATATAGTTAATGAGCCTCATTGCTGATAAAACTCCTTCTGGGGAAATGAAACTAATTTTGGTTTGGTTTGGTTTTTTTTTTTTTTTAAATTTTATTGTGCCACTTAAGGCAGTTTCCATCTCTCCAACCAAGAGTTCTCATCTTTATCTCCTCTGTATTTCATCCAGAGCAGCTGAACTCTGAGCAGGTGTATCTAGACTTGGTTCTCAGGTCCTCCTAAAGGCTTTTTGGTGTGTAGGAGAAGCAGGGTCAGATCCTGCTCCTTCCTGGGCCTTTGCGGGGTCACTCTTGTGTAACTCAGGGCAGGATTCGGCCTCACACATGGGGGTAAATTCAGTATAAATTAGAACATGAACCCCCGTGTAACCTGTTAGGAGACCAGAGCAGTCTGATGCCAAGCCTGGGCTAATTCCCCGGCTGATTGATCAACTCAGGCTTCTTTGCAGCAAAGAAAAGAAGCGGAGAAGTGACATTTGGACCTTTGGTGCTGCTGTATTTGCACAGAAACGCTCCTGCAAACTCACTGACAGCTGGGCTTGGCTCTGGGGGCATCCAGGCGCCACTTTTGGTGCCTCCGTTCTGTGAGGAAAAAAAAGGGAATAAAGAGCTTTCCAGCTCTAAACTTTGTTCCTCATGGCGTCACCACAGTGAGAGAGAAAAAGAGACCTAGAAGAGCTTGAGTGCTCTGAAAACCAGAGAATTTTTTGGGGGGGAGATAAAAGGAACACATGGAATCCTTCCGGCAAAGCAGCCAACAAAACACACCCCCCCAGCATTCCAGGTGGCCCAGCCGCCCTGGGAATCCAAAGGAACTCCGAGCTCCGTCCCAGAGCCGCAGCAGGAGCCGCGGCGCTTCCAGAGGGGGAGGACTGGCATTCCCCGGGAAAGGTTTGCGCGTTCTTCACGCAGCAAATGAGGGCTCAGCCCTTTCGGACACGGGCAGGGCTGGAAACACGTCCCAGGTGATTCACGGGCGGGGAGGGGGGATCCACACGTGTTTCTGGGGGATTCTGGAGACCTTCCCGAGGGGATCCAGCCGGAGAAGGCCTGAATCGGGCAGGGAATCCCCCCCTCCAAGTGTGTGACAAGTGACAAAGTGACAAGTTTGTGAGTGCAGCGTCCGAGTTCTCAAGGTCAACCAGATCCCACAACGTCCTTCCCCTGGCCCAAGCCTGGCTGTGCTTCCTGACACCGCTCTGAGCCTTCCTCTGCCTCCGGCTGGGGGGGTTTGAACATGTTTGCACTTTAAAAGCATGGAGAGCAACGTGGCCAAGCGATTTGGCTTCAGCTGAGAGCTGCGAGGGCTGAATTGCGATTTTCTTGCGCCCAGAGCCGACAAACGAGTGCCTGGGCAGTGAGAGATGGACCCGGAGGAGCTCGAGCGCTTCAAATCACGGAATTTGGGATTCGGGAGGGGAAAAGCACCTCGAAACCACCTCAGCTGGCGCTGGTAAACACCGAGGTTGTGGGGCTGATCCCAGTACGGGCCATTCATTTATGAGCTGGACTCGGTGATCCTCGTGGGCCCCTTCGCATCCAGACTATTCTGGGATGCCGTGATCATTCCCTGTCTATTTCCGCGAGGAACTGGTGAATTAAAAACCCTGTTTTTTGTTTTTTTTTTTTAAATTTTTAATTCCTGCTGTGAGGGGGGAAAACTCTTCCTAAAGCTGCCCTGGCACAAATTCACGCCCTACACACGCACCAGGCAATGCCAAAATTCCTCTCGTCCTCTCATCTTTTCTTTCATCTTTTTGGGAGGGGGTTTGATCTTTTAACGCCAATTTTTGTCGTATTTTCATCACATATTATTTCTGACTTCTTTTTTTTTTCCTCCCCCACTGGCTTTTTATTTCTCCCCAAGTCCATGACTTGATGGGAGGAAGGTGAATTTATTTGGTGACCAGAGGATGGAGGAGATGGAAGATCCCCTTCAGCCCCAGCCGGTGGGAATAACTGAGCGCTGGGAATGGGGAGATGCTTGAAGTTATTCCCAAACCCGGGAAATCTGGATGATTTCCTCTTGCCTATCAATCAATCCACGGGCTGGACAGCGTGAGCTCCCAAACCTGCTCTTTGCCAACCCCTGGCTGGTTCCCAGGCCCTGTTTTCCTTTCCTCTCAGCATTCCCACAGCCTTCACGTCAAAAACACCCCATTCCTTCAGCCAGAAACACAAACAAACCCCAAATAGGAGGACAAAAAAAAAAAAAAAAAAAAAGGGAATTAGAAAGGAAAAAAAAAAAAAAAAGGAATATTTTGACCGTCCCGAAGCGAAACATTCCCACCTGTGGAATTCCCGGCAACAAACGCTTCCGAGGGGGCCTGAATTTGATATCAGATAAATGAACGAAACGTCCCCCGTGGCCTCCAGCGCTTCCCACCCGCGCTATTTTGGGACGTCTGGAAACAAATAAAGGGAAAAGTTACTATTCCCGAGCGATCCGAAGCGATAGGAGGGTTTCATCGCGACCTGAAGCACCAGGGAGAAGCTGCCATCCCTGCCGGTTTTCCCAGGGGATGAGGCACTTCCCGGTCCCAAGGAACGAGGGAAAAAAAAAGAAAAATCCCTTTTTTTTTTCAGCCTGACGTTCCCAGCCACCCAAAGCTCGTCTGGTGAGGGTGACAGAGTTTATATCTGAGTTTTAACGACCTTATCAAACGAGCTCCGAGTCTGGCTTTGCGTCTTGTCTTATATTTGTGAATAATTAAGAGAATTTTCTTGTTCTTCCCGGTGTCTTAAAACCTCCTTTGCATCCCTGTGAAGAGTTCTCAGCACCCACAGCAACCTGAATTATAATCTAGAGAAATGGAACATGTTTCTAATTCATAAATTATTTAGATCATTAAATTGTTATTTAATTCATGATTTATCGTTGTTGGTTTATTCTTTGTTAATAAATAATTAATGATTTATCGTTAAAATATTATTAAATTATACTGTTATAAATTTAGATTACATATTTATATTTCTTTTGTAATAGTATATCAATTTATTTATATGGTATTTATATAATTGAAATCTAGGTTTTAAATATGAAATATTCATATAATAGTTATAGAACATTTCTAAACAATCTCTATAAATATAAAATATTTATAATAACTCTACACCTCAAATATATATTTTGAAATATATAACAGTTCTATAATAATTGCATATTTCTATATACCATAAATAAATATATTAATAATTTATATATGTACAGATAATATATAAAGCTACACTTATTTTATTTTTAATATTATAAAATCAATTTTTATAATACTTATATAATTAAAATATCGGTTTTAAACACAAAATATTTATATAACCATTATAGAATATTTCTATATAATCTCAGTAAATATAAGATATTAATTATTTATATCTTGAGCTATAGTCTATAACTTTATATTTCTTTTTCTTTATATAATATTATATAAATTTATTGATATACTATTTATACAATAAATATACATTTTAAAGAACAAGATAATGATATAATAATTACAGAATGTTTCTACATAATCCATATAATTATAAAATAAAAACATAAAATCTTTTAAATATTTCCATAATTAAAATACATAATTTTAAACATAAAATGCTTCTGCAATAATTACATAACGTTTATAAATAATCCCTATAAATATAAAATATCTGCAATAAGCCTATAATTTAAATATATATTTAAAGATATGATACTTCTATAAGAATACCTATATAATAGGTATATTAATAATTTAATATAATGATTTAATAATATAATAATATAATAACACCTATTATATAGGTATTATATACTAATTAATAAGTGGTAATTTATATTAGTATTAATATTTATTTTTACTCTTATACTATGGGTAGAATAACAAACAAGAATATTATAATAATTATATACTGCATAATAATGATATTATTTATCACTGGTAATTATGATCAAATATGGTTATGGTTATTAATAATGACATTTTGTGTTACATATTTACTGTGAAATATTAATATTAAAATTATTATTACTTGCAATAAGCTCACGTTTTATCCCTTTGCTGACAGTGCTGGGCTTAGTTTAGGCCTCTGGTAACGAGACCCACACTGAGAATGGCAGGGGCGTTAAATAGGTTTGATTTCAGGGTTAATGTGTTTGATTTGCGTTAATATGTTTGATTTCAGTGTCAATACGTTTGATTCCAGTGCCAATATGTTTGATTTGTGTTAATATGTTTGATTTCAGCGTTAATGCCCTCGATTTCAGCGTCACTATGTTTAATTTCAATGTCACTGTATTTGATTTCACTGTTAACATGTTTGATTTCAGTGTTAATACGCTCAATTTCACTGTTAACATATTTAATTTCAGTGTCAATATGTTTGATTTCTGTGTTAATGTCCTCTATTTCACTGTTAATATGTTTGATTTCAGTGCTAATGTATTTGATTTCAGTGTTGATATGTTTGATTTGTGTTAATATGCTCAATTTCACTGTTAACATATTTAATTTCCGTGTCAATATGTTTGATTTCAGTATTGATACGTTTGATTTCAGTGCTAAGTTATTTGATTTCAGTGTCAATATGTTTGATTTCACTGTTGACATGTTTGATTTCAGTATTGATATGTTTGATTTAAGTATTGATATGTTTGCTTTCAGTGTTGATATGTTTGATTTCAGTGTTGATATGTTTGATTTCACTGTTAACATGTTTGATTTCAGTGCTAATGTATTTGATTTCAGTATTGATATGTTTGATTTCAGTATTGATATGTTTGATTTCACTGTTAATATGTTTGATTTCACTGTTAGTATGTTTGATTTCAGTGTCAATATGCTCAATGTCACTGTTAATATATTTAATTTCAGTGTCAATCTGTTTGATTTCTGTGTTAATGTCCTCTATTTCACTGTTAACATGTTTGATTTCAGTATCGATATGTTTGATTTCAGAGAGATCCGTGTCTGTGAGAAGCAGTTTTTGCCGGTTTTCCAACATTGCTGGAATCAGTCCAGGGATTATTTTTTGTGGGAAGAGCAAAATTCCCAATCTGTTGGAGCAGTTCTTGTATCCCTGGAACTGGAGTTGTGCACCCAGCTTTAATAACAGCACGAAAAAAGCCTGTTTTGTTCCACCTGGCTTATCCAAGTTAACCTGACGGAAATCTCACACGTCGTGAGGCGAGAGAATTCCCTGTAATATTTCCCATGGAATTCGGGATGGGAGAGGAGAGCCGGCCCAGGCCCCCAGGTGAAGAAAGGGACAGCTCTCAAAGAACCAGGCTTGGAGGGTCAGGGATGTCCCTTGCCTCGGATCCAGCCTGGAAGATTCCTCCCGCCCTCCGGAGAGCGGAGCCAGCCCGAGGATCCGTGGGATCCAGCTGCCTGATCCAAAGCTCCAGCGGCTGCCCCGGCACGCGGGAATTTCGCCTTGCCCAGGGCACGTTTGGTGCTTCTGCCGCCAAACCTTTGCCGTCCTTCCGTCTGGGTGACTCGCAAGGAGGGCTCCACGTGCCGAGCGCTCCAGCACGAGCGCCAGGGCCGGGGGAACCGGGCTGGAAAGGGATCCTTTTCCGTGCAAACCCACTCCTGACCAATCACGGAGACGGAATTCGCTGCCGGAGCTCCTCTCGGAGGGGGAATGACTCTCGTAGGACGGGGATATTTCGGGTCTGGAAGCCCAAAAGGCGTTTGCCCGGCTGGGAAACGCAGAGAGTTGGTGAAGACCCAGCTGGGAAGAGTTCCTGGGATGATCCTGAGGTGATCCATAGCCCAGGAAAATTTTTAAGAGGACAAGCAGCAGCAGCAGCTGCAGATCAGGTCCAGAGAGACTTTTTAAAAGGATCTGGAGGGGACAGGACGGGGGGCAAAGGTTTTAAACTGGAAGAGAGCAGGTTTGGATTGGAGATCGGGATGGAATTGTTCCCTGTGAGGGTGGGGAGGGGCTGGGATAGAATTCCCAGAGAAGCTGTGGCTGCCCCTGGATCCGTGGAAGTGTCCCAGGCCAGGTTGGACGGGGCTTGGAGCACCCTGTGCTGGTGGAAGGTGTCCCTGCCCATGGCAGGGGGTGGCACTGGGTGGGCTTTGGGGTCCCTCCCAACCCAAACCATTCCGGGATTCTGTGAAGTGGCAGAAAAATGACCCGAACCCAAGTTATTTTGGGCTGAAATTCGTAACTATGAGGTGTCTGTCCTGAGGATAAATCACCTCTGGGCCGACCCTGAAGTCCTCACTCTGTTTTTGCCCAGCTTTTAAGGAGGCAAAGCCAGGGAAATGCCTCTGATGGCAGGATTTGGCCTGGGAGAAGACAGATCATCCCCTGCATTTCCAAGCTCCCTTTCACGAGATGAGCTCAGGCTCTTTAATAAAATGATTGATTCGGGCTCTGGTCCCTGGGTGGGAGCTGGAGGGCAAGAGGAGCTGCTGCAAGTTAAGGCAGGAGGAAGCCAAGAGCTCCATCCTTGTCCTGACAGTAGTTCAGGCATTTTTGCCAGTGGTTGATTTATTGGCTTCAGTTGACTCTGTTCAACATTGACAAGCCAAGGAAGAAAACATGAGGAGACGTGTGTACATGTTTTATTTATATTTATGTTTATGTGTATGTTTGTATTTATATTTTATATTTATATCTATATCTATCTCTCTCTATATCAATCTCTATATACCTACACCTATATCTCTACTTTATCCATATCATTTCTATTTCTGTTTCTGTTTGTATTTATATTATAGTTAAATTTTTCTCTCTCTCTCTATATCAATCTCTATATACCTATATCTCTATCTCTATCCATATTATTTCTATTTCTGTTTCTGTTTGTATTTATATTATAGTTAAATTTCTCTCTCTCTCTCTCAATCTCTATATATCTATATATCTATTTTATCCACATTATTTCTATTTCCATTTATATTTATAATTATATTTCTATTTTTCTCGTTATAATTAGAATTACACTTCTATTTATCAGCAAAGTGGTGGCTCAGCACATCCCTGCACAGGCAGGTTTAACCAATCTGAGGTTTCAAAGGGCCAGTCCGTACTTTGCTGAAAGCAGCCGAATGATGGCCCTGCCCTGCACCAAACCATCAGAGGGGGCGGAATGCCAAGTCCTTGTGGTTTTTTCCAGCTTCCAAATAAATTGTGCTCGACCCCTGGCAGAGCACAGGAGGGCAGGGAGTGGATTTGACCCCTTTTTCTGCTGGTCACGGACGGGTCCCCCGCGGGTGAAGGGGGTGTTGCTGCTGCTGCTGCTCCTCAGGGCGTGTGTAGGGCGGCAGCTCCAGCTCTGCTGCCCCCAGAGCGGTTGATTTAGGCTGGAACTCTCCACCCCAGGCGCTGGCAGAGCTGCCCCTGCAGCTGGAAGGTTTTTCAATCCAGCGCTGCCGGTTTTAACCGAGAGCGTGATTCCAAAATCAACTTGGCAGGTATTCGGGAACTGAGTTCTGCCCGGGGTTTTTCATTGTGCTGACCAGAGGGGCCGGCCTTCAATTTAGAACAGAACCCGGTAGTTAAGGGGCACTGGGGAAACCTTGGAATGCTGCCCACGGGATTCATGGACAGGGAGATGCCTCCTTCGACTTGTTGAGCCTCAAAACCTGATTATCTTCGTGGTGGAAGGCAAGGCTTAAAAATACAAGTGCCCCAAAGGGTCCCTCTGTTACAGCAACAGAACAGGGATTTTCTGTGCCAACTTCAGATGTCCTGCCCCGGTTCCTATGAGAGGCTCCAAGGATATTTGGAATTTTAAACTGGAAGGGCCCTGTTGGGGCTCTGACTCCCACTGTTCTGTTTTCAACCACCTCAGGTGATCCCTGCCTGGGAAGGAGATTGTGGCCATCTACCCTGGGTGGAGAGAGCCCGGAGGAGGCACCAAGAGCATCCCAGGGCTGGAGCAGCTCTGCTGGGAGGAAAGGCTGGGAGAGCTGGGATTGTTCAGC
>JAWMRA010000328.1:0-13769 GCA_035584735.1 Pseudotriccus pelzelni | reverse complement strand
CTTCAGGAACAGCAGTGTCAACCCTGAGCTACATAAGCAGAAGCAATCAGCTCGTTGTGGGTTTTTCCGATGGCTACCTGTCATTATGGAATATGAAAACGTTGAAGCGGGAGTAAGTACTCCTTTCCACTTGGCCATGGTTGAAGGTGCTTTGGTCTCAATATTTTGCTTCAGGAAGTCATGCAGTAGGGATGTGACAGAGCTGATTTTTTAAAGTCAGTTCTATCCAGTAGTATTTAGTAAAACCAAGTGGTGTGTATTGGGATGAAACAGGTTTTAGAAACTGTTTTTCAGAACCAGTTACTTCAATTGGGACATACACTGAAAGGCTTCAGTATGTGAATAACATGATTTTGGTGATAATATTCTTTAAAGTGCCTGTGATGAAGCTAGTGAAGTGTGATGATGCAGTACCTGATCTGTACCTGAAAACATGTTCTTTCCTACATTTCAGCTTTGATGGAAATAGGTGGTTGACGCATTCCAAGGCAAGGATGCATGTGAAGGAAAATTTATTTGGAAGACTTGGAGATCAGAATAAGGGAAATTTAAATTTATAAGCAGTTGAAAAATTAAGAGATTAATTTAAATCTTCCAGTTGAAATATTGGACCCAATTCAGATAGGGCTTTACTTAAGCAAATCTACAGTGACTCACCAGAAACTACTGAAAGCGTAATGGACAGTGGAGGCATAATTAGGTGGCGAGAAGAAATTGTGAAGGTACAACTAAGGTTCGGAAGTCGGGAAGAAAAATGTTTAAGAAGTAGTTGCTTGTCACTTGTCAGTTGTTCAAGATGGGTATATGACCTTCCCTACTTTGAGGGTAAACATGTAAGGTACTTTTTTCTCAGAAGATGCTTCTACCCTTCTGCAAACAGGGCCAGCAAGTTCACCTTTCTTTATCCTTTTTTTCTTTTCCTTTTTTTTTTTTTTTTTATACTCTAGGCACTATTCTCAGCTTGAAGGAGGAAGAATTCCTATCTATGCCGTTACTTTTCAAGAGCCTGAGAATGATCCTCGCAATTGTTGCTACTTGTGGGCTGTTCAGTCTACACAGCAAAGGTGAATAAAAAGTTGCCATAAACAACTTTTTCTAAAAAATATTTGATTACATACAGTTGATATCTGTGTATATGTTTGGTTTATTTAGCTGTACAGGAGATTCAAGTATGAAAGGTGTTAAGCTTACAGTGCAGTTTTTTTCAGGATTTTACACTCTTAAGGAGGGTTCTACTCATTCCTACCTTGTGAAAGAAGGCAAAGCAGCAGTGACTATATATTTGTGCTTTCAGTCTTAAATGATTTCTGTTGTTTCTTGATGGCTGCTTCAGGATTTGTTTGTTATTCCCACCATGATATTAAATTCCATGTAAAACGGTTTAGGCTGCAGATGCAGATCAGTAAACATTATCACCAAGCTACTTAATCTGCCCAGCTGTTCAGAGAGTGGCAGGCTTCTTAAATTTGACTTCAAAGCAGTTTTGACGGAGAACACTTTACTGTTAAGAGTTATTTCCAGCAATTTTTTTGGTCCATACAACATGTTAAAGCTTTCCAATGGCATAGTTAACATATGTCCCTGAAGCTGATAGTGTCAAAATTTCCTCAGTTTTTTAGCGGTTAAATGTGACCAATAATCAAGTTTGGGAAAGTAGTGTTTTTGTTTTCAGCAAAAGCATGCTAATGAGTATGTTTCAGAATAGATCTAATAAAATGATAATGAGGGCTGTAAAGCAGCTTTGTAATCAAATTTCTTAATTTATACTTTTTTCAGTGAAGGTGATGTGGTGAGTTTACATCTGTTGCAGTTAGCATTTGGTGATAGGAAACGCCTGGCATCTGGACAAGTCATGTATGAGGTAAGACGTGCCTGTATGTGAAAGATGAAAATAGTAATTTTCCCTGAACATCAGTTAAGTTGGTCAGGCTAATTAATATTTACTGTGAAAGATCAGAGAGGACTAAAGAAAAAAAGTCTTTCGGTGCATCTTCTCAGACATGGCCTTAGTCCATACTTTTCAAAACAATTCCTAGAGTTGTGAAACCATAGAATTGTTCTGGAAGACTTAAAATTCATCTAATTCCAACCTTCCACCATGGGTATGAATGCCACCCACTAGATCAGGTCACTCACAGCCCCATCCATTCTGGCCTTGAACACTTCCAGGGATTGGACATCTACAACATTTATGGGTAGCCTGTTCCAGGTCCTCACCACCCTCCCAGGAAAGATTTTCTTCTTAACATCTAATTTAAATCTCCTTTTTTAGTTGAAAACCCCTTTCCCCTTGTCCTATTACTATCTGCCTTTGTAAATTTTCAATCTCTCTCTTTTTCATAAGCCCCCTTAAAGTCCAGAAAGGCTGCACTGAAGTCTCCCAGGATAATGTTGGACTTCTGGGCTGCAAGTGCACATTGCTGGCTCGTGTCCAGCTTCTTGTCCACCAAAACCCCAAGGTCCTTCTTGGCAGGGCTGCTCTCAATGAGTTCTCGCAGTCTGCTTGCGTCTGGGGTTGCCCCAACCGAGGTGCAACACCTTGCTCTTCTTCTTCCTGACTTAGAATCATAGAATTATCTGGGTTGGAAGAGACCTCCAAGATCATCAAGTCCAACCCTTGATCCAACCCCGCTGTGATTACTGGATCATGGCACTCAGTGCCACATCCAGCTTCATCTTAAACAGGGACGGTGAATCCACCACCTCTCTGGGCAGGCCATTCCAATGCCTGATCACTCTCTGTAAAGAACTTCTTTCTAATATCCAACCTAAACCTCCCCTGGCAGAGCTTAAGCCCGTGCCCTCTTGTCGTACTGCTGATTGCCTGGTAGAAGAGACCGACCCCCACCTGAATACATACAAGTTTCTTTCCTCCTTTCCTCCTCCTTTCCTCCCTTCCTTCTAGGAAAGCAAACCATGGGGTTTCCAGTTTATAACTACAAGGATCGCTCGGATAACAAGCTGTACCACCTTCACACCCCCCAGAGCCCTCTGGTGCGGCCCAGCATGTATGACTATTATGGTATGGACAGCTACCCAGTCGGCACCAATTCAATCGTAGCTGTCATCTCCTACAGCGGCTATGACATGGAAGATGCAATGGTAAGCTACCGAAAGGAAAAATCCTGCTGTTCTGTAAAAGAATTTGATGTGGGGGGGACCGGGAAGAAGGATGGTACCTAGCAGAGAAGACCTTGCTTTCTGTTTTTGCTAGCCCTCACAGTTTTTGGGCAGATTCAGGAGCACGCTGGTTAAGTGTTGTTACAGCAGGTAGTGCTGGAGGTACTGGGATTAGAGCAGAGCTCCCTTGTGCAAGGCAGTGGGCTTCCAGGATTGAAAAATACTGGGGTTACAGGAGGCTTAACCCTTTCAGAAGGGTGACTTGCTGGGAGGCTTTGTATAGGAAGGCAGTGTTCCATAATGATCTGATGCTTACCTTGTAAATGCTTTCTTTTTTGAAGTTACTGGCAAGTCTTTAACAAGCCTTTGTTTCTTCTTCTTAGATTGTGAATAAGTCTTCCTGGCAGAGAGGGTTTGCTTTTGGAAGTGTTATCAAGATGGAGAGCATTGACCTTTCCCTTAAAGCCAGCAGGGCAGGCGATAATTTAGTATTTGGCATCAAGCCTGGTGATCCAAACGTTATGGAGAAGCTGGATGCTGACGGGCTGCCTTTTGTTGGGTCTATCCTACAGCCTGGAGACCCATTCTACAGCTTCATGAACCTCAACACAGGGGAGACCTTTACAGTGTACTATCCGTAAGTACAGCTTGTCTGTCCTGGCTCTGCTCAGCAGGTGATGAGAGCAGTTGGCCCTTTTCCTCCAGGTGTTCCCTTTTCTCCTGGTGTCCGTGTCTTGACAGAGACCATGAAGTTCATGCTGTAGGCGACTCCTACGCATGTATCACATCTGTTCTCTAAGCCAATGTGGGGCTGCAGAGCTGACTTATCCCAAGAGGAGCATCTGAGGCGGGTAAAAGGAAGCGCTTGCAGAAGTGTTTTGCTGTCTCCCAAGGCTTGCTCCTCTGCCCACGCCACCCACTCGCTTTCTGTAGCTTTTTGTCAATTGATTTGCATAAGGTGTTCTGTCTAAAAAAACCCCAAAGAAACACCAAACAAAAAAACCAAAACAAAGTGCCTGATCCCAGAGGCTTGCCAGAAAACTTTGTAAGAAAGTTGTTCCAGGATTAGGGGTACAAAGAGCATTTTTATTAACACTGCAGATTCTGCAGAATATTAGAATATGTCTCCCTCCCCCTGGAATATTTTGGGGATAAATTTTACAAGATTTTTGAACTTAAGTTGAAAGAAAGAAGGATGCTGGGGCTTTCATTAAAATCCTTGTAATTCTTTCTGGAAAGGAAAGCAAAAGCACTGACGAAACCTAATATATTTAAGTGCATCCTGCCCTCTCAGTTGTCCGTGCAACTTCAGGCTGTCCACTACAGCACTGACAGAGTGGGGATGGTGCTGTGTAATTACTCACGTTGTGAAGGCAAATTAGTTTGAGAAGCACTTGGGTGACACAGTAACTGGCATTACTGGGAAGGCCATTGTTTATTACTCTGTAACACAGAGTAGTGCTGCCCTGGCTGCACTTGGGGGGAGTGTGCTGTGGACTCACAGAATTAGTCAGTCTGGTCATAGAGCAGGGCTGAGAGACTCGGCACATTATCATGTGGAGGTGTGTAAGCTCAGCCTTGTCTTCTGGTTCTCCTACTCCACGGTCCAGCTCCCCAGCACTCTCATGCTGGCCTGGCCTTAGTTCAGATTCCTTATCCAGAGAGCCATTTTACCTCTGACGTTCAGCTTTTGTTCATTCTCAGTCCCGATGAGGTAATGATTTAGGTTTCTACAGAGAGATGCAGCTCCCACCTTTCAGTCTTGGCTCCTGCTCCCAATTTGCCCCAATGGCTTAGAGCCCTTAAGAGGGAATTCCCTTTACTGTCCAAAGTGCCTCTTATGCTGCTAGACCATAGATGTGGGCTTGGGAGGACAGAACCTTTGACTTCAGAAGTTTGAACAAGGTTGGAAGAGGCTTATTGTGCTGGTTTTGGCTGGGGTAGAGTTAATTTTCATCACAGTGGCTGGCATGGGGCTGTGTTTTGGAAACTTGAAGCACAGTTTTCTCTCTTTTTTTTTTTTCTTTTTTTTTGTGATGGCCTGTCCTGGTTGCATGTGGACACAACAAAATAACAGCTTTGAAACTGGAGCTAAACTTGGGTACAGGCCTTCCACAAACACTGTGTTCATTAGGACTTCAGAGAAGAAAATTAGCCTTGTCTTATATTGGGACAAAATGTATTCCTTAACCGTTGTCTCCAAAATAAGTGGAGAGTTTGGGCTGAAAGCTCTATAACAACAATTAAGCCTGCAGCAGACACCTAGCACTTGGAATATCAGGTTGAGGGCTCATCTGGAGAAGGAACACATCCCTGAACAAGGCACTTGTTGGCAAAGCTCACACTTTGCCTTCCCTTTCTGATCTGAACTTTTATCTCTGTTAAAGAACTGAACCCAGTATCCCATCGATATGCTGTCCATTTATTGGGGGTAGGGAGAGGGACTGGTGCCTTAACACAAAAGAAATGACACTGGAATGCAGTTTCTCAGATACAAAGTGTGGTACAGGTGAACCAGGTTTAAATGATCTTTATTTCGAATCACGAGTGGCATGTGACCTGCTGACCTGAAAGTTGTAGCTGAATGGCATTTGTGAGATGCCCTTATATTGCTTTCTTGCCCTAATTCTTACACAGTCTGATTACCTTTGCCACTGAACAGTACTTTGAAGAACAGTCATGTTTCCCAGCTGTCCCAAGGCATTTTATAAGAACTATGAAGTGGTTTAGGTTTTTTGCTTAATTTTCCTTTCCTAGCTGAAAATCATCGACATGCCTGACACCTTTACTGTGATTGTTTTTCTGCCTACACAGGAATAAGGAAGTCGGCATTGTAGACAACGTCAGATTATGCAGTAATGACCGTGGCACTGGGAAATTCAAGAAGGCTTGCATCACTGTGAGGGTTCCCCGAAATCCAACTGTTGGAGACAAATTTGCCAGTCGTCACGGACAGAAAGGTATCCTGAGCCAGCTCTGGCCAGTTGAGGATATGCCGTTCACAGAGAATGGGATGGTTCCAGACATCCTCTTCAACCCCCATGGCTTTCCCTCCCGTATGACCATCGGAATGTTGATTGAGAGCATGGCGGGGAAGTCGGCAGCGCTGCATGGTGTCTCCTATGATGCCACTCCCTTCACCTTCACAGAGAAGAAGTCTGCTTTGAAATACTTCGGTGAGACTTTAGTGAGCGCAGGTTATAACTTCTTTGGGACAGAAAAGATGTACAGTGGCATCAGCGGCCTGGAGCTGGAGGCAGAGATCTTTGTGGGAGTGGTGTACTATCAGCGCCTGCGCCACATGGTCTCGGACAAGTTCCAGGTGAGAACAACGGGGCCCCGAGATGCTGTCACCAACCAGCCCGTCAAGGGGAGGAACGTGGAAGGTGGGATTCGCTTTGGTGAGATGGAGCGGGATGCTCTGCTGGCTCATGGCACGTCTTTCCTGCTGCAAGACCGCCTGTTCAACTGTTCCGATGGCTCCATAGCCTACGTGTGCACAAGCTGTGGCAGCATGACATCTCCTGTGCTGGAGAAACTGCCCAACTCCTCTGTGGCAAGCAGCAGGAGGTACTCCTGCTCAGTCTGCAGTGAGGTGGACGCCATTGAGGTTGTCCCTGTGCCCCATGTGTTCCGTTACTTTGTGGCGGAGCTGGCAGCCATGAACATAAAAACGAAGCTCAAGGTGGAGTAGCTTTGTCCTCAGCACAGCAATGCTGCTGCTTGGAGGAGGCATGTGTCATCCTGCCCTTTTCCCCCGAGAGTTTCAAGTGTTGAATCAGTTTTCAGGTTCTTCAAAGTTTTGTGAGATTAATTTGATGTTTATATTGAGATGAGGTGGTTGCCAAGCTGTATGGAGAGGAAACATGGCTCTGTTGAAGTTAATTTGCGTTTCCTAAGGGCTCACTAGCTGTCAAAAAGTGGTATATGGAAATCAAGCAATATTGCTGCTCCCACTAGGCTCCTGGGTTGAGAGCGGTGGGGTTCTTTGTTCTTTGAGTGCTGGCTGAAGCTGCAGAGATGAAGAGGTCATAAAACAGCATGAAGTGGATGCTGAAAATGACAAAAAAAAAAAGATATATTTTGGTTTTTTTAAGAAAGATCTTTCAAAAACCTATGCCTTGGCTATGTGTTAAAGTGATTGGACATGTTTTGTTTTGCTTTATTGTCATACCTGTGCCTTAACCCACGGGGAAGAAGGCACAAAGTTCTGCTGCGTGAAGCCGCAGCCTTGACCGCAAATAACCACGGTTGCGCTGTCAGTCGTGTCCTGGCAGTGTTTGGTGTGGCCAAGCCCAGCGTCTATCTTGGTGTAGCACCACAGTGCCGGGGTTGGGTTTGTCTTTTTTTTATTTTTGTTTGCTTGTCTCTGGCTGAAGAAGAAAAAAGCAGAGGCCTTTCCAACCTGGCTCCGACCCTGACTCGCAGTCGCGCAGCGCGGGCACCGCGGGGCGGCAGCTCATCGTGCCCCCCTTCAGTGCACAGCAGCCGCTGCCCCGCTGCCAACCAGCCCTGTCCCCAGGCGCCCTCCGTTCCCCTCCGCCCCCCAAGCCCTCCGGCCGCCGCGGGGCAGCGCTGGTCAAGCGTTCTTTGGTGCGTCGCTACATCACCTGCGGTGAGCGCCGTGCTGGGGCCGGGCGGGGCTGGGGTGGGGTGGGACACGTTCTCAGGGCCCGGCAGGTCCGGGGCGGCGCTCCCAGGGCTTGGCGGGCGGCGGCAGGCGGGAGGCGGTGGGGGTGTCGCCCGTGGGCGAGGCGCGGGGGCGCCGCACGCCCGGCGGCTCCCGGCCGCTCCGCACCATCCGCAGCACCTCGGCCAAGGAGGCGGCGGGCAGCGGCTCCGGGTCCGGGCCCCGCTCCATGGCCGGGACCCGCTCCATGGCGGGGTTGGGAAGGAGCGGCGGCAGCAGTGGGGCGGGGCGGGGCCGGGCGGGCCGTACCAGCGGCCGGGGGGGTGGAGGGAGGGAGGAGAGGACGGTACTACTGCGGCGGGTTGGGGGGGGATGAGGCAGCCCCGATGCCGCAGCCCCGGCGAGGGGCGGCGCAGCTGGTGCCGGCGTTGGGGGCTGAGCCCTCGGCAGCTCCACACGCCGGAGCCGCCATGGAGGTGCCCCGGGTGCTGCTGGCTGCCGCTCTGCTCCCGCTGCTGCCCCGTGAGTACCCTCCAGGTAGCCCCGGGGCAGCCCCGGGGGCTGACGGGCCGGATGCCATCCAGCCTGTGTGTGGAGAGTGAGCACCGCCGGGTTGGCAGCCGCCGTGCCGGGTGGGGGGTGTGAGGGATACAGCGCTCCTAAACTCTGTCTCTCCCAGTTGGCAGAGCAGCTGTGCCGCTGCCCACCCTGGCCCCGCCACTGAGCATGGTGGTGGCCGGGCAGCGCCGGCAGCTGGTGGTCTGTGTGGTGAGCGACCTGGCCCCCAGCTCTGGCCACGCTGTCTGGATCTCCAGTGGGAATGGCAGCGTCCTGCCGTCCTTTGCCTACGGGGCCTCTCAGGAGGATGGTGGCACTGTCTGCTCCATTTCTCTCCTTTCCAACGACCCCCTGGCCGAGAGAGAACTCGCCTGCCATGTCGGGGCCAACAGGACCTCCCCATCCCACAGCTCCAGCCCTATCCGCATCACGGGTATGACCCTGCTGCCACCCCTTCTGCCTGCCTTGCCCATCACTGCCCAACCTGGTGGGTGCCCTGGTGGCCCCCAGGGAGGGGGGTGGCAGGGTCTCTGGGAGCAGGGAGCAGGTGTGAGGCCCTGTGGGCCAACGTTGCTGCCTTGATTGGCAGGCACAGGAAGGGGTTTGTGGCCAGCCCTGCTGCACACCTGGTGCTGGGCTGCCAGCATTTCCCCAGCTGCTCTTTCATCCCACAGGCAATGAGGAGGTGGCAGAGCTGTGTCCTGGTAGCACAGCCGGTGAGTCTCCAGCCCCTACCACGATGGGAATGTCAGTTATCAGGGGAAAAACCCTGCCGGGCTCTTGGCAGGGGCTGCAACTGTGGGGTGGTTGGGATGGCTTTTCCCAGAGTGTCAAGGGATTTGGTGGGAAGAATGGGGAAGGTGAGTCGGAGCCAGCCTGCTCTCAGGGACAGCATGAAGGTGACATGAGGTGACTCTGGGACATGTAAGGCTCCCAAATCCCCCTGAACATAGCCCTGTGGCAGGACTAGAGAGGATGTGGGGGCAGTGGGGTTTCTGTGGCAGGTGTCACCCCCACCCTTCCATTGCAGTGTTCCCGGACCATGCCTTGGCAGCTCTGCTCATGGCTGTTCGAGTGGTGCTGCTGAAGGTCGTGCTCTCAGATGCCCTCCTCACCTCCATCCTCCTCGCCCAGAGCTGAGGGCTTGGCAGATGCCCACTCCTGAGGGGTAAGTCCCCTTGTTTCGGCCTAGGGGCCGAAAGCGACCCAAAATGCTCTGGAGACTGGAGAGGGAACCCCCAAGTGCAGGACGGAGGGAGAGACCCAGTGTCGTTTGGGGGGGGCTGCAGGATGGGAATCTTGGGTTGGGGGGAAAAGAGAGAGGGGCTGCCATGTTTCTGCGGGCGACAGGGCCCCGGAATTGTCTGGAGGATGAGAAGGGACCCCAAGGTACCTCGGGGGGAAGGTTCCCAGAATTCCAGGGCCGGGAGGGACCCCGCTGGGGGCGAAGGGGGGGGCGTTCGCACCGGGGCCACGTGGGCGCTTGGCGGGACCGCCCGGCGGGGCCGCGCGCCGCTGCGATTGGCGGGCGGGGATTGGCCGCGAGGGCCACGCGCGCCGCCGGGATTGGCCGGCGCGGCTCGGTCGCCATGGTTACCGGGCGGGGCGCGGCGGGAGCGCGCGCCGGAAGCGGAGCTATGGCGGCGGCGGCGGGGGCAGCGCTGCTGGTGATGCTGATGGCGGCGGCGCTAGCGAGGGGCGACGACTCGGACTGGGTGCGGCTGCCCAGCAAGTGCGAGGGTAAGCGGGGCCGCGGGGAGCCGGGGGGATCGGCCGTCGCCCGCTGTCTGCTCGGACCGGGGGTGCGGGGCTGCGCCACTGCGGGCTGCCCCTCTGCCCGCCTCCTGCCCGCGGGCACCGCTGTCCCCGGTTCGTAGCTGGGGCCGCTCGTCTCTGCTGCTTACAGTTCGTCTCCTCGATGCTTCCTTCCTGAGCAGTTCCTTGGTTCACAGGCAATCAGGGGCAGGTCATGACGGACATTTGCTGTTTGCTGCGGCTTCCTCTGTCTTTGCCGTGTAGGGACATGTGGAGGTGGACGGCAAAGAGAAAATAAAGAAATATGGACCTCTTCACAAAGCTTTCCCTTCCGGGGAAGCAGCTCTGGAGACACTGATGTCCGAGCTCTGCTGTGACACCTGCATCCTCAGAGAAGCACCAGAGCGAGCACTGACCACACTCTGCTCCTCTTCCTGCCCAGGCTTGGAACCTGTGTCAGCGTGCAGCAATAGCTGCGGGCAGCACCTGGATAACTGGACCCAGCAGTGAGCACGCCTGGCATGTGTGGGGACACTGCGGCAGGTATGGTGTGGAAAGGGACATCCTCGAGGCCTGAGTCCAGAGGGGCTGCAGGAAGGAACGCTCATCCCACGTGAGAAATGACCGCAGACACCTCGAGCCGCTGGTGCCAGCAGAGAAAAGATCGGGAAGGAGATGCACACTGGGCTTCTCAACACATGCATGGGAGCTCTGGAGAAGCCACCTTGCTCTCCTCCTGCCTGTGGCACGACCCTCCGCTCACATCATTGCCCTGGACAAGACACAATGTCTCACTGCTGCCACCAGACCACTCCTGCTGGGGCTTGGCCCTTCTCCTAAAGTGGGGCTTGAAGAAGAGGTGGCTCCTGACAAACAGGAGCCCACAGCAGAGGACAAAACTTTCTCCAGCCTCCTGCAACCCTAGTTTTGGGGAAGCAAGGGCCACACCATGCCTGGCTTCCATCCCTCCAACACAGTGCCTGCTTTCCACCCCTCCATATTTCCAGTTGTAAACGCCTGAGATATTTCTCCTGCCCTCTTTTCCTATAGCTCTGTTGAACTCTTTTTACAGAAGAAATAAAGCTTATTTTTTAGTTTTATGAAAGAAACCATGCACTGCGTTCTAAAGCTGTTGGTGCTGTGGTCTCTGCTGCGGTGTTGCTGGAGCTCCTGGCTTCTCTGGCAGTGGCACAGTCCATAGCCACACCTTGTCCACGGGGCCCTGCCAGCTGCTTGGTCCCCAGCATAGTCCCCAGAGCACTGAGGGAACCATGACCAGGTGGGATGTTCTGTGGTCACTAAGAGAAACTAGACCCGTGCTGGGACGTGCGTTGCGAAAAGATCCTGTCCTCTTCCAAGAGGAAGAGAGCAGCTTGTGTCATGGAGGTAGAAGCTTCAGGGGGAAACCTGCAGGCACAACTGGCCCTGTCTGACTTTCCAGCTGTGCTGTAGCGGCTGGCTTACACTGAAGCATTGTTTTGGGTGTTCCTGCTTCAGGCGTTCTCTAGTGGAAGCACTTGAGCCACTCCTGGTTATTTCTGTGAACAGCCAAGGTGTGCTTGGTGTGCCTGGCTCCTGGTGCTAGTTCCTGCTGCTGTCCCAGCTGCTCTATCCCACTGCCCATCAGAACAGTGACGCCCCCTAACTTGCCTGTGCTCTCCTCCCTGCAGTGTGCAAGTACGTGGCTGTGGAGCTGAAATCCGCTTTTGAGGAGACTGGCAAGACCAAGGAGGTGATTGACACCAAGTACGGCTTCCTGGACGGGAAGGGGTCTGCCGTCAAGTACACCCAGTCGTAAGTGGGAGTGGGACTGGGGGTCTCCTGCTGCTGTCGCTGCCTGTGGTCTGCAGAGCTGGGGGCTTTGGGAGGCTGTTCCTGGGGGGCCATGCTAAGCCTGAACCCTCATCTTATGATGCAGGGACATACGGTTAATCGAGGTGACAGAGAACATCTGCAAGCGGCTGTTGGATTACAACCTGCACAAGGAGAGGAGTGGCAGTAACAGATTCGCGAAGGTGAGGGTTGGCCTCCAGTTCCCTGCTCCCAAATGTCCCTTGTCCATCCTGCACTGCCAGGGTGACAAACCACGTTCATTCTTCCCATCTTCTGGATCCCCTGCCAGTGCCCAGCATGAGAGGCCATGCTGCCCCCCAAGTCAGGTATGGGGTGCTGTCCTTGGTGGCACTGGGCAGGCTTCTGCCCTCACCTGCATGGATGGAACCAGGGGCTGTCTTCCTGTTGGCTTTGGAATCACGTTTGCAGAGAGGGACTTGTTGCCACTTGAACTCCCTCCTGGTAACGCTGATGCCCCAGGGGACTGACTTTGTCTGGCTTGCACGTTCCTGCATTGCTGGGCAGGGTTGTGTGGCTGATGCTGGGAGGGGAGAGCGGGAGCCTGGCAGGAGGAGCACCACCTGACCAGGTAGCGCTGCTCCTTCAGGGCATGTCAGAGACGTTCGAGACCCTGCACAACCTGGTGCACAAGGGCGTCAAGGTGGTGATGGACATCCCCTACGAGCTGTGGAACGAGACCTCCGCTGAGGTGGCTGACCTCAAAAAGCAGGTACCCAGACCGTGGGATTGGCCTTCAGTAGATTCTGTGACCTGGTGGGCCAGAGTAGAAGGGGAGAGAGAGCCTAGGGATGCACTGCTGGAAGCGGGGTGTTGGCAGACCTGCTGCCCTGGCCCTGGTCCTGCCGCACCAGCACGTGTCTGGAGCTGGGCTCTCCTCTCTGCTTAGTGCGATGTGCTGGTGGAGGAGTATGAAGACGTGATCGAGGACTGGTACAGGCATCACCAGATGGAGGATCTCTCCCAGTTTCTCTGCGCCAACCATGTGCTAAAAGGAAAGGACACAAGTAAGTCCTGGCTGCTGCCAGGGGCTGTGCGGGAGTGCTAGGAAGGGCAGGGGAGCCTTGCCAGGGCACAGGGAACCCTGCCTCTCCCTCAGAGCGCACTCTGCCCCTCTCTTCCCCAGGCTGCCTGGCAGAGAAGTGGACTGGCAAGAAGGGTGACTTAGCAAGCGTGGGGGAGAAGCAGAGCAAAAAAAAGAGTGGGAAGAAGAAGAAAAAGGACCAGAAGGATGACAGCGTGGGAGCTGCCAGCCTCCAGGACACAGGGGAGGCCTTGGAGGAGGGGGTCCAGGAGAAGGCTCCGCTCACCCACAGCCCAGCTGATGAGCTGTAGACACACAGCTCCAGCTACCGGGGCTGCCTGCTCTGGGGTTTCAACCTGCTGTGCCTGTGGGTACCAAAGGAAAAGGGACTTGTAACCCGGGGGAGACCAGAGCACCCGGCTCTGCCTTGTCAGCCTGTGTGCCATCCTGCGATCAGGTGTCACGGAGCCACCGACTCAGCCCTGCTGTGCCTCCCTGCCGGGGGCTCCAGCGGCGGGAGGCCGCGAGTGCTGCCGCCCCGGCGCCGGCTCTTCGCACCCAGCCGAGACTGTAAATAAAGACGTTTTCCCCAGAGCCGCCGCTGCTTCGCCCGCGGCGCCGGGGCGGGCGCAGATCCCGCCGCAGCGGGCGGGCCCCGACCCCGCCGGGCCGAAGGTCGGGGCCGCGGGGGGAGGGCTCTCGAGGCGAGCGGTGATTGGCAGGGCCGGGGGCGGGGATTGGCGGGCGCGGCGCGGATTGGCGGGGCTGCGGCGAGGGGGCGTGGCTCCGGGAGAGGGGCGGTCGGAGCGGCGATTGGCGGGCGGGCGGGGG
>JAWMRA010000327.1:1359-13770 GCA_035584735.1 Pseudotriccus pelzelni | reverse complement strand
GCTGGATGTGCACTGAGTGCCATGATCTAGTAATCACAGTGGGGTTGGATCAAGGGTTAGACTTGATGATCTCGGAGGTTTCTTCCAACCCAGTTAATTCTATGATTCTATAATCCTATATATTTGGAAGATATATATTTGTCTTTTGTCTTCCAAATCATACATGCTTTCAAACATACAATAATCCCTGGTGCAATGACTATAGTTAGACTTAAGTATGAAAAAGTGTGCTAATGCCTTACTTCTAATAAACCAAAGTAAAATTTGGAATACAGGAAGTTCAACCTGAATATGAGGAAAAGTTTCTTTACTGTGAGGGTGACTAAACACTGGAACAGGATGCATAGAAAGCCTTCACAGTGCAGTCTCCTTCAAAAGTTGCCTGGATTGGATACTGTGTAACCTGCTCTGGGTAAACTTGCTTTAGGAGAGGAGTTGGACTAAATGATCAGGAGAAGTCCCCTCCAACTGCAACTACTCTGTGATTCTATGATCTCAGTAAAATAAAATTTGACAGGGAAGGACATGACACAGACATCACCTTTGCTACCTGAAATGTTAACTGAATTAACAGATGTGGAGACCATAAACAGTGGAAAAGTAGTCAATGGGATCTTCTTTCCAGTTTCTTTTAAACAAGGGTTATTTAATGCATTTTTCACATACCTGTGAAAAGTATTTTCTGTTTGTGCTCAGTTCATCAGAGTGTTGTTTGCAATTACACTACAGAAAAATACATCTGGAGGGAGTGTGAATATATGCAGTGGATCAGATTGCAGAGGAATAGGAGTGTCTACAAACCCACTTACAATCTGGGAAATTCAACAAAATCATTCACAGCCTCAGTTAAAAACAGAGCAAGCAATGCCAGTGGATGTATTGCACAGAAGACCTTAAACACGATCATATTTTAATTTCAACACAAATGCATTACATATTATTTCTATAGAAATTATTTTATACACTTATCACCTGTAAGTTGAAGTCTCCCATCCATAACCATGGTGAACTTCTAAGCATAGCAGTAAGAACTCTCAGGGAAGAAGGAACTTCAGTTATTTGAAAAAGTCATTACCGTGAAATTTGCTTACTTGAATAGCATATATCTTAGAGTCTGCTTATTTACCCAGTCTATCCCTACCATTTTAAAATTGTGCATGCAAATTAAATCTGCAGAAAAAAACCAAAACCTGGATTATTATAAGGACAGTGAACAATCACAGTAGAACATAGATGAGCACAAGAAAAAGACCTGAAATAATGATTCTTCTTTTAGACAGAATTCATTGAATTAGGAGAGATTGGAATAATCTTTACAAAGTGAATACGGGAAGTGATGCATGGAAATAATTCTCTCATTTGCTTGACATTTTTAATTCAACCCACAGGGAAAGTTTTAGCAGTCTCAGGATAATCTTGATTTCATATAAAATCACATCAACCAGTAACGTGACTCCAGATACCTTGAAAAATGGTTTCTTATACTGGATGTCCATGTTGTCAGTTTCTTACAAAAGCAAACTTTACAATAATGCCTGCAGCTGATTTGAAGAATCGTCTAGAGGGCAGATTGTATTTAAAGCAACTAAGAAAGCTAGTGGGTGAAAGTTTCTTCTCTTCATATTTTCTTACTGAAGATGCCTGAGATATCTAAGGAGCTATATCCCTTCCTCTCTTTCTTTAGTTAGCTCATTTAATGGAAAAGGGAAGCAATACATACTCACACTGTGAGTATGCTCCCTATGGTGTCATTGATTTTTGTGTATCTCTGTTTATTGCCTTCAGAGAGATTCTGTGCTTTCCTCATGTTGTGTTCTAGCAGGAGAGATCCAGCAAGAGATAATTCAGATGTTCAGGATATTTTCTTTTATAAGGTTCATCCTAACTCTCCGTCAGTTATGGGTACTTTTCAGACTGTTGATAGTATTTCAGATTTGATATGTTGTCCAAGATGTCTGATTTACTTTTTCAGTTTTTGGTTCATTCAGTTGAAATTGAAGCAGATCCACATCAAACATAATGAAATCTTTGTATTTCAGTATACTGCTGCATTCAAGTTTGGCCTTGAGAAGGGCTTTATGGTATATGGATGTATACCAGGGCATGTAACTACAAGAACTATTCTTCTATTTTCAGAACTGAGGGTTGAAGAAAATTTTCATTGCTATCGTTATTATATATGGAGGCATTGCCAGTCTGGAAAACCATCTAGGTTGGCTGCGTGCCTGCAGAGGGACTCAAGGTTGGTTCAGAAACCCATGCAATTCACAGAAGAGAAGCTGGAATTAGCTGTAGCAGGAAAAACTCACTTCTCAACATCCACAAGCCAAACAGCTTCATCAGTCATTATAGAGGCAGATGTTCTCCTCTATTGCATCCACACATATTAGCAAATTATGTCATATCATAGCAAAACAGGACAAGGCAGAAAATTTCTTCCTGGTTGTTACAGTTCTCGCTCATGTTGCTCACACTGTCAGTAGCAATTTCCCCCTATCCTTTTTCTACCTGTCCTTACCCTCCATACTACTCATATCAGAATGGGTTCTGTGCCTCACTAGTCTGCCAGTAAGAGATCTTCTAACTTACAACTTAAATTTTTCTTTGACTAACAATGCATGTTCATTTTTTATTTAGAGTACAGGATTTTTTTTTTAGCCTCAGAGTTTCTCCCTTTGAAATTGTTTACAAACAGTAAGCATTTGCTGTCTTATTGTTATTTTGCTAACTAAATAAGTTATTATAAGGAAACTCTACCCCTCATCATCTTAATAGATATTGTTTCTGATTCTTATCAGTCTGATTTGAAAAAATCCAATATGACAAAACACAGACGAAATAAGAAAAAAAAGGACAATATCAAAATTACTTACATTTTGACATGATAGAGACTCACTGACGCACTCTCCAGAACAGATTTGCTGTTTTAAATAAAAATAATTTATAAATTTGTGTTCTTTATCCACTATTACATTCAACACTCTTGTGATATACAAAGGAAAAAATTTTCTTTCCTGTTTTCAGCTATGGTATATTTATTTCTACTTCATCTTCTGAAAGGAAATGCAATGCAAAATACATCCGTAACTATTTTTCATGTGAATATTGAAGCTCAAAATTTGAAGATATGTGAAAGACTGGTGAAAGAGAATTGCTTAGTGCTTACCCATTTCTTACTGGCCAAAGTAGGCTATAAAAAGACTGGAAGGTATGAACATAAAATGTAAGATATTTTCTTTTGAATAGGAAAGTAGAAGATCCATTCAATCACTTGGCACACTAAATGTCAATTTCTTATCACTTTATCATGACAATCCATAAGATTCAGCATGGAATCTGGCAATAACTTCCTTTTGCTCAAAGGAAAAATAAAGCTGAATTGGTATTTTCGCAGTAAATCTCATAGCAGCTCTGTAACTTGGCATTTATTGCACTTCCTTTCATTGATTTAGCATTTCTACCCCCATAATATTTATTTTTCCTAATACTTGCCTATCTTCCATTTTAAAACAATTTATATTCGTGGCTCATTTTATCACCATTGGTCTTTCATTGCACATATAATATTGTCACAGTTGCAACACTGTATTTAAGGTTCTGTCAGGATTTTTGTGCTACAACACTATTTTCTTGGATTTATAATTTAAAAAAAGATCCTTTATGTGAAATGCAATGATACTGCAAATTTTCAGGTAGCAAAATAATGTGTTTTTTTTTTTTTTTTATCAGAGTTTTAATTCTTTCTTTAGGTATTAGGAAGAATATTTCAAATAAACAAATTATACATATATTTGAACTTGTTTCTGTGAATAATTACTTTTTTAATCCTAACTTTGTGATTCTTGTTCATACACCATAATAGAATTTATTTCCTCTGATTTTACTGAGTCATCTTGCAAAAGTATTCTAAGTGGTCTGCCCTCTAGAAGTAATGATAAAAAAAGTATAAAAATAGGTCTCTTTAAGGTTAATGGACATTAACATGTATAATTATACATCAAGTAGTATAAACTGGTATTCTAAGTGAAGAAAACCCAGATTTAACCCAGAAGTTTTTCTTAATAACTAAAGACTGTATACAGTTAAAGGACTGAACAGGAAACAGAAAGGAAGAAATATGTATGGGGTATATAACACACTTCTAAGCTCATAAAAAAGGTTTCTGCACTTGAAAAACTGGGTTTCATTAATCAAAAAAGAAAGGTCCCTTAATCTAGGAAGAATTTGATCTATGCCTGAAATAATTTTGCCCCTTTGCTTTTTTGCCATTTCGTACAGTGTCAGCAAATTCAGATAGGCCTCATATTGAGGTATACACATTGCAAGACAGAATCTAGGATTGCTTTAACAGCAATTTTAAAGGGATCTTTGGGGATTTATTTGATATAAAAATGGCATCATTTAAACATTAGTGGTTCAAAACCACAACATAAAAATTCCAACCATATTTGCATTTTTTGTGATCAGAAATTTCAGTATCAAAACCCAAGAGACAATACATATGACAGAATTAATTAGATTCCTTCATAGATGCATCCAAATCTAGGATATCAACAGAAAGGTTTGTTTCCAGAGTTGTTATGAATTGCCGCATTCTTGCCTTCTTTAGTACTGGCTACTCATTAGAAAGATACAGATGAAAAACAAGGAATAAAACATAGCACTGTCACATCATTTGAAAACAATTTCAAAAGAATTCTCTGTTTCACTGTTTACTCATTCCCTAAGTGACACAAACTGTGCTCTTGGTACTGGCCTAGTATGCATGAAACTAATACAATTAACAACTGAATAACATTTTTTAATCAAGGATAATAGATATATGTCAATATTTGGAGGGGGCAACATTAAGAGAAACATTTTTCACAAAGATAGTAAATATGCATATTAAGTAGATTAATAACAGGTTGCCTTTTTAAACATTTATGATCAACATTAAATTAAATGCTGTTAATGCAACATTTCTTTTCACTTTCTCCAAAACATTATACCTCATGTCTTCGTTATGTTTTTATTTAGCTACAGAAAAATCTGATTTGTCTGAATTTTGCATAACTGATATACATACATTTGTTTCTTTGCATGATTTTCTTATAGTTCTTCCACAATTATGCAATCTTTTCTTTATCTATATATACAGATGTATATATATAACCCTGCCTGAAATTGTTTCATTGCAAAAAAAAATTATGCAAAGATCCTTTGGCAAAACATTTAGTGGGGCACACCTTATTGCAAAATAATTTTTCATTCCAATATAAGGTGAAAATAATTTTTTTTCAAAATAATTTTCCACTTTCTGATATAGCACATCCTGAAGTAGCTTATCTCTATTACCATTTCTCCTTTACATAATTCTCTCATAATTATATAAAAAATGTTTTCCTCACTTTAGTACTTTTTGCTTTTACTGGACTGTGAGATGTCTACAGTCAATAAGCATTCGTGATTCCAAAGTTACCTTGGAATTTATTTTCACTGATTTTAGGAATTTTATGCATAACTAGATGAAGAATGCAATCTGAGTACCACTGATCAAAACAATATTTTAATGACACTAATAAATACATTCTTCTTTATTTTGGGATGAATGTGTTTTTAAGGTTTAATAGTTCATTAAAACTGTAATACGGCAAGTCTGCAAGTCTGCAAGACTGTACAGCAACTTCAATGCTGAAGTTGTCATCTGGTAGATTCTGCATGAGTTTTTACTTCTTCTTTGTAGAGTGGGAATGGAAAAAGTAAAAATCGGTAGCTTTTTGTAGTAACAGAAGAGAAGGGCTGGTGCAAGAAAGTCAATAATTACAGCTTTGATTTACATCAGTATGAATCTTATTTTTAGAGATGTTTTGAAGAGTGACAGTCAGTTGTGTCACTGAATGTTTTCCTTCATGTTCAAGGAACTCTATTTTCATCTTGCATATTCTTAGACCAGTTAGAAACATCTAGACAATACCAAAAAGAAAAAGGAGTTTCATTTTACCTCCAGCTTCTTGGAAGGAAACATTCCAGGAAATCAGAGACAAAAGAACAGGAGGTTTATTTGGGTTTTATTTCATTTTGAGTGGGTTTTTCTTCTGATAAAAAAATACATGATTCCAGTTTTGGTAACAGAAGTAGGAACATATCTTTGCCCTTGGCTGAGATTTTAAAGCTAGGGTTTAACTCAAGCTGAAAAGACTTTCTAACTGTGAGTTAGAGGACAAGAATCGTGAGTTGAGGACAAGAACTGATTCAAATTTTTGTTTATGTTTTTTGTCATGAATATGAACTATTCAGGGACAGTATCATCGCTGTAAGTGCACTGAACTCTCTGTTACCATAGGCACTTCAGCTGACAAGTTCTTAAGACAGAATTCTGTAAAAAATTCATTCTGTTTTAGCTAAAGTTTGAAGGGGTTCTACAAGTTATCCTGCAGCTGAGAGTGGCCTTAAATTTCTGAAATAGACCCTTCCCTGTGAAACTTTATTCGTGTAATAGCTTTCTAAACAAACAATATTTCCTGTGCTTTAGAGGCCTATCTTGTCAGTAAACAAAGTTGAAAACACACCCTTTAGCTGAATTTAAAGCCTGGTAAGCATTGGAGCAGTACAAATAATATACTTTTGTTTTGATGGCGGTGTTTGCATGGCAAGGTTTTAGTAGCAGAAGGTCTACAGGGATGGCTTCTATGAGAAACTAATGGAAGTTTCCCACATGTCTGCCAGAGCCAATGCCAGCTGGCTCCAAGATGCACCCACGGCTGGCCAAAGCTGAGCCCTACAGTGATGCTGGTAGTGCCTCTGTAATAATGTATTTAAGAAAGGGAAATCATTTCTTCACAACAGCATCCAGCTGAGGAGGGAGACTATGAGTGAGAGAAGCAGTTCTGAAGACACCAAGGTCAGTGAGGAAGGTCGGGGGAGGAGGTGCTCCAGGTGCCAGAGCTGAGCCTTGGAGCCCATGGAGAAGACCACAGTGAGGCAGCTGTCCCCCTGCTCTACACTGGAGCAAACTCCTGGCAGAACCTGTAGAGAGAGAAGCCCACGCTGGAGCAGGTTTGCTGTCAGGACTAGTGACCCTATTGGGAGACCCACACTGGAGGAATGCGTTCCAGAAGGACCACACCATGAATGGACTCACACTGGAGCAGTTTGTGAAG
Source organism: Pseudotriccus pelzelni (assembly GCA_035584735.1). NCBI lineage: Eukaryota > Metazoa > Chordata > Aves > Passeriformes > Tyrannidae > Pseudotriccus > Pseudotriccus pelzelni. The sequence continues at coordinate 6,628 of JAWMRA010000327.1, read as the reverse complement.
AACTGCAGCCTGTAGGAAGTACCCACATTGCAGAGTTCAGGAGAACTGTCTTCTGTGGGAGGGACCTCACACCAAAGCAAGGGGAGAGTGTGAAGAGAGAGGAGCAGCAGAGACAATGTGTGATAAAAGGACCACAACCCACATTCCTTCTACCTACACCCTTTGAGGGGGAGAAGGTAGAGACATCCAGAGTAAAGTTGAGCCTGGGAAGGACAGAGTGGAGAGATGTTGTTTTTAAGAATTGGTTTTATTTCTCGTTATGCTACTCTGATTTGATTGATAATAAATGAAATTAATTTCCCAGATTTGAGTCTGTTTTGCCTGTGACACCAATCAGTGGGTCAGGGCTCTATTCCTGTCCTTACCTTGATTCATGAGTCTTTCATTGTATTTTTCCTCCCATGTTGAGTTGAAAAGGACGAGTAATAGAGTGGCTTGATGAGCGCCCTGCTGAAGTCAACCCACCACCTGGCTGGAACAGGAAAACAAACACAAACTATTTTCCAATGAAAATATAGTTACAAATTTTATTGTATTTAAAATATTTTATTTAGTTCTAAGTACTTAGCTCATATCTGTATAGAGTTTAAGATTGTAAACACTTTCAGTATTGTTTTTGAAAGGTGGATGCAAACAAAGAAATTTCCTTCTCTGAATTTCCAGGGGAAACTATTTGAAGAATTCAATTGTAAAAGAAATCTAAGTAACCTTTTTCTGTGTGTGTGTCAGTATTGTTGCTATAGTATCATTAACGACTGGAAAAAATAACACACTTCATAGCTTGAGGAGCTGTAAAAAGATACTAATAGTAAATTAGGGACTTAAAACCAAAAAATTGGTTTTAACTCTTATGCTTATTTCAAAACTCTGGATTATAATAGAAATTAAAAGAAAAACCAACTAAAAAAAAACACACACACACAAAAAAATACCCACCAAAAAACCCAACCCTGCAAACAAACAAACCAACCAAACCAAAACAAAAAATAAAGAGAAATGCCAAAGAAATGAAAAAAAGATAGTCTAATATTGTCTTTGTCATATTTGACAAACAATTTCTGTTTATGGCAATTCAACAAATTTCACTGAGTTGCCTAGATGAAAAAGAATAATCTATTAGAAATATTATATTATGTTTGCTAGCAGAAAAGTTGCTGTATTTTCATACACTTACTTATGGTAAACATACTACAGGAAATCTCATGGCTTGATTATATTTATTTGAGAAATTAAGTATTTGTCATTTTACATTGCTGTAAAAAAGCTAGACAGATTGAAAACCTAGAAAGATTCAAGTGGGAATAAAAAGTGGGAAATACACTTAAGACAAAATTTGAACGAGAGCAAAGTTTTACATAACTTAAAACTAAATAAACATTAGTGTTCTGTTTTGCTTTACCAGATTCTGAAACATGGCATAATTTGTGAATGTTTGCTAAAACTTTCATTGCAATACAGGTTTTGGGGCTTTTTTTAGTTTTCATCCAGGCAAGCAATTGATTTAGCCAGTTCCTGTGAAAGTTGGTTTACAATATCTACAGGCATATTTAGGTACTGAAATACTCCATTTTTATTTCACGCACTAGAGGCGAGAATGTTTTAGTAAGTTGAATTATCTGAATTAATTCCAAATATATGGCATATTTATTTTCATCTTACTAGAAGGGATAAATTCATTTAGGTAAACAACTCATTGACAAAAGTGTCCTAGAATAATACATAATGAAATACAGCCTATTAAGATAATGTGCTCTAACATTTGATTCTCAGAACATGAGCATTCAGAGCATTCTGATTCAGAAGTTGATTATATTCAGACCAGATACCAGGGACTGTATTTTTCTGTATTTATTTAGACTGTTTTGCATGGCTAATCATCTCAAGCTAAAATTATTCAGGCTATTCAGCCCTCCAAGTCAGCCACAGCTGATAATTTTCTTTGTCTACAGCATGAAATAGTTGAGTGACAAAAGTGTCTCCAGAGATATTTGAGGACATTTTATCCCTTCATGTCAGTGGGAATTGTAAACATACACTCAAGGTCAGAAAATAGACACAAGTGAATGGTATCCAACACAGTGTATGTGCACTGTATAGTATGAGGTAAATGTAGTCTTATTCCCCCTCAACAAATGCTCACAGTGACAGCCTTAGTGCAGTTCTATACAAGAAGAGAGACAGAGAGTGATGCAAAGCTTTTTGACCTGGCATGAAGATGTAAATGCTTCCTGGTCTCTCCACCGCCCATTTTAAAACTTATTCCAGCAGTTAGGCTGAAATATATGCCAACGGATGCAAGAGGTCTGTTACCTATTTGTGGAGAAGGTATTACTCCTTCACAACGTGCTCTATATTTAGTTCCTAGAAGTCTTTTTCATGAGGAAAATAGACACCAAATATTATTAATATTAATAAGCTTATGTGATCCTATATATATTTGTCTGCCACTATGCCTGCTTAAAGACCCAGTCTCTCTCTTCTTCTCTCTCATGAACAAGTATGCACATCTGCTTAGGGTTAATTTCATAATGGGCATTAGGCTAGGGTCAGTTTTCATGTTTTAGTGACCCAACCAATCTACACCACTAGAAGGATTAAGACAATGCAACCATTGAATATTTCACTTAGAATTTTGTAACTGAATTCTTTCTGGAATACTAACCCTAACCTATAAACCAAATGTTAACAGTAGCTTAACAACAGTTATAACCCCGACCCTACCCTAAACCTTGAGGCCTGGAGGTCCTTAACTCTGACCTCCAGTCATAACTATAACACTAATGCTAATCCCTAACACGAAACTGACTCTTAACCTTAGTGCCAATACTAATCTGAGCCCCTAATCTAAACCATGCTCTTAAAACCTAACCGTAACCCCTAACCTTAACCCTAGCCCTAAGCTAGTGACCTTACGAGCAGTATCATACATACATCAGATGAATACACATCAAATAACCAGTTCCCTAATGCAGATTGCAGTATGCTAGATATTATAAAGAGGTTCTTCTCCCAGAGGGTGGCTGGTCACTCGAAAGGACTCCTCAGGGAAGTGCTCACAACACTAAGCCTGACAGAGTCCAAAAAGTGTTTTGACAATGCTCTCAGGCACATTGGGATGTCTTATGCAGGGCCATGAGTAAGATTTCATGGTCCCTGTGGGTCCATTTCAAGTCAGGATATTCTATTATTCTATGATTCTAAGAATATCTGAGAAAATTATTTTCTTCCATAAATATTAGTAAATCACTTCACTTCACTTTGCATAAAGCAGTTAAGTCTAAATGCATCTGTTTTTACCTCTACTTCAAACACACAAAACTTGCTAGAACTTTCAGATCTAAAGAAATGCCTTGTGTTCTCTCAACATTCCCTTTCAACTGTATCAACTGACTTTACAAATATGTTCTGCCTTCCTACAATCCTTTCCTAACTTTTTTTCTCAATATTGACTTACAGGATGAGGGATTTGAAGCAGCTGACAGGAAACAAGAAGTTTGCTGTCCAAAGCCTGTAGCATAGAAATGGATTGAGTCTGATCTAAAGACACTGATATGTGTGAGAAAGATCTCAGTTTCATGTACAGCAAGGTAAGCAAAATAAGATTAGACTATTGAGCTGTATACCAAAAGAGTAGGGGAAAAAAACAAAGGTATCTTGTTCTAAAACAAAGACTCCAAGAATTTTCCTAGGTGGATGTAAATCCCAAAATGCCAATTGGAATTTTTCCCCTAACTGAAAAAAGTCACAGCAGAACAGTCAGCATATTGTTAAAATACCCAAGCTATAAATGTATTTACTTGGTTTTTTGATTATAGGCAAAATAATTTATGGCACAAAAGACAATTTATTATATGTATGCAGCTAGGCACAAGTAGCAGGAATTACTAGAGGATTTTACTGAGGCCAGGGTTACTTTAAAATAGATGACCTGAAAGCATCCGGAGAAAACAGTGAAATTAAGATCTGCCATCTTGACGAGTTGTTTTGGAAGGTTACATTTGGCAAGAATGCTGATGAATATACAAATTTATGCATTGTGTCAACTGCATTAACATTTTTTAAATTAGTTATTAGAGAATCTGCTGACAAGGAGCACTGTAAGGACACAACAAATAAAAATGAAATAAGTTTCTAATGTCAGAGAGGAAAATTACAGCATGCAGACCTGATAAAAAGCCTGAGAGCTACACTAACAGCATTAACAATAAAATATGCTATTAGTCATTCAGTGGGAATTACACAGAGAGAAATAGACCTTGACTTGTGTTGGTTTGAAATGAGGTTTGGATGCCTAAAGTAGTTCCATGCTCTGGTCCATGGTGTTTAATGAACACATGATGGCAAAAGAATGAATATAAGGGGAATACAGTAAAGGTGTATAGTAAATATGAAGGTTGTTCTCTATTTTAAGTCAGAGTATTCACAGTTTAATGTTACAGGCATTACTTGGAGACATAAAGAATCCTAGATGAGTAATGTCTGATATTGCATACCAAGACAGGGTGCATTACTGACAAAAACCTCTGCTACATGAGTTTGCTTTTCTCTTTATAAAATTGACTGATTTATATATTTTAAAAATATATTTATTTTGATGAGCTGTTCATTTTAAAATTTGAGCTGCAGAATAATGCATTTTTCAGTAGTCGGCTTGTAGAGTTTCCTTTTTGTCAAACACACTTTTGGTGTCAATGAACTTCTGACCTTTTCAAAGTTCATTTTTATTCAACTTGACATTGTAAAATTCTCAGAAAAAAATTAGAACTAGGCTTTTGGTTTAAATGTTTCACAACAGAAACTTGGACAAAATATATTTTTGACATCCTCAGAATCCATTTTCCAATTCTGCTTATAGTTGAAGCCATTAACTGAGTTTGAACTCTCATCAATTCAACCCCCCCAAAATACTGTTTATCAGCAATTTCATTTTGAAGACTCCACTCCACAGACTATAGCACTAATTTGTTTAAGAATTCATTTCTTATCAGAAAGCAAGTGAAAACCACTTAAGCTGTCTTTCTACATTTTATAGAATAGTACCAATTAATTGAAAGACAACCAGAATGATCGTTGTCCCTAGTCACAAGCACAATGAACAGCAAGTTTTCCTAAATAATTCTTACTTTCTCTCTTTTGTATTTAATTTTCCACCAACTTTTATTTTTGTATCTTTTCTGTAATGGTTTGGACCTGGCTCCCAGCCAAATGCGCAAGTGCACAGTTCCAGTTCCCCCCCCCCCCGCCCATCAGTACAAGGGAAAAGAGGGAG
>JAWMRA010000326.1:0-13781 GCA_035584735.1 Pseudotriccus pelzelni | reverse complement strand
CCCCCCCCCCTTCCCTTTCATTCCCCATTTTCAGCTTACTCACCTGGAAACTGCTACATTTCCTGCTTTATTCTGATTAGATTGTGCCTCAGCCACCTTCTGCTGAGCCATTTTTAAAGGAGATGTTCACTTAGCACAATCACCTAATTATTTAGAGTTCCCAGCCATTGTATTTTTCCACGCTCTCTTTCCAATTGATTTTTCGGGGGCAGGAAAGGAGCTCAATTGTTCCCCCCCCTCCACTGCAAACCGGCATATTTTGTATTTTATACATGTTGGGTTTGGGATTTTTTTTTTGTTGGGTTTGTTGGTTTGGTTTTTTTTTCTCTGTGTGCATTTCACATTTTTAGAAAATCAATTTCTGGCCGTGGATGGATTTGTTCAGCCTGAGACGAGACCGTGGGGCCGGAAGAACCTTGCAAAGAGCTGACACAGAGCAGACATTTATTCCTGGGCCCATAACTAACCCACCAAACTGTTGTCCCCTGTGTGCAGCTCCACATTTATCTCTGGCCCAAACGTGCCCCCCGTGCCCTCTCGGCTGGGTTTGTAATATGTGAGGTGACTTGTGATGCTGAGGAGGTTCGGGAGGTGCTGCTGCTGTTTGAGAAGGAAAAAAAAAAATTCCCTAAAATTAAAAATAATTTTAAAAACACCCATAAAAGTAACAGCAAAAATGAAAATAAGAACTAAAAAAAAAAAAAAGAAACTAGAAATTGAAATGAAAATAAAATAAAAAAAGAAAATAAAATTGAAAAGGGAATAATAATGTTAAAATGGAAATTAAAAAATACAAATTGAAATTGAAATGAAAGGGTCCATGTCTTCGCCAAGGCTCCTTTGGATGCCCTCACCCCTTGGAGCCGGGTGCCCTCTGGAGATGCATCCCCTCATTCCCAACATTCCTGGACCTCCTGCTCTCCATCACTCCCCAAACCTGCCCTGAGCATCCCCCGGGGGTGGCATCGCCTGGGGCCAAATCCAGAGGGAAGAGCAGCCCCCCTGGCCCAGGGATTGGTGGCTGGAATGTGTGGGATGGTGGAAACTGGGGCGGGAAGAGCTGCAGGGGCTGATTCTGACCCAGAGTCGGTCCCACCCAGGTAAAAAAAAAAAAACAACGAGGAGAGAGGGATTTATTTCCTCTCCAGTTCAAGACTGACAAGGACACGGCTTAATCTAGGACGGGCACCTTGGGATCCTGGTGCTCCACGGATAATTTATAGGGCAAATTGTTGCCACACCGGTGCGAGGAGCCTCTGGCTGGGATTGCTTTGGCAAGCGCTGCTGATTGAGTGGAATCAGGGATGTAAATCAGGAGCAGCCCTGGGAAGTTTCCTTGGCGCCGAGCTTGGCTGTCGCTGCGATCGCGGGCCCGGATCGACATAAACCCACGTGGCATCGCATCAACCGGAGAGGAGCTGGATTGGGAGGTTCATTTTAAGGGGTAAACGAGGAAGGGACTCCCCGGGGTCCTTCAGGGAAGGGTGGGTACATAAGGGGACGCTCCAGGATCCTTCAGGCTTCAGCCGCGACAAAGCTCGTCTTGCTTTCTTCATCCACCCCTGAATTCCCGCTTCCCGGAGCGCTCAGAACTGGGTGAGGGATGGAAGGAAACCCCTCGGGCTCCGTGTCGGGGCAGGCCTGGCTGCTGGGGAAGCTCCGGGGGAGCCACATCCAGCAGGGCTGAGCCTGCTCCGCGCTGGGGATGCTCGGGATGCTTTGGATGCAGATGCTGTTCCCTGCCCCCCCCTCCCGCGGCTCCCCGCCTGGGTGAAGGCAGTATTGATTAGACTGCGTCCTGATTCCCGAGTAATTCCAGCAGCCGACGGCTTTGTTAACAGTCAAGAGGCAGATGAAGTGTGAACAGCAGCTTGAACTGGAGGTGGCAGCCAGAAGATGGGAGCTGCCAGCGCCAGAAAGCAGCCCAAACACTGCCTGCCTTCCCCGCCGGGAGAAACGGTGAAATTCCCGCGTGCTGGGCTCATAAACCGAAAGGATTTTTGGGGTCTGCGAGGTGCTCAGCATCCCAGCACCCCCTTCACTCCCTTGCGTCTCCTCGACTGGAACTTGTGGAGCTGTAAAAAAACCGCCCTGCTCGGGTTTAACCTTCTCTGTTTCACCTCCCCTCTGCTCGGGGAGGTGCCAACTTGAAACCGTTCAAAGCGATAATCTGGGCAGCAGCAGCAGCAGCAGCAGCGGCAGCTCCGTGCCAGCCCCCGGACCTGGTGCTGGCACAGCAGAAAATCGGGATCAGGGTGGATGAGAACTGGTTTTATTGACTTCAGCGGGAATTGCACCGCCCACCTGCGCTGGGGCTGAGCCTGGTGTCAGTGTTTCTGGAGGCCCTGTAGGAGGCAAGAAGGGAGAAGAAAGGGCTGTAAGGGGTTGGGAGAAGTGTCTGTGTCCAAGCGCTGGGGTCTCAGAGGTCTCTGGGATCAGTGGCTGGTGCCCTGTTGTGAAACCCAAAGTTCCTTCTGCCATCCCTTTGAGGGGAAGGAAAAAAAAAAAAAGAGGCAGATTCCACCTTTTGCCCATTTCCTGATAATCTGCCATTAAAATACCAGCCAGGGGACAAACACAGAGGGGTCCATTCTTTCCTTTGGACAGTGGGGGACATAAATTGCTTGGCTGTTTTGGCTGAAACGAGGTCTTTGTGTGAGGCTGAGTGTTCCTCCTCCTCTCCCACCCTGCTCCTGGCTGGGGGTGCTGGGGAGGGACCTTCCCCATCCCATCCCATCCCCCTGAGGATCCACCTCAGTCCCTGCTGGGTTCACCCCCCAAAAAACTGTGTTAGGGGAAGGAACACAAGCTTCAGATTTCTCTCCTTTTGCTCCCATTTCTTCCCAATCCCCCTTTTCCCCTCCTGCCAGTGACAGGTCTCTTCGCTCGCTCCTAATTCCAGCAAACACGTTTATCCCCTGCTTGGGAAGAGGGTTTTTGTGGCCGAAGGGCTTCCTGAGGGACTGGCTCCGTTCCCTGCTCTGCCATATGGGAACTGGGATGGCAAACAGCACCTGCCTCGGTGTGTGCTTCTCCCAGGTCTCCTCGGAGGGTCCCGGTCCCTGCAGATCCCAGGCAGGGATGGATCCCAGGCAGGGACACAGCCAGGCTGGAGAAGTTCCCCAGGCACTCTGTCAGCTGGCAGAGGTGCCACCAGAGCCAGTCACGAGCTGCAAATCAGGCTTTGCCTCTCGCAGTGTGCCCATATGGGATGAGGTTTATTTATGAGGGAGGCAGAGCCCATAAAGGAGAGTTACGGTGTCCAAGAGGAGCTGATTTATGGCCCAGCAAACTTGAGGCTGTAGCTCAGCGTGGGGAGTGACAGCCCCTGAGTGGTGGCCACAAATAAATCCCAAAGTTTTCCCCATCTCCAGGAGCTGGTGGCCAAAACACTTCAGTGCCAAGTTTGGGCCTTTTTCCTGTGTGGTTGTGGGTTTTTTTTTAATATTTTTCCTTTATTTACAACATTTCTCCGGTGACTGAGCGTGGCCAAGGCCAGTCCTCCTGGCAGCTGAGGTTTCCATCACACCCACCCATGCGTGAAGTGCTTAATTAAGGTCCCTGTCCCGGCGTCCCCCCAGTCCCAGCCCGTTGGGGCTCAGGTGTCACCTCCAGCTCCGGCCTCCATCCAAGCGCAGGAGCTCTGATATCACCTGGAGAGGAGCCAATCCCCCCTGTCCTCCCGACCCTTCTGCCACGAAACCCAACCCCACAGCTCCCTGTGTCCTGCTTCCCGGAGGAAACAAGGCCTGGCCGTGCCGGTGCCGGGGTGTTTCCCTCCTCCACACCTCGCTTTGCCACCTGTTTCTCCCCGATCGTGCCCAAAAGGGTCCAAGTCGCACGGATTTGGGGGGGTTTTATGAAGACAGAGCTCCCGTAGGAGCAGCTCTTCCGTAGGGAAACAACCGGCTTTGCTGCTGGACAGCTTGTCCCTGAGGCTCCTGCTCCCCCAGCACCACCAGTGCTCCCAGTACAACTCCCCCAGAGCTGCCTGGGAAGGTAATTCCTCCTTTTCCACCTGGGAAAAAGCCGCAGAGGAACAACTGGAGGGGTTGGTTTTTTTTTGGGTTGCCCCACACAGGCACCCTGGAGCTCCACGGAAAATGCCCACAGAGGGCAAAACCCCTTTAGCTGCCCGTGCACTAAATCACACCCCAAGTGACCTCCCAAAGAGCCCCGGAGAGGGATGGGCCGTTCCCGAGCCTTGGGAGAGACGGGAATAAGGGAGTTGTGCCTCTCCCAGTGCCGGCAAAGCGCCGCAGGCAGCACCGTTAAGCCGCACTCGTGGCAGCCTCTCAGAGAAGCCCCGGGTCGGGCAGGGCTTTAATTGCCGGCCTTGTAAAGCCGGGCCCGGCACAGACACCGGGGCTGATGCTGATTTATCGGCCCATAAACCCGCCCGGAGCGGAGCCAGGGGGGGTTTGTGGGCACATAAAAGCGGGATGCGCGGCAGTTCCCCGCGTTCCAGGCGGCTGAGCAGCCAGGGCTCCTCTTCCCTCCCTCCCCTTGAGCAGCTCCATGTGTCCTCCCTCCAATGTGCTTTTCAGGAGCGGTTTCAACGCGTTTTTCGAGAGCTCCAAGCACGAGGGCACGCGGCACTTCCCGACGTGGTTTAGCGGTGCCACTCGGTCGCAGGTTGGGCTTGATGGTCCTGGAGGTCTTTGCCAAACATTAATGAGCCCATTCCGCGCTTCCAGGGGCTGGGAGAGCTCCTTTATTTCAGAGAGCAAACAAGACAGAAGAGCGAGAGACTCCCGGGCCTGCAGAGCCTGCAAATAATGTTTGCCATTCGCTGGGTCTTTCCAGCTCGGAATGCATAAAAAAGGTGGGGGGAAAAAAACCACTCTTCCAAACTTCCCTCCTCAATTTATCGCTTGGCATCCTGCAGCCAAGAGCAAAATGAAATAGGTCCTTGTTATCTCCTCCTCACCCCACCACCACCACCAAAGAGACAAGCTGTACAGGAGAAACAGATAATTTCCATCTGCTTTCTTTATGTGCTTCATAAAGTGCACACTTGCAGGCATGTAAAATATATGTGGCCTGTATAAATATGTTTAAAGACATCATTTTGGAGATGGCTGGCTGGAATTACGCGGGGAAAGCAGGGGGGGGAAAGATCTGCAGCGGCAGCGCTCGGGCGCCGGGGGACCCTTTTCCACCGCTGGGCCCCCTTTCCACCACGACACAGCGCAGCTCCACATCCATCCCGGGCACAGGGCAAATCCCAGGCTGGATCCATCCTGCCTCCTCTCCCTTTTTTCCCCGGCAGGAGCTCAGCAGGGCTCCAGGAGCAGATCCAACACGGCAGCTCAGCAAAGCGCGGGTGGGAGGTGTTTTGTCTGCTGATCCTGGAGCCCAGCAGCTGCCAGGCAGCCCCTCCATCACCCAGGGCATCCTGGGCGCTCAGTTCCCAATTCCTGGGGTCTTCCTGAGGAAATTAAGAGGTGGGGAGATGACCTTTGCCGTTCACCTCTCACTCCCACCCACTGCCTTGCACCCAGGGTGACCCCGGGGTGATCTGCAGTTTTCCTCCAGGATCCCTGCACAGAAAGAGCTAAAAACCAGTGGGAATGGTCTGCTCCTCTTTGCTCCATCTCTGGAGCAACGCTCCCTGAACCAGGTGCCTCCATTCCTGGGAAGGAGCCCCTTCCCACCCCTCTCACATCTCCCAGGACAAACCACCCCTCTCCGTCCCCTCGGTGACCCCCAACAAGCCGTTTTCCCTGGGAGGTTTCCAGGGAATTTCAGGGGTGGTGGTGGGGGTCGTTCCAAATCACAGTATGGAAATAAGAAAGTGGAAGAAGGAGTCTTTCAGGAGGCAAAGTCGAGCAGAGAAAATACTGCGCCCTGGGAAGGAGATAAGGAGAGGAGCTGTTTATTCCCTCGGTGGCACGAGGGAAATCTTTGAAGCAGATAAATCTTTGCTGGTAATACAGTACTTAAACCAGAACTGACACCTTTTTATATCAATTGCTCAGAATTGCCTTTGTGAGGCTCTGATAGAAAGGCTGCCTGGGCTGTACCTTGCATACCAATGCGACTCCAACCTGTTGGACAACCTGGATGCTCTCTGCCCTCCGTGGCAGCCCCTGGCTCTGTGCCTGGGAGCTGTGAGGCCCTGAAATCCGCCTGGGAATCTCGGGTTCGGTCCCTCATCCTGCCTCAAGACACCCAGTGAAGTTTGGAGCAGCATTTTGCCCTGTCTGGGCGATGATTTTCTGCCTCCTTGGTTGTATTTTGCACCCTCTTGGCACCGGCAAGAGCGAAGGATGAGCGGGGAGGGGATATAGTTATGCGTGGGTATGTAAACACATAAAAATGCACATTCCATTGCTTTTCCATATATATGTATTGAGTTTGTGGGCTCCCCATCCCTGGAAGTGTCCAAGGCCAGGTTGGAGCAGCCTGGGTGACAGTGGGGAGTGGCACCGGATGGGATTTAAGGCCCCTTCCAATCCAAACCATCCCGTGATTCCATGAGGAAAACAACACAAAAATACGCCAAAAAAAAACCCCCCTTGGATCTGAGCAGGATCAGGCCAACCCCCAACCATTCCATGAGTCCACGACAGATATATTGATATTCTCCACAGATGTGTGTATTTGTGCCCAGCTCCACCTTGTTTGCCGATGCATTCGCTTCAGCACTTGAATTAACATCAAGCATCATCCAGCAGAGACAACGTTTAATTTAGATGATGATACTATTATACAACGCGATTTTAAGTGCTCCAAACTCCTGAGAGAACAACCCAAAAAAAAAACAACAACCAAAACCAAAACCAAAAAAAAACCCAACAAACCCACAAAAAAAACCCCCAACCCTCCAAAAATCACAGAACGGCTGAGAAATCCCGTCACAACCCGCAATCCACAGTGGAATAAACACTGTAGTTAAAAGGACTTAATGCTGCTAAACTCCTGATTTCATTCTGATCAGGGACACAGTTTAGTTCGAGCAGAAGAGATGATTTGGAGCTTCACAAGACTATTACTGACGACTGGCTGAGTTGCCTTTTTTTTTTCCCCCCCTCCTTCCCTGGGAACGCAGTGGAAAGACGTGAGCTTGGGAAGAGCTGGGGAAAATACAGATCAGACTGTTATTTTTAATTCTTTTTCAAGCCTGAGACTGAGCAGGCCGAGGGCTGAGCCTGGGAGAGCACCGGGGCCTTGGGGTTTTAAAGGTGGTTTAAAAAGGTGGTTTAAGGGTGTTTTTTAAAGGTGAATCATAAGCAGGCGAGGGGGGCAGTGGAGAGGAGCTTCTGCTCCCTACGGAGAGAGAAGCTGGGGAGGGATCTGGCAGCTCTGCTTCTTCCAGAGGTCTGTAAACACTCTCTGGCGTCTCTGCCAGCTCCCAGATGTGCTGCTGTCACAGCAGCTCCTCCACAGCTGGATCTGCAGCCGCCGCTCCCCACGGAGCTGCTCCGGAGCATTCTGGGGTCTCCCATGGAGAGACGGGCACCTACAACAGCTCACGAATAAAGGAGTTGTGCTTGCCAATAAACAGCCTTTATTTTCGACAGCTGATTGCTGTCGCTGCGCTGTTACTGTAGATATTCTCCCCAAAACTCTTGTAATTGGGACGTTATCTCAGATATTGTAACTCCTGCCTGGCGCCGCTCCCCCAGAGCTCTCCACCAGGGACGACAATTAAAGATCTTTAAACCCAAATCCTCCTTGCTTTCCTCTGCACACGAGAGGTCCTGAATTCTGAGAGCACCGGGGGGAGAAAACACATTTTCAGTATGCACGGCCTCCACTTGTTTATTGATCTGCCGCGCCGGGATGAACCCACAGCACGGCTCCTTCCCACCCCAGCCCCTCTCAGGGCTCACACCAGCCCTTCCAGCGCAAGCAGGGGGAGGAACCACCTTCCTGCATGATTAATTACCGTGCCAGTAATTAGCTGGAGGAGGTCAGCGCCTGAACTGTGGCTGGACTCACTCCTGATGAGCCTTTCAGTTCGTGCTCTCAGGAAACCCTGACGTGGTGCCAGCGGGTTGACTTGTCCCAAGGCCTCCCCGGGCAAAGGCTTCTATTATTCCCCCTCATGTTAATTATGATGATTAATCACTGCAGGTTGGAATTAGGACTGTGAGCAGGTGCAGCCTGGGAGTCACCCTGTGCCCCCACATCCAAATCATCGTGGGGATTTGATGTCCCTTCTTCGCGTCCCCTGGGTGGACAAATCCATCCCCTCGCAGAGCCCTGAGCCCACTCCCAGCAATCTGGGTGGGGAGGGGGGGCCTGTGGTGGGTGCTCTGGCACCTCTGCAAGATGCCATCCATAAATACCAGCAGGAACCGAGCTGGAAGTGCCAAGCGGAGCCAAATAGTTGAAGCAGTTTTGCTGGTGACCGACCCCCTGCTTGGCGACTCCTTGGAGCAGGAGCCTCCGTTTCTGGGGGGGTCGCACCGCCAGCATCCTGCCTTCAGCAGATGGTTTTATCCCGAATTTCCCTCATTTAGGCCGCTGCCTCCGTTTTTCCACCCCCAAAAGCTGATGTCCCCCCCCTCCTTGTGCAGCCACAGGGCCACAGACAAAACAAGGAGGGGATAAAGCGTCCCGAGACAAAACGAACGGTGCCTGCAAGGCCGAGGAGCTGAGGATGCTCTTCCCCAGCTCCTGCCCGGCCTCTCCCCGCAGATTTAGGGGCTGTGGGAGGATAAAGGCACAGTGTCATCAGCGGGGACAAAGGACAGACGCTGCTAAATAAAGTTGCCATTATCCCTGTGCAGGAGGAGGGAGGGATGAGTGCCCAGGGAGAGGAAGAGGGATCGAACGGGTAGTAAATTTTCGGAATTGCCCCCAAAAAGCTTCTCCAGTGAGTAAATCCAATCGAATGGGCTGGCTGGCTGCAGATAATGTATCCCTTATTAATAATGTAGCCGGGATAGAGGCTTTTATTGATCCCCACATATAAATCTAAACCCCCCCCCAATGAATAAAAAATGTAATAAGATCGTGGAAATAGACTAAATAATAGCAGATGAGCCCGAAGTGACAGGGATAAACTGCAGGGCTGGGGAATTGCTAATGGATGGCAGGCTGTGCCCCTGGCCTGGAGCTGGGATGGGGACAGCGCTGGGCTGCAGCTCATGGGAAACCAGGGCAGGGCTCAAAAGGATCCTTAAAACACAGGATCCTGCAGGAATCCCCTTCCCTGCTCGTGTGAGTCCCGTCCCTGGTCTGGCAGCCACCCAAGTGCCAACACTGCCCCTTTGGGTGCCCTCAGAGGTGCTCAGGAGGTGCCTGGGTGTGACTGTGCTCTGTGCTGGCTCCAGCCCATCCTTCCCTCTGCCCCTGCTGCTCTTTTAACACCTCACAGAAAACCCAGTCCCGGCCAGCACCCGGCTCCTGGTTTATGGCGAGGCCATAAAGGGGCTGAAGCTCTGCCTGTGCTCGAAGCTTGGTCTAAACCGGGGAGAAAAACGACCTTCCAGTGTTTCTCAGCCCTGCAGCACGAGACACTCGTGGAGCAGCAATGCCACTCCTGCCCCCTGTTCGTCCTGAACGCCTGGAAAGCGTCCCCTTCGCAGCTGCAGGATTGGGATAACGGGGTTCGCTGGGATCCTTTGGGATGAGGCCGGGAATATAACCGCGATGGGTGATCCCAGCCACTGCAGGACTGTCACAAGTGAAGCTGCAGGAACTCCGTGGGCCGCAGAGAGCGGGGTCCATTAGCTGGGAAAGCCTCGGGACGGGGCTGTCGGGATGTCGGGATGCTGCTCCGGAGCTGCAGCGGGAGCTCTCTGGAAGGCTCAGCGGTACCCGAGGTGTGAAGGCGGCCGAAGGAGGTGTCGCTGCGGGGCTGGTGGCCCCGGCCAGGCCGGCCTTGCTGAGCATCTGCAGCAGTTGCTATGGCAGCACGGGGGGAAGGAGGGATGAGCCGGGGTGCTGCAGCAAAAGGACAGGACGAGGCAGGGGGAAATCTTTGGAAAACAGAGCTGCCAGCTCAGAGGAAGAATCAAACCGGGCAGGAGCCCGTGTTAGAGCGCAGCACGGAGCTGGAGGGAGGTGGAGAGGGAGGCACCGCAATCCAGGATGCTCAGGGAGGGGAGGAGGCTGCAGAGCCAGCACGGGGTTGATCCTGGAGCCTCCCAACAGAGGAAACACATGCCGAAAAAAAAACCAAACAAACAAAACCCCTGAGAGAAAATCCGCACGGCCGGAAAAAAAATTCAACTCTACCACCCGGCCCCCCCACGTCCTCCTTCCCCGATTTTTTGGGCTTGCTACCTGCTGGCACCCCTCGGAGGGGCCGCAGGGCAGCTGTGCCAGCCCCGCTGTGCATCAGCCGGGTGCCAATTCCCGGCTGGATCCCTGTGGAATGAGCCCCCCTCTCCCCCCCGGGCCGGCAGCAGCCGCCCCCCCCCCTCCCCGCCGCGCTGCAATCAATAGTGTTTGTTCAGCCCGAGGAGTGACAGCTCATTTCGGGGCCAGGTTGGCTTCACAATTGCTTGCTGGAGAGGAAACCCGATATGAAACAAAAGGCTGGGGGGTTGTTGTGTTTTTCGGTTTTTTTTTTCCCCGAGAGAAAAATGGCCTGTTCTAATTCCAGTCTCTGCCTCGCTCAGTGCGTCTCTTCCTCCCCCCCCAAGCCTTTTTTTTTTCCTTTTCTTGCTTGTCTTTGCTCCCTTTTCCCAGCCCTCTCAGAGTGCAGGCAAGCCCCTGGCACCGGGAGGGTTATCCCACTGAGCAGGAGGATGGGGGAAGGAGAAATTTGGGGATGCAAGGGGCACGGGAACATCCCACAGCCCTTCCCTAGGGATGGGCAGAGCAAGGCAGGACACACCTTGCCCTGCCAGGCCACACCACCTTGGGCCCTGTGTGACAGAGACCGTCGGTTTGCTTTGCTTCTCCTCTCTTAACGTGGCCAAAATAACGCCCAAAGCACAGAACAGCAGGGAAATCCCATTTGTAGGGAAGTTCAAGGCCCCTGGATAAAAGCTGGCTCATCGCTGGGGGGAAACAGCCTGGACTGGAAGACTCGGAGGGAAAAAACTTTTCCACACTCAAAGGGGGAAAGAAAAGAAGGTGTTGAGCTTTTCTGGAAGGTTTTGTGGCTCGGAAACAAAACCCCGAGCCCAGGGCTTTGCTCTCTGTGCCTCCTGCTCTGAGATTCCGGCGTCTGCCCGTGCTTGGAGCATCCTGCCCTTGGAAAACCAGGGAGTTTTCCCTCCCTGGAGCAGGGCAGGGCCGAGGGAAGCAGCAAGGGAGAGCCGTTGCGATTTCTGGGCAGAGGGCGACAGATATTTGTTGAACAGGGGAAGAAAATAAGCCGGGGAATCAAAACAAATAGTGGGGGCCGGAAGGTAAATATTGAGTGGAGTCGAGCACTGAGATTAAATAAACGGTGGGAATAGAAAACTCCTTCAAAGGGGATCACGGAATCCCAGGATGGGCTGGAAGGGACTTTAGAGCCCATCCCATTCCACCCCTTCCCACTCTCCCAGGTTGCTCCAAGCGCATCCAGCCTGGCTTTGGGCACTTCCAGGGATGGGGCGTTCCCTGCCCTGAGCGAGCAGTGGGAATATTCAGAACGCAGGGAATGAAACCAGCGAGTGAACCCCAACAGGCGGCTGAACCCACCACCCCCCATCTGGGGGAAGCGACCCCGGGGCAGCACAAGGACAGCCCCGGCGGCCCTTCCTCCCCCTCTCCACGCAGAATTCCCTGGATATGCACAACTCCGGCCCTGCAAAGGCTCCAACACCTCGTTAACCCCGTTAACGTCTCTCGGTGCCCCCACCCAGCCCCGCCCGGGTGGAGGTGATTGTGGGGTCGGAGTTAATTCTATTGAGCCTTTTGGATCCGGCTGCTTGAAAGAGCCCGAACAATAAATCTGCGTTGTCCTCATTACAACCCAGAAATTCCGGCGAGTTCATTCCCCGATTTAAATCAGCTCAGTTAGTTGAACGAAGCAATTTATTTCCAGTTCCTTTTCTAGATGTTCCCTCCCTCTCTCTCTCTTTCTTCTTCTTTTATTTTCAATTTTTTCTGGTCTCCCGTTGTATTTTTTTTCTTTTATCTGCTGCCAAAGCAGCATTTATTTCCAGGGGAGTTAAAGAGAGGGGAAGGTGGGTGGGCTGTGCAGGAGCCGACCATGCAACACCTACACTGTCATTACATTTACCCGGGCGGTTCTGCCACAGGGAATTACATCCTTAGCCAGGGGGGGAACAAAATCAGGGATTGCTGAGGCTAAAATTGCTCTCCCCGGGTCCTTGATGGACTGGGAGACTGGACAGGAATTCCATGGCCTGTGTCCTGGCTTCCAGGAAAACCCATTAAGCTGTACCAGCTGGATTTCTCTGGGATTCTTTTTTAACATAAATGAGGCTCCTGATCTTCCAAACGTTTATGCACCTGCTTAATGTCACACACCACGGATATCTCTGGTGATCCTCGTGTGGAAAGTTAAATATCCTGGAATATCTCTGCCGGGTTGGGATCAGGGAGGGTCAGGAAGGCTGTTCCAGCAGCCCTCCCAGGAAACATCCAGTGCTGGGTGCCAGAGGAGGAAAATGAAGCTCCAAAAGACCTCAAAAAGAGATGTTTCAGCCCAGTTTGTCCTTCCTCCCTCCCCGCGTTGAGAGTCACCTGCTCCCATCACTCACTGCCACCGGAACATTCACCTTAAGGCTCAGCCCCACAAGTTTGAGGCTGCGATGTCTTACCCTGCCTACAGGAGGACATGGAAAACAAGCCATTAAGAAGACGTGAATGCCGAAATTCCGCCTGTTTTTAAGTTCGAAATCTCCCCAAAAGAAAGGATTTGAATAAAAACCACTTTTTGTTTTGCCGCGTCTTCATCTGCCTCCTTATCCACTTCAACCCCTTCCTCCCTCCTCCCCAATTACTGTGGGAGAGATTAATTTAAAAGACAATGCTCAGGGAACAGAAGAGGTGGGAGCGTTTATTTACCAGCAGAACGGAATTTAGGACAAATATTTAGAGATGGAGGGGAGAGAAAAGGGGAACGATAAGGAGCAGCTTTGCAGAGGCTCCCACAAAAGCTGCATGGAATGAAAAGCTCCTCGACAACAGAACGCTGGGAAAGGGTAAAACAATTAATACATCAGCCTGAAAAGTGCCAGTTTCTTCAGCCAAGTTAACGCTGGGAGCTGTTCATAAAACCGTGGAATTGTTTGGGTTGGAAAGGGGAGCTTAAAGCCCTTCCACAGGCCCAGGTTGCTCCAAGCCCTGTCCTGCTCCAAGCACCCCAAGGCTTGTTTTCTGGACCGTTCAGCCACCAGGCCCACTTTTCCCTCGGGCCAGCTTTCCCCAAAATAATGGGATAACGTTGGAGCAGCAGCTCAGCCCTGGATGGGAGAGGGGGGCTGTGCAGGGACTCAGCACCAATTCCTGCACCCACAGCGGAGCCCTTGATGTGGCACTGGTCCTGCTCGGGATGGGAGGGCGTTGTTGTCCCCCTCTCCCGTTTATTTATGGCCCCCTCTGAGGGGAGGAGGTGCCGGATCTCATTCCCAGCCCTGTCCAACACGGCCGAGCTGAGCCGGGCCCCTGGGTGTGCTCCAACGTAAATAACGGTAAAAATAACCACCACGGAGAGAATCGATACACTCGGAGCCTGGGGAGCCCATTTCAGCCCTGAATAAATTCCAGACAGGGCTGCTTTCCCAATTGATTGTCCCTCCCAAGCAGCGCATCCATCACTGGCAGCGAGCCGGGAGCGGGGATGGAGCTGAACTCGGAATGTTCACGGGGCGGCTCAGGAGATCCGGGGGGGGGGGGTGGGAGCGTCTCCCTGGCTT
>JAWMRA010000325.1:0-13793 GCA_035584735.1 Pseudotriccus pelzelni | reverse complement strand
CCCCCCGGCAGAGCCTGGTGGGAGAGGCCGTTTTGAAGGGCTCCACGGCGCAGGAAGGCAGCGGGGAGGAAAAGGCCTGGAGATGCCCCCAGAGGAGGGGCTGCAAAGCCAGCCCAGGGTGTTCTGAGGAGCAAAGACCCGGCCTGTGCCGGGAAGGCGGATGGAGCTTGAGCTGGAGCTCTGACCTGGAGGTCCATGAGGATCTTCACGCCAGGGAGAAGCCCTTCAGGTGCTTGGAATGTGGGAAGAGCTTTGGCAGGAGTTATCACCTGCTCTGCCACCAGCAGATCCACACTGGGGAAAGGCCCTACAAGTGCCTGGAGTGTGGGAGCACCTTCAGCCGGCGCTTCTGCCTGATCCGCCACCAGATCATCCACACCGGAGAACAACCCTACAAGTGTGAGGAATGTGGGAAGAGCTTCAACGACCACTCCAACCTCATCACCCACCAGCGTCTGCACTCCGGGGAACAGCCAAGTGCTTGGAGTGTGGGAAGAGTTTCAGCCTGAGCTCAAACCTGATCCACCACCAGAATATCCACAGTGGCAAATGGCTCTACAAGTGTTCCGAGAGTGCAAAGAGGTTTTGGACCAGCTCACATCTCCTCCTGCATTAGCAGGCACACACAAGGGGAGAGGCCCTTCTGCTGCACTGACTATGGGAAGAGGTTCAACCACAACTCCCACCTTGTCATCCACTGGGTAACAAAAAGGATTCCACTTGGGTTGTTTTTCAGGCAAGAAAAATAATAAGTTTCCCAGGCTGTTGGTTAAAATGCAGGACCTTGTTAGACAGCACCAGTTGTTGGGAGCAGAGAGTAAAACAAATAGAATAGAAAGCTGAACTGAGGGGTCCCCGCCGCCCCATGTCAGTGAGGGAGCTGCACCAAGGGACCTGCGCTGTCGGGTATCGCCAGAAGGGCTGTGCCAAGGGAGGAGGGTGAGCTGTGAACGGAGTAAAATATAGAGGGTAAAATAAAATATCATAAAAACTGCACTGGGGTGTCTCCACCATCTTTTATCTAAAAGAGCTGCCCTGAGGGACCGGCAAGGAGGCCCCGAGAGGTCTCTGCCGCCCCATGTCCCTGAAGGAGCTGCGCAGCAGGACCTGCGAGGTGTGAATACAATCAAATATAGCGAATAGAATAAATAAACTGAATAAAATAAATAGAATAAAGAAGTGCGCTAAGGGGTTCCTGCTGCCCATGTCACTAAAACAACTGCACTGTGGGCGAGACGGGGTTAAAGGAGCCGCACCTCGAGGTGATTCTCGCCTCCTGTCACCAAAGGAGCTGCACCGAGGGACAGGCGAGGTGTGAACAGAAAATAATAAATGGAATAAAAATCGGTACAGAGGGGTCCCCGCTGCCCCGTGTCACAGAAAGAGTTGCACCGAGGGACAGGAGAGGTGCAAATAACAACAAAATATAGAGAATAAAATCACTGGAGCAAAAGTGATATAGGGTGATCAAAATATAAAGCAATAATACAAGATTGCAGCCTTAGTTGCTTATTAGCTGCTTACTAACTAATTTTTAGATAGAATTAGGATAGGGCCTTGCTTGCTTATGCTAACCCACAGACAGGATATAGTTAATTTTATAATGAAGACTTTAAAAGGAAAAGAAAGCCTTAGAATTTAGATAAGGGTCTTTGAAGCTCATGAGAAAGAGACCTTGAAAGCTGGTAAGGAGAAGCTCCTGAAGAAGATACCAGTTTTGAGTTAATTGGACAGTGCCAACTCAGCAACTCTTAGGAAAGGCAAAAAGTTCAAGCTGAGGAAGACTTCCTGCTTCATCCAAAGACCCCCGAAAGAAATCCCAAAAGGGGCGTTGCAAGGCCGAGTTACAGGAGTGGTGTATATTAATGATTTCCTCTCCCACTTTTCTGGAATTTTCTGAACAGACAATGCATATGTAACACAACTAATGTATATGCAATATTACTAATGCATATGTATCCTTGTACTGCATAAAAAGAGCTGAACAAAGGCAATTGGGGCGCGTGATTGGAGGAATTATCCCACATGTACTCGGCGTGAATAAACATACCTGCTTCAAAACTCTTTGTGAGTTTCGAGGTTTGTTTCCGCAAGTCAAAAGGTTGCGCCAGCGTGCTCCCTCCGCATTTCTAAGAGCTCCCTCGAGGGACCGCCGCGGCAGCACCGCGGGGTGTGAGTGGGCGATGAGAGACACCGGGGGGTGCCCGCCGGCCCGTGTCACCGAAGGAGCCAACCCGCGGGCCCGGCCGGGGCCGAGCGGGGCAGCCCGAACCGGGGAAGCGGCTCCAGCGGCGGAGACGAGCGGGGTGTTCCCAACCGTGGTCCGCCCGCACGGCGCAGGCACTGCGTGTCCAGCTGTCGGAGAAACGCCGGGAAATCGCTCCGAGCGCTTAAAAACCTTTTCCGTGGGCTTGAAGGGGCGCTGGTCCCTGTGAATCCCCCTCCCCTCATTCACTCTTGGGCACCGCCGGGCATTATCCCGGTTCCCGGGGCTGTGTCACGGCACCGGCTGCTGCCATGGGGCAAGGGGGGCTCGCTACAGTTTGGAATCAAACCCAGCGAACTGGGGAGGGGACAGTCCTAGAAATCAGGATTTGCGCTCGGGCGTTTGGATCTGCACGAGGGGGATAAAGGAACTCCCGGACCCTCCGGTGTCCCCAGCGGTGGCTCTGCCCCCCCGGAACGGGGCCGTGTCCCAAACCCCACGGTCCACCCCGGGCTTTGGGGGTGAGGGCGGAGCAGGCGCTGAGCTGCTGGATGGAGCTGCAGCTCGGATCCCTCGGGGCACGGCGCTGACAGGGACAGTGTCCAGCGGCGCTCGGGCTCTGTCGGCTCTGCCATCCAGACGGACAAACCGAGTCCGAACGGGCGGCCATTTCCACCACCTGCTATTCCTCCTCCCTTTTCCATGACGGATTTCACAGCGCTTCCTGTCACCCCAGAGATCTGGAAAGCAAAGTCCCAGCTGCCCCCCGGCCGTCCCCACGGCCTTCCACAGCTCCAGCCTCGTCCCTCCTCCTCTCCCCTTTCCTTTGCAGCAGTTTCTCCCTCGTCCTCTCCCCGCCAACTCGGAGGAAGATTTCCGCCCCTGGCACCCCCTGCCTCCTCCCCCTGTCCTGTTGTGTCCACCTGGTATTTCTGGGGCCGCCTGCCCGCGCATCCGGACCTGTCGCGCCGCTGCGTTACCGATGGAGCCCGATAGAATTCCTGCAGGGATTCCTGGGCTGGGCTTGGCCCTGCCTGGGGGCCCGGGGCTAGCAAAGCCGCTCCCTCACTCCCCTCCTCACCCGAGCAGGGGACAGAACACAGAAGGAAATGCTCGTGGGTCGGGATAAGGGCAGGGAGAGATCAATCACCCATCGCTGTCACAAGCTCCGGCAGACACCACTTGGGGAAATTAACTCAATTTATGACCAATCAAATCAGAGCAGGAGAATGAGACATGAAAAAAATTCTAAAAAATCACTGGGCTTCACTTTGTACCAGATTCCCTCCTTCCTTTCCCCCAGTGGTACAGGGGAGATGGGAATCGGGATTATGGTTCATTCATCATGTTTCTGCTGTTGCTTCCCCCTCAGGGACAGGAGTCCTTCCCCTGCATCACTGTGGGTCCCTTCCATGTGGTCAGTCCCTCGGGAACAGGCTGCTCCACCGTGGGTCCCCCACGGGCTCACAAGTCCTGCCAGGAGCGTGCTCCGCGTGGGCTCCTCTCTCCGCGGCTCTGCAGGGGCTTCCCACGGGCTCTCGGCCTCCTTTGGCATCCCCTGCTCCGGCGTGGGCTCCTCCTCGGGCTGCAGGGGGGTCTCCGCCCCATCCTGGACTCACCCACAGGTCACAGGCCCTTAAGTTCACACGCAGTTCCAGCTTGTCCAGGCCCGCAGCAATTCCCCGGCCTTCTGCCGGCCTGGGCACATCAGTTTCTCATCAGTTTCTCTTTTGCCCAAGTCCCCATAACTTTTGCTAGGAAGAGATTGATTGGAAAACTTGAGGCAGAAATTAAATTTTAAAGTGGGCACACTGAAATTGTAATTGCTGAGACTAAATATGTTGAAGCAGCAGCTCTTCTTGTGCAGGAAATAACTCCAGTTAGCAGCAACATCCCAAGTGAGGATGAAGATGCAGTTGTCCCTATTGTTTGGGCCAGTGGGATTCCATGAAAA
This sequence comes from Pseudotriccus pelzelni, assembly GCA_035584735.1. Classification (NCBI taxonomy): domain Eukaryota; kingdom Metazoa; phylum Chordata; class Aves; order Passeriformes; family Tyrannidae; genus Pseudotriccus; species Pseudotriccus pelzelni. The sequence goes on along the minus strand of JAWMRA010000325.1, from coordinate 9,633 downwards.
TCGGAAAGGGCAGCACCTGTAAGAATTACCCTTAGGCCAGAAGCTCTACTGATAAGGCAAAGCCAGTATCCTTTGAAATTAGAAAGCCAAGTTGGACTGGTTCCAGTAACACACAAATTTGCTAGGCATGATTTGCTTGTAGACTGGGAATCCAGGTACCCATAAAGAAAGCAAATGGGAAAGATTATTGACTAGGGCAGGACCTGAGAGAAACTCCTTAAAGGATAACCTCGGATCGTTTACAATATTCAGTTTACGAGATGCCTTTTCCTGCATCCCCTTGAGCAAGGAAAGCCAAGAAATCTTTGCTTAGGAATGAGAAAATCCAGAAACCGTGAAGGAAGAGGAGGGCTTCCAGTGAATGGAATCACTGAAAGCTGACTTTCAAGCTACAGGATGGGCTGTTAACCCCTACAGGGCAGGTGACAGTCCCACCCATAATAACGAGAAAAATATTTTAAAAGAGAATGAAAGAACCCGAACACTAGAAATAAAATAACTGTAGGAGTCATAAAAGCTGGAAATCTTCCTGGAGGTTATTTGCAAATAGTTTTTGCTGAGTTACCCTGGAAAGAAGGACATTGATACATTTGTCGATAGCTTTAGTGGATGGCCAGAGCTCTGTCCTTATTGCACCAATAAAGCAAGAGAAGTAGTGAAGGTTCTCTTAAACCACATTATTCCCAGGTTCACAATTCCTCTAGGAACGTCACAGATAAAGGATCACATTTTATTGCAGCAGTGGGACCCAAGACAAGTCACATTTGCCAGGAAATTTCAAGGACAGGAGTGCAGGCCCTGCCTGTGGCATTGCTGAGAATTCAGGGTCCGCCTGGGAGAAGAGACTATTTAAGCCCCTATGAACTAATGGACACTTCTCTTGCTTTATTGGTGCAATAAGGACAGAGCTCACAGCACTGTCCTGCACACCCGCACGCTGCCCCCACGCTCACACTCTGCACAGGGTACTGGGGGGCTACAGGCGTGGCTTCTGTGAGAAGCTGCTGAAAGCTGCCCCCATGTCCAGCAGGGCCAGTGCCAGCCAGGTCCAGGATGGACCTGCTGCTGGCCAAGGCTGAGCCCATCAGAGATGGCAGTGACGCCTCTGGGATAATGGATTGAAGAAGGAAAAATAAAGTTGTGGTGTAGATGGAATTGCTCTTAGAAAAGAAAAAAAATTTAGGAAAAAAAATTTACCATCATTAAAACCTGTGGGACAAAAGTGGTTCATTCACACCTCTGTAATTCCTTAAATTCAATCCCTTGGCATGATCCGAGGCTGAGATGGGATCCAGCCGCCCCCAGGCTCCTCTGGGAGCAGGAGTTTAGAAAGCCAGGGAGTCCTTTCTGCACCTCGGCACTCAAGGGCACGACTTCTTTAATGAACTTTGTCTAAGCCTTCCACTCCCCTCCGCCACGGGCAGGGAGGGGGCAGGAAGTGAGGAAAAGGGAGGGGAAAAGGGAAGAAAATGTTGAAAAAGGGGGGCTGAGACCCCATTAACTGAGTGGCAGAGGGGGTGGGACCCCCAAACGGAGCACAGGGGAAGCTGTGGTTTAGTGGGACAATAGGAAAGGGGTAGGAGAAAAGGGAAAAGGGGTGGGGTGGGAACCCAAAACTGAGGGTGAGGGTGGTTGGGACCCCCAGACTAAGTGGGAGCCCTGGGAAGTTCAGTTTCTAAATCAGTCACCCTTTCAGAGACCTGTTTATGAACTGACAGCAAGATCACAGCAGCAGTTTATGGCTGGGGTGTGCTGGGGCCCGGAAGGGGCTGAGGTGAATGTGTCGCACACCCACAGCCGGAGGGCTCTGGAGCCACGCAGGGACTGCTGGGGAAAGAGAGAGAACAAGATGTGAGTGGAGCGGGGGCCGTGCGGAGATGGGGCAGCGCTTTCCTGGGACAAACATCCCTGTTCCACAACCACCAAGGAGCATCAGCCCGGAAGTGCCCCCCGGCGAGCGCGGGCAGCTGGAGGCTGGAAAGCAGTGCCAACAGGGCGCCGGGGAGGTCGCGAAGGGCTGTGGAGGGTCATGAGGGATCCCCCAAACCCCCGGGTGCCCCTAAATCCTCCCACAGTCCGCAAATAACCCCAAAAATCCGCCGCCTTCCCCCCTCCCCTCAGCGCCGCCGCTTCCGGCCTCCCGCCTCCGCCGCCTCCCATTGGCCGGCAGACCCGCCCGTCACCGCCGACAGCCAATCATCGTCCGGAAATGGGCGGGGGGGCGGTGCTTTGGAGCGCGCCACTTTAGCCGCTTCTTGGACTAAAACTCCCGTCCTGCCTCGCGGCCCCTTTGAGCTCCGTCAGTGTCCCCTCAGTGCTCCCTGCATGTCCCCTCCGGACCTCAAAATGCACCCTTCGAGCACTAAATGCTTTCTATGTGCCCTCCTGGGCCCCTGGAGTATCCTCCCAGCCGCACAGAGCCGTTGAACTATTCCGGGACTACAGCTCCCGTCGTGCCCCGCGACTGCACAGAGCTAACAGCCGTGCTTGCATTTCCCATGATGCTCCGCGGCCGCCCAGCCCTAATCCGGGCGGGACTGCGGCCCCCAGGAGCCGTCCGGGATCCCTGAGAGCCCCTCAGACCGCGATGGGCGCCCGGGCGTCCTGCTGGGGACCCAGCGACCTCCTGCCCCACGGAGCCGGATAATGCGGGGACTACTGCTCCGGTCGTGCCGAGCGGCATAGAATGGCCATTCCAGGCGCGCCTCTAACTCCCATCAGCCCCGTGCTCCATGGAGCCCCGTTATAGCCGGGATGCAGAGCTCCAGGTGCCCCCCAGATGCCCCGCGACCCCACAGTGGTCCCTCGGACCCGTAAGTGGCCCCTCAGACGCCGAAATGCCCCGTTAGAGCTACTCGCGGGACTACAACTCCCGTCATGCCCCGCGGCCCTGTAGAGCCCATTGTACCCGCGCCTACAACTCCCGTCATGCTCCCCATAAACGCCCCCAATTCCCTTCAAATTCCCTCCCCTGACCTCCAAGTGCCCCCCTGGACGCCCAAGTGTCCCCCAGATAGCCCCCCTACCCCAAACTGCCCCATAAGTGTTTCCCAGGATCCCTAAGTGCTCCCTCAGTACCAACTCTTTATTTGTGTTTATTATTTGACTTCACGGGTGTACAAAACATTTCTCTCACGGTTTTGCCTTGGTGGAGCTGACCCTTACTGGTGGCAGCAGGGACTTGGCTCACAGCTAAGGAGTGTCTGGTACCAGAGATGAACCTTATGAGTATCAAATTGCTGCCAAAAAAGGAGAAAACCCCTCTTTGCTGTGTGCAGCCAGGTCTGTGAGCAAAGCAGGATCCAGGAGATTGAGGAGAGACAAGATGGGCTTGGGAAATGCGGAGCAAGGTTGTCCATACTGTGTCAGACCTCAAGGGAAATATCCTACCAGTCCAAATCTGCTTAGGAGAGACCCTGGATCAAGATCAATCAGAGAATGATGCAATCAACTCTTCTCAAAGGAGAAAAGTGTGGAGGAGCCGGAAAGAAACCAAGAGGAATTCCAAAGGTGGAAAGCGATCTACTCAAGAGAATAAAAGGACTTACTTCACGGACATGAAAAAATTATACAGGACTGTTGACTTCAATACCAAGTTTAATGTTTATAAAAGTTTATATCTATGTTAAACATAGAACTTGTTTAGACATGTTTTTCCCCTCATGATTGTTCTTTATTTCTATTGGTTAAAATTTGCCGCAGTGGGCTGTTCTCTAATTGTTGCGTGATGTTCATTAATTGGTTCTCAGTTATGTAATAATTTCCTATTTGTTCCTTGCTCCCTGTCAATCATAAACCCCTCCTCAGTTCTAAACCACACCTACTAACCCTATATAAACCCGAACCCACTGTTGAATAAAGGTTGCACAAGTTGCACATTCACTTCTAGCACTCTGTGTCTTTGTGTGACCGACCCATGCGAGCTGCAACAGAAAAGTTATAAACTACATCCTTTAAAATAAGAATGCATATTTATTAGAACCTCTGAAGTATTTCTCCATGGTAAGAAAACTTCCTAATTAACTGCACTAGACTAGAGGAAAATCAACGAAGAGCCCTGGTTTCTTAGCACTTGATTTATTGGAAGGAGCCCCCTGGTCCCCACGGTGCACTTGGCACTGAGTCCTTGAACCTCAGGTGCGGTTCTGCTCTGAGAGGAAATTGTACAAACCTTTCCATGAGTTCAAGTCAAAAGAGAAACTCAAAGTATCTCAAAGCATCGATGGGTCCCACTGAGGGCCACTCCCAAAACAGGCTCCTCACGGACCTCTTGAAGGAGATCCCTGCAGGTCACGATGGCTCAAATCTGTCATAGATTTGTGTCAAAAGCAAACCCCAAAGTACCCTGAGAAACTGAACTACTTCCGAGAATTAATGAGCCCCACAGAGTGTCACAACTGACAAAGCCTCCCCAGGGACTAATTAGAGCAGGTAATTGCAGAGAATTCCACAAACCTCTCCGAGACTCAGTGTGGAAAGCAAAACACAAAGTACTTTGGAAAACCTGCAGTCCCTTGAAGCATTAACGAGCCTCAGTGGGTGTCCCAACTGACAGAGTCTCTCAGGGGACTAATTAAAGCAGGTCATTGGAGGCCATGACTGAACAAACCTCTCAGAGACTCAGCATCAAAATAAGTACCTTATTAAACCCTGCCTGCCTTGAAGCATCAATGAGCCACTGAGGGTTGTCACTGTCTGAGGCTCTCAAAGGACTCATTACAGCAGGTAATTGGAGGCCACACTTGCACAAACCTTTCAGAGACTCCAAGTCAAAAGCCAACCCCAAATTGCTCTAAAAATCCTGCAGTCCCTTGAAGCCTTAAGGAGCCCCCCGAAGGCCCTTCCTGACAAAGCCCCCCCCTGGGACTCTGCAGCAGGTCCTTGGAGGCCCTGAGTGCAGGGAGGCACAGGCTCTGGGCAGCAGCTCAGGTGCTGAGCACAGCCTGGCTCGATTTGGGGAAGTTTCCTTCCTTTTCAGGCTTCCTCCAGCTTTGGGAAATGCTGCCTGTGAGATTGGCACCACCTAAGAAGGGCTCTGGCAGGTTCCTGGGAGCAAAGCCGGCCTGGCCTGGGCTCCAGCCAAGATCTTTGGAGCACGGAGACACCTGAGAGTTCAAAAGAGGAGGCTGCATCTTTGACAACGTCTGGGGACAAGCAGGCATTGCTAGTATGTGGATAATCTGCAGGTGAATGGTTGGTTTGAGTTAAAACATTCAATCAAAATAAATGTGGGTATTTAGTGATTTGTTTTGATTTTAAACAGGAATTTTTTTTTCTGTATTTTTATATTATGAAGTTGGTAGATTAGAAACAATCATGGTGACTTTTCTCTCATGCAAACTTTAATTTTATCTTGGAAATTTTGAATGGCACCTCTTTGAGACAGATCAAACTCACAGGAAAATGGCACAAACACTGTGGGAAAGCATGAGAAGTATTAGGAAGACACATGTGTGTGAATTCAGATTTTTCTCTTGAAAAAATGCCCTGGGCTTGTCCCTTGGCTAATTGGATATTGATGTTTTCTGACCTGCTGTTCTCCTCAGTAACATCTCAGAGTTTGAGACTTCTCACTGGGTGTTAGTGCTGGCTGAGAGCCACCAGCAGCATCCCCAGTCCTCGCTGGGACAGGATATTCCCTCCCCAGGCCAAGCTGAGTTTCTGAAACCCCTTTCCAGCTGAGTTGTTGCTGCACTGGAAGGAACCTGCGATGGAGGAGCTGCTGCCTTGTAGCTCCCACCCTGCCAGTGTGCCCTGCAGGGAGTGTCTGTGCTCTGGGAGCAGGGCAATGCCCAGGGAGGGCTCAGCTCCCCAGGCAGCAGGAGCATTGCTGGGCCTCTGCGAGGGCTTGCAGGGCACTAGGGAGTGTTGCAGGGCTGGGCTGGGAGCGAAGGGGCCCTGGGCTGGATTTGTGAGGGCTCAGGAATCCAAGGGACAGAACAGCAAGGGCGGGAATGTTGAATTATCCGTGACTCTTTCCAAAGTTATAAAAGCCTGACCTGTTCAGAAAAATCAGGTATCATGGGGAGATCACCCTCTTTGACCCACTTTCTTCTATGGATGACTGAAAACTGCAGGAAACCCTGGCACTGCTTGCATTAAACTGTCTTTTAGTAGACTTGGAAACCCTGGTTATTTTTGCACAAACCATTGCTTACCTGTCCTGCTAAAATGCCCCATGGATGCATCAAAGCCACTGGATTGACTGGGAGAGAGGAGCCTGGTTTACTTCCAATGGGATTCACACCTCTCATCATGTAGAGGTGAATGATTCAGGCCTTGGACAGTCTCCCAGATCTTTGTGTGCCGACAGAGCGCCAGGGAATGAGCTCCCAAATGTGAGAAGAGCTGGGATTAATCTCTCTCACCAAGGTCTAAGAACTCATCCATGCCTTGCCTTTCTTTGTTTGCATTGCCTCTCCTTGCCTTGCCTTGCCTTGCCCCCCCATTTTCATCCCTTTTCTCCTTTTTCACCCTGTTCCTTCTCAGTGTTCTTACATTAAATGCATCTCTTCAAGATCTGGACAAGGAATGTAAGCCAGACTGTTCTGCAAGGGGCTGGTATTTATCCATTTCCTTCCTTTTTTCTCCTCTATCCCCAGACATTCTATTTAATAAAACCCCTCTGGCCCAGCAAGTCAAGATTCCCTTCTCTCTGTGGCCAGGCCGGGTCATGCAGGCTCTCGGATTCTGTCCTGCCCTCTCTTTGCAAACCTCCCTGCAGCAAACAGCCCCTGCTGGATTCCCCAGCCTTCCTGCAGAGCTTGGGCAAGCTCCTCTCATGCTGCAGTCACGTGTGTGCTGCTGTGTGGAGTCTTTCTCTAGGCCTGAAGTGCGTGTGGTGGCGGACAGGCCATGAGCACCCTTGAAGAGCTGCTGCTTGGATTGCTCTGCAGAGGGACAATATCCCAAAGAAAAGGCTTGGAGAACTGTACTGTTGAATCTGGATTCGTTCTGCTGGTATTCTGTGACCACTGCAGCCTGCAGGGCCTGTGCTTCATGGTATTCCTGCTCATCTACCTCGTGCTGCTGGCAGGGAACAGCCTGACTGCCCTCTGCACTGTGGGGGACTCCAGCCTGCACAGCCCCAGAGCCTTCCTCCTGAGGAGCTTGTCCTTCCTGGAGGTCTGCTACGCCTGGGTCACTCTGCCAAAAATGCTGGTGTGTTCCCTGGGGGCAGATGGCAGGGTCTCCTTCCTTGGCTGTGCTGCCCAGCTGTATTTCCTGGTCCTGCTGGGCAGCACCGAGAGCCTTCTCCCGGCTGCCATGGCCTACGAGTGCTCCCTGGCCGTGGGCCACCCCCTGCACTGTCCTCTGGCCATGAGCAGGGGGCTCTGCCCCAGTCTGGTGCTGGCCTCGTGAGGGGCTCCGGCACCAGAGCAGGTGGGACAGACTTACCAGCTTCTCACTTTGCCCTTCTGTGCATCCCATCAACCTTCCTCACTTCTTCTGGGACGTCCCCCTGCTGCTGGACCTGGCCTGTGCAGACACCTTCTGGAACCAAGCGGTGCTGCACACCATCCCCCTGCTTTTTGTAATCCTTCCCTTCTGCTTCATAGTTCTGTCTTACATGAAAATTATCAGGGCAATTCTGAAAATCCCCTCAGCTCTGGGCAGGCACAAAGCCTGTTCCACCTGCTCCTCACACCTCGGGGTGCTGACACTCTTCTGTGGCTCAGCCACAGTCGTCTACTTAAAGGGACACTCCAGGGACTCTGGAGATCCTGACAAATACTCTGCCCTGTTTTACACAGTTGTGACTCCCATGTTTAACCCTCTCATGTACAGCCTGAGGAATAAGGAAGTGAGAATGGCCTTGAAGAGACTCCTATGGACAAAGTGATCCTACAGAGGGTGTCAAATGGTCCCAAACACTAAAGTCCCACTGGGGTATGTGGTTTCCTGAACAAAGCTTCCCATATTTGCTCCAACAAAACCGTGTGTCCAGCCTGGCTTTCTTCCTCCTCCAGGAGGGGAAGGGTGTCCTGAGGCATTCCTGTTGTGTCCTGCCCTGCCATGACATCTCTGTCCTCCAGAGCACCTTCAATGCCCCAAAAGAGTTCAATGCCAAGAGCTCCTTCAAGCTGGGTCTGACCAGTGGAATGTTCAGGGGAAACAGTGCCATCATGGTCAGTCATCAGTGAGCCCCAGAGGTGCTGCGGTTCAGTTGGGGTAAAGGACACAACAGCACCCAGGGGTTCGAGCAGAGTAGAAGGTGAAGTGCTGTCCCTTTTTTCCCCTTTCCCTTTTCCGAGAGGACAGGCCGTGACATCACAAAGGGGCACGTGAGTTGGCTGCACTCTGGGGTGTGAGGCATTGTTTTTTTTGTTGCCAGGGGCCATTCTGGAATGGAGAGGCTACTCCGTGACATCACAATGAGGCCAATGGCACACGGGTGGGGCTTCACTTTGGGGTTGTAGGGCCTTGGTTCTTTGGTTGCCAGGGGCTATTGTGGAATGGAGGGGATGGGCTGTGACATCACAAAGGGGCCCTTGGCACACAGATATGGTTGAACCGTCATATGGTGGAGGCTTGGTTCTATGGTATCCAGGGGCTATTCTGGAATGGAGAAGATAGGCTGTGACATAACAAAAGGGCCCAAAGCACAATGGGTGGGTCTGACTGTGCTGGTGTGGGGTGTTAGTTCTTTGGTTGCCAGGGCTTATTCTGGAACGGAGAGGACAGGCCGTGACAAGAAGTGCCTGTCAGAACTGCAAAGACTGCCAGAGGCACCAAAGGCACCAAAGTGCCTCTCAGAACTGCAAAAATGGACCCACAAGAATCTTACATGGGGGAGATTCCCTGCTCTGCCCTGCACACCCCAGTGCTGGGGTCAAAACTCAGCCTCTCTGCTTCCCTCTCTTAAGGAACATCCCCTTCCCTATGCTCATTTCAAAAGTCTTCCTGACAATTCCCAAGTTTGTACCCAGCTCTCATGTCCTCTCTGGCTCAGAGCCCTCAACTTACCTTACAGAGAGCTGGGCCTGTCAATTCACCTTTTGTTACAATCTGTTTAAATATTGCAGAAAGAACTTCAGATTCAAATATTCCCTTGAGCAAAATTAAAACTCACACAAGTTACATGTTGATACTAAAACTGATTTTATTAATTGCTGAGAGATGCAAAGAGAAAGAGGGAAAAATAAGAAAAGTTGGAACACGCTAAGATTATTACTAGAAGCAAAGATACCACCCATAGTACCTTTCTGCTGTGCTGGTGTGAGTGGAAGGGGGAGAAGCAATTTCTGCCTTTTTTTCACTGTCTCTGCATTTTTTCAATGTTATCTCTTTAGCTGCAGACGGTCTGACAGCTTTAGTTCTGTGGAGTGCAGGATGGGTGGTTTCACCTCTCACACCGAGCAGTGTCCCAGGCCGTGCAGGGTCCCAGTTCAGCCACACCTTTTGGCCCTTGATGCCTAATTTTTGCCCCAACAGGCGTAGAAACTGCTCAGAGACAAAGTTTTGAGACTTTAAGCAGCAAGGTGTTTATTAAGCAACGTTGGGGAACTCCCAGCTCACGCTGGACAGAGTTCTGAAGTAGTCAGTGATTAGTGTGACTATTTATACAATTTTTGGTTATGGATTACATCATTTTACATGCATATTCATAACATGACAATATTGCATTGTAAT
>JAWMRA010000324.1:0-13809 GCA_035584735.1 Pseudotriccus pelzelni | reverse complement strand
ATTGGGTTTGGGAGGGAAATGGGGAAGCAGTGGGGGGGCGGAATGAGGGGAATTGGATGGCACGGGAGATCTCAGGGGGACATGGGGAGGGCAGGCACATGCGGGTCAAGTGGAACGGGGACCTGGACACCTCAGTGTGTCCCCACTCTCCCCCCATCACATCCCCACCACCTCTGCCCCCCAGGAGTTTCTTGGAGCTCTATGCCCGCTCGCTGGAGCAGGGACGGGGTGCAGGGGGGGACCCTGGGATCGGGGACCTCGAAAGGGATATCGGGGACACCAGTAGTGACTCAGGGGGAGACAGCGACAGGGGGGATCATGGGCTGGGCCCAGTGGGGTTGCACCCCAACACCCTACAGCTCCTGCGTTCGCTGGCACTGGACGAGGAGAGCACCCCTTTTCCCCCCGGGAGTGGCTCCCCCAGCCCAGAGACCCTCAAGAGCCCAACGGGATGCCCCCCAAGCCCGTGAGTTATGCCGGACATGGGAAACCTCCCAAACCCTCTGGGATGCCCCAGTACCCTTGGAATGCACCTCCCAAGCTCCTGGGACACCCCACCCCCCCCAAATCCCCCAGGAATCCCATGCCCTTCCGTGAACCCCTCTAACCCTCACTCCCATGACACCCCTGGCCCCCCAGGCCCCCCCTGGCTGACCCCACGCCTGATCTGTTGCTGCCACACCACAGCCCCCCCCAGTCCGGTGAGCCGGTGAGTCCCTTTGTCCCCCCGTGTTCGCCCCTTTCTCCCCGTGTTCCCATGATGTCGCTGACCCTATCATGTCCCCTGTCCCCCTATGTGTGTCCCTGTGCGTCTCTCCCAGTGTCCCCGTGCCACTGCTGACCCCCCTTGTCCCCAGGGTCCTTCTCTGGATGCTGGTGGTCCTGCGGCCCCCCCCGAGCCCAGCCTCCCCCCGGGCCCCTCGCTGCGGCAGTCCCTGGGCAGGCGTGAGTGGCCCGGACCCCTGTGTTCCCCATGCCCCTCCCCTCTTCCAGCCCATGTCCCCTTCTGTGTCCCCCCTCCATGCCCCACTCCATGTCCCCTGGGGGTGTCCCTGTCCCGCTGGGGGGAGCGTCCCCCATCCCATGTCCCATGTCTCATATCCTATGGGGGTGACCCCTGCCCCCTGGGGGCCCCTCATCTCCTTGAGGTGTCCCCAGCCCAGGTCCCCTTCACCTTGGGGTGTCCCTATCCCCTGGGGTGTCTCCCCTCACCCTTGGGGTGTCCCCTGGCCATATAGGTGTCCCCTGAGGGTGGACCCTGTCCTGTGGAGGGGGTTCCTCTGGGGGTCCTCTCCCCACCACCGGGGTGTTCCTGTTCCCTGGGTGTTCCCATCCCATGGGGGGCATCCCTGTCCCGTGCCCCCTGTGCTAGGGGGGTGTCCTGTGGGGTTGTCCCCCATACCCCGGAGGGGTCCCCTCCAGTTCTCTTGGGTGTCCCCCACTGTTGCTCCCCCTGCCAGTGCTGTCGGGGTCTGGGGAGCCCCAGGAGGAGGAGTGGGAGCTCATCGCCCGCCTGGCCACGGCCTGCAGTGGGGTCCTGGAGGCCATCGCCCGGGGGGGTGAGGTGGCTCGAGGGCCTCTGGGGGGGGCTTTGGAAGGGACGAGGGGATCCTGGAGACCATTGCCTGGGAGGAGAGAGGGGGGATTTGGGAGGTCACGGGTTCCTGGGAGCCGTTTCTTGGGGGTTGAGGGTTGTTCTGGATGGGAGGCAGATCTGGGGGGAGGTTGGGGGTGGGGGGCTGAGAGGGTGAGGGGTCTTAGGGGAACCAGGGGAGAGGCTTGGGAGGCTGGGGTGGGTCTGGGGGCCTTGGGCAGATGGAGGGGATGGGGAGGTTAAGGATGGTCTGTGGAGTTGAGGGGCCAAGGGGGTGAGGGGATCCTGGGGGAATGCAGGGAGCTGAGGGAGCTGGGGGGCTGGGAGCTGTGGGAATAGGAGGGATAGGCAAGGGGGGGAATCTCAGTGGTTGTGGAAATGGGTCACGAAGGGGGAAGTCTCAGGGCTCCCCACGTAGGGGTCTTCCCTCACTTCCCCCGCCAGGGCATCAGCTCCGGGAACCCCCTGACATCGGGGTCCAGCAGAGCCTGAGCATGGTGGCCCCTGAGGATGAGTATGAAGGGGGAGACTGGGAGGAGTGGGGGGTGGAGGGGGTCCCCTCAGGGTCCCACACCCCCTCGTGCCCTCCCCAGGTCCCGGAGCCTCTCGGAGAAGGTGGCACAACTGGAGGTGGCGCTGAAGCACCTGCAGGAGGGTCTGCAGGAGGTGGGGGGCACACTGGGAGGATATTGGGAAGCACTGGTGGGGCTGGATGGGAACTGGGGTGCACTGGGGGGCACCAGAGGGACCCTGCTGAGGAACTAGGGGGCAGTTGGGAACACTGAAGGAGAAATGGGGAGTACTGGGAGTCACTGGGGGGATACTGGGAGAGAACTGGGGGAACGCTGAGGGGGGCTGACCCGTGGATCTGTGTGGGACAGGGCCACGAAGTGCAGCAGCGGCTCCAGGCTGAGCTCCGGGGGCTCCGCCGCAGCACCCGTCGGCTGCAGCAGGGCCAGGAGGACGCGAACGCACGGCTCAGCCGGGTCACGCGACTGCTGCACCCCCCCGGGGACCCCCCTGACCCTCTGACACCCCGCAACAGCCCCCAGGGACCCCCTGACCTCCCCAGGGATCCTCTGACATCCCCTAACACCCCTTGAGACCCCCGGGGGAGAGACCCTCTGACTTCTGTGGGACTCCACAGGACTCCAGGACTGCGGCAGCCCTCTGGCGTGGGGGCACCTGCACGTAGCGTGGTCAGGTGGGCACAGTCACCCCGGGCACACTCACCTGGGCACTCACCGTGAACACACTGCACTCACCTGGGCACACTCACCTGGGCACACCCACCTGGGCACACCCACTGCAGTCACACGCCATGAACACACCATGCACACTCCTGTCCTGCACAAACCATCCCCGTGCCACACACACTCAGAGCCGCGCTGACCAACCCTGCAGGCCCCCTGTGTACTCTCACCTTGCTCACACTCGCCTGGCGTGTGCCAATGGTGCCCACTCCGGGCCGATGGTGTCCATCCCACACACGCTCACCCCCCTTGCACACCCAGCCTCTGCCACTCACCTCATACGTGCTGGCAGTGCGCCCCCGTGCACAGCCCCCCTTGCACACTCACCCTGTGCACACTCACAGCCCCCCGTCCGCCCCCACTAACTGTGAAACTGAAGCTGTGACTCCCTCCCACAACCCCCCCATGTGACACTGGACCCTCCCCCTGTCCCCCCATGTGACACTGGACCTCCCCGCCCTGTCTCCCTGTGTTTCCCCCAACGAGACACTGGAAACCCCCCCAAGGGGGACGTGCTGGGACCACAATGACCCCTCTCCAACAATAAAATCCTTTGGCCTCGGCAGTCCCAGCCCGTGATTGGGAGGGGTGAAAGGGCGAGGGGACTGCACCCCTAGAGACAGAGAGGCCGACCCCCACCATAGCCTGTCCCTCTCAGTTCTCCCCAGTCCCATTCCAGTATATCCCAGTCCCTCCCAGTGTCCTCCAATCTCCTCCCAGTCTCTCCCATTCTCTACATTATTCCTGCCTCTCCCTCCTTCCTGTCCTGCACCCCATGGAGAGTCTGGAGAGTTCCGTCAGCTCCGTCCCCTTCCCAGAGATCCTGTGAACTGACCACGGGAAGACCCAGACTACCATCCCACTGTGTCCTGGGAGTGTGAGGGGGGTGACTTTGGGGGGTTCCCAGGTCCCCCCAGCTTGGGGGAGAGAGGGATGGGGCGTGGGGGGATGGGAGGACAGGGATGTCCCCCAGATGAGGGACCCCCGTGTTCCAGCCCTGCGGCCCTGGTGGGTGTCATGGCAGGGAGGGGCACCCCAATGTCCAGGCCCTGTGGCTCCTCCCTACCACGACTTCCTCTGTGCTGGGTGGGAGTGGTGTTGGGCAAACCCGGGTGTCCAGAGTGCCGTGGGGAAGGACGTGGGGTGGGACGTGGGGCAGGAACGTTCTGGATGCCATTGGGAAGGGACGGAGTGATGGCAGGGCTGAAGACAGCAAGTGGGGAGGATATTGATGGCTCCTTTGAGCTGCAGGTGGAGGTGGAGGAGGGAGATGCCGTGGGGCAGGGAGATGCCGTGGGGCAGGGAGATGCCGTGGGGCAGCCTGGCCCCCCGGCAGCCCTCCGCATCCTTGCCCTCCGTGTCACCGGGGACCTGCACATCGGTGGCCTCATGTGCCTCATCGTGGAGACCATTGGTGAGTGACCTGTCGCCCTGACCCCCAGCCAGACCCACAGCCGGGATCCACAGCCCTGAGCCCCGGTTGTGCCCTGCAGTGGCAGGACACCAGCCCCCGGTGTCCAGGCTCCCCAGCTCCAGGCCTCATAGGAAAGGGCTGTGGGGGCATCCAGCCCCCCTGAAGTGCCATGTGGTTGAGAGAGGGGGCTGGGGAAGATCCGGTCTAGGGATACCAAGCCCTTATCGAGGGGTCCCAGAGTCCCCCCACTTCCACGTTTCCCTCCCCAGGTCCTTCCTGGCCAGGGCGATAAGGGACCCATGGGTTATAAATAGGTCCAAGGGTGGCTCCTCCCTCGGGACCCACAGCCTCCTGAGCCCTCCCGATGGGCTTTGGGGGTCCAGTGAGACCCCCGTAGATCTCACAGCACTCCACAACTCCCCCATAACCCCTACTTAGCAACCCCTAACCCCACCCCAGTTCCTCACAGCCCCCCATAGCATCCCTATAGCTCCTCATAGCTCCCAACAGCCTCCCACACCCCCCAGTAGAGACCTCCATAGCCCCCCATTGCCCCATTACAGGCCCCCTGTAGCCCACCCGATGTGGTTTGGGGGTACAGCAGGATCTCCCATAGCCCCCTTTAGCACCCTCTAACCCTAATTCAGCCCCTCAAGGCCATCCCCCTGCCACGGCACCTCACCCCCCCCTCCCACCCCTGTCATGCCCCACCACAGCCTCCCCTGATGCCCTTTCCTTCAGGGGAGGCCTGGGACTGGTCGGACCACGCGCTGTGGTGGGTGCAGCAGCGGCGGTGGCTGCTGCCCCCTGGGCCCCCCCTGGATGCGCTGGGTGTCGGGGGGGGCTCCCGGCTCCGCTTTGCCCCCCGACACCGCCCGCTGCGGCTGCGGCTCCCGGGCGGGCGCGTCCTGCGGCTGCACCTCAACTTCGCCAGGACCCCCGGGCGGGCAGTGGCGCGGGTCTGCAGTCTGCTCGGTGCGTTGAGGGGCCCGGGAGGGCTGCGGAGGGGCTGGGGGGAAATCGGGAGGGTCATTGCAGGGGTTTGAGTAGTGAACAGGGTGTCTGGCGTGGCTTTTGGTGGTCTGGGAGGGCCAGAGTGGTCTGTGCAACGATGGAGTGGGGTTGGGGAGGATGAAGGTGTCTGAGGGGTCCCGGGGGGATCTCAGGGGGGAACTGAGGCGTGCCGAGGGGTCTCGGGGACTCCCGGAGGCCACTGAGGGGCTCCGGGAAGGAGCCGGGGGTCCCACTGTGCGCGGGGTGGGGCTGGGGGGTCGCAGGGATCCGACACCCCGAGGAACTTTCGCTGCTGCGTCCTGAAGAGGAGGGGGGGAAGGAGGGGCGGGGGCGGAAGAGCCGCGCACCCTTCCAGGCCCCCCCCGACCTGGACCTGACGCACCTGCGGCCAAGGGCAGGTGAGCGCAGGCGAGGGAGCGGTGGGAGGCCGGGGGGGCTGGATCCCCCCGTGTCCTTCACACCCTCCCCGACCTCCTGTCTCCCCCCACCCAGACGAGGCCCCTCCCCCTGCGCTGCCCCCCGAGCAGCTCCGGGCCCTGGTGATCCCCGGGGGGGGAAGGGACCCCCCCGCGCTCCCCCCGAGCCCCCGCGGGACCCCCACCATGCGGCGCGCGCGGCTGGACGCGAGGTGAGGGGCGGGGCCTCAGGGGCGGGGCCTGCCTGGTGGGCGGGGCTCAAATGAGGCGGGACCCGCTGGGTGGGGCGGGGTTAGGGATGTGGGCGGGGCGGGGGTTGGTGGGCGGGGCGGGAGGGAGGCTTGGGGTGGGTGGGGACGGGACGCGTCTTGCTGGGGCGGGGCTTGTGGGAGCGGTGGGTGGGGTTTGCTCGGGTGTGGTAGGGCGGGGTTTGCGGGCGAAGCCCAGATTTGGCGGGGTTTGTGGGAGGGGCCGAGCGCGCAGGACCCCCAGCACACCGTCCCCCTTTCCCCCGCAGGTGGCTGGACACCTCGCGGTCCCTAATGGAACAGGATGTGGTGGACGACGAGGAGCTGCTGCTGCGCTTCAAGTATCCCTGTGCCATGGGGCTGGACCCCCAGGTACCCCCAAATCCCCCCGGTAACCCCCCAAATCCCCCCGAGACCCCCAGCCCTCCCATGTCGCTCCCCAAACACCCCTCAGGAGGGCGTTAGGGAGTCCCTCGGGGTTTCTGCTAGGGTTTTGGGGGTCCCTGCTGGGTACCGGGGGGGAGGCAGTTTGGGGGTCCTTGGGGGTCAAAGTCTCCCCTGGGTGCCTCCCCCGTGCCCCAACACTGTGACCCCCCTAGGAGGGCGGGCTGCGCATTGTGCTGCTGCAGGAGCAGGCACGCAGGGCCCTCCTGGCCGAGGAGATTGACTGCACCGAGGAGGAGATGCTGCTCTTTGCTGTCCTTCAGGTACCCCAAAACATTCCTGGACAGTCTGGCACCCCACTGAACCACAGCCCCCCCGATCCTCTAAGACCCTTCTCGAAACCCTTGTACCCCAAAACCCACCCTGAATTCCCTGGGACTCCCTGGAACCCCCAAGAACCCTCCAGACTCCCTAAAACCTTCCTGGACATCCCTGAGCCTCAAACACCCCTGGACCCCCCAGTCCCCCCCCGACCCCTCTGTGACGCCCCCCCAATTCTCCTGACCCTCCATGACCATCCCCCAGTACCAGATAGATGGGGCAGAGGGGCGTGATGGGGACCTCGAGGCCCCCCTCGAGCCCCAGGACCTGGACACAGCCCTGGACAAACTGGAGCTGAGCCTGGGGGGGCAAGGGACCGCCATCCTGCCAGTGAGATTGGGGGCACTGGGAGGCAGGGGGGGATACTGGGGGGCACTGGGGGGCATTTGGGGAGGACTAAAGAGCACTGGGAGGGTACTGGGGAGCACTGGGATGTATATGGAAAGCCCTGAGGAGCACTGGGTGGTACTGGGGGCTTCTGGCCACACTGGGGGGACTGGGGGGGTACTGCGAGAGGGGAAGGGGTAAGTTCTGGTAGGGATTGGGGTGCAGTGGGGGAGGCACTGGGAATCAGTGGGGTCACTGAAGTCTGGGGGAGTCCCCAGGAGGAGCTTGGAGCTGCCCCTGAGCTGGTGGAGGAGCTGGAGATCTACAGGTACCTCCAGAACCCCCAAACCCCTTGCCTGACCTCAAGATTGGGGTTCCCCCAGGCCCTCCTCCTGGCCTTTCTGGGGGCCCCTCTTGACCCCCCCCTTGCCGACCCCCAAACTTGAGATACCCCCAGGTCCTCCCGCTGGCCATTCTGGGGGTCCCGACCCACCCGGGCCATTCTTTCTGGATCATCACTGTCACTCTGGAGCCTCCCAGGATCGGGGCGAGGCCCACTGCAGCTCAACCTCTGTGGTGAGACCTTAAAATCCCCAGGGGCCCCCAGACTCCCTCTGGCACTCACAAATCACCCTGAGACCTTTCCACAAGAACCACACCCCCCAACCTCCAAATCCCTTGGGACCTCCCCATTCCTCCCACACGGGACTTCTAAGACTCCCCTGGGACTACTGGGACCACCCCCTGGGACTCCCAGTTTCCCCCCCAGACCCTCCTGGGACAAGGCCAACTCCCCTCCTGGGTTCCCCCAGGGCCCCCAGATACCCCCTCAGGAACCCCCCAGCTCCCTCTGGAACCCCACCAGGACTCCCAAATTCTGCCCCAGAGCCCTTTGGACACCCCCAGCTCCCCTTCTGACTTGCCCACATACCCTTTGGAAACACCCCCATCTCCCCCCAGGACCCTTCTGGGTCCCCCTTAAGAGTCCCAAAGCCTCCTCAACCCCCTCTAGGATGCCCCCAGCTCCCCTCCTGGGCTGCCCCCAGGCCCACCTAACCCCTCCACCCCCCAGGCTGTGAGGTGACCCCTGACGTGGATTTGAGGGCACAGAAGTTTTGCATCAAACTGCGAGTGCCGACGCCGGAGGGGATGAGCGAGACCCTCCTGCGCTGCCGTGATGTGGGTGGGGGGGGGGGAGGGCACTGAGGGGTTTGGGAGACTACAGGGACTATGGGAGGGCCCACTGGGAAGCGGCAGAAACAGCCCATGGGAGTTCGGGGTGTCCTGGAGTATTTGAGGGGTCCCCAAGGGCAGCCTGGGGGGGTGTCTCATGGTGATTTGAGCGTCCTTGGGGGTTTGGCAGGGGGAGGGTTAGAGGGGTCCTGGGGTTTTTGGAGGGGGAGGGTCTCAGAGGGGCTCTTGGAGGGGAGTATGGGGTCTCAGGGGATTTTTTTTGCATTTTCAGGAGTTTTGAGGAATCCCGGAGGGGGTTTGGGAGTCCTGGGAGCTCAAGGGGTCCTAGGGGAGTTCTGGGGGGTTTGAGGGGTCCTGGGGGAGTTCTGGGGGGGGTCTTTGAGGAGTCTCGGGGAGCTGGTGGCACACTCCCGCCTCCCCAGGCCCCCCAGTATGCCCGTTGGGTCGCCGGGTGCCGCTTGGCCTCACGGGGGGTGTCCCTGTCGACCACGTCACTCAGGGCAGAGGCTCGAGGGGTCCTGGGGGTCCTAGGGGTCCAGCCAGGGAGAGAAGACCCCTGTGTGCCTCCCTGGGCCCTCTCACGCCCACCCCCAGACCCACAGCAGCTGCTGCCCCGCCGCTTCCAGCGCAAGTTCAAGGCAAAGCAGGTACTGGAGCCTCCCGTCCTTGTGCAGCCTCCTACTGTTCCCCCAGTCCCTGGGGCACCCCCAGTCCCCCCGCTCTGCCCTCCCTCACAATGGCTCCCCCCAGCTCACCCCCCGGCTGCTGGAGGTTCTGCACCGTGTGGGGACACTGACCCCAGGCCAGGCCCGGCTGCGCTTCGTGGAGGCCTGGAGGGCCCTGCCAGGGTTCGGGCTGGGGCACTTCGTGGTGAGGTAGTGGGGGCACTGGGAGGTGAGGGCTGGTGTACTTCGGGGTGCTGTACACTGGGAGCACTGCTCAGGACTGCTCAGGACTGGGGCAGCACTGGGGAGGTCCCAGGAATTCCAGGGGTCCCAGGTGTTCTCGGGGGGGTCTCACAGGTTCCAGGGCGCCGGACGCAATGAAATTTTGGCTGTGGGCCCTTCGCAGCTGCTCCGGATTGATCCTGGCTCTGGTGCCACGACCCGCAGCTGGAGGCACAGCGACCTGTGCCAGTGGGATGTCAACTGGGACAGCCAGCAGGTACTGGGGACTGGAGGAGAGTGGGAAGCACTGGAAGCGGGCTGGCTCTCACCCCCATCCCCTTTGTCCCCCAGGTGCGGCTGTGGCTGACTGGAGATGTGACGCTGGGGCTGCGGGTGCTCTCGGCAGCTCCCCGGGTGCTGCACCAGTTCCTGGGGGGGTATCTGGCGCTAGGGGGGCAGCGGCCAGGGCAGCCCGCAGACCCCGATGTGCTGAGGCGGCTGATGGAAGGGGGGGACGACCCCTGATGCCCCCAGGCCCCATGCAAGAGTGGCCTCATGCAGATGCCCCCACCCCGCTGTTGGCACCCGCCTCAACTCCCCCCATCCCTGTTCCCCCCACAGCACTTGTGCACCCTCCCTCCCTTCTGCTGCTGTGCAAGGCACTCAGTCAAGGCTCGAGCAACGCTGGTGCGATGGAGCTGAACACGCTCACTGTGCTCAGTGGAACAGTGGTGTCTGTTGGGCCTCACAGGCAAGGGGGTCACACCCCAGGCTCGTGGGAGGGGCTCTCACTGTCCTTGTGTGAAAGGTTTGGAGCCCCCACAATCCTCAGGGAGGAGGGTCGCACCCTGTCCTCGTGCGAGGCCACAACTCTGAGTTCTCATATGAGAGGTCTGGACCCCCCCAATCCTCGGACGCTCTCATCTCTCTGTCCTTGTGCAATGGGATCCCAATGCCCCTCCTGGCCTCCCAAATCGCCCCAGGGCACCAACTCTCCTCCTGCCCACCCCTCATCCCCCATTTCTCCACTTATTTCCCACCCTCCAAGAGACACCCAGTCCTCTCCCCTCCTCCCCAGCCCCCCAAGGCTGGGCTACTACTCCACTCTTTATTTGGGGTAACAGCACCCCAGAACCAACACAGGATGGAGGGAGGGAGGGGCAGCGCCCCCTTACCCCTCTGGGGGGGTCGAGGTGTCCCCGGGGGGGGCCCCAGGGGGTCCCCGGGGTTTGGAGGGGTCACCGGATGGCAATGAGCCCCACATCCATCAGCTTTTGGATCTTCTGGGCGATGAGAGGGTTCTTGAGGTGCCTGGGGGGAAACCAGGGATCAGCATGGGCACAGGAGGGAAGCAAGGATGTGTGGGGAAGGCCTGAGACCCCCCTTGGAACACCCCTTCACTTCTTGGGGACACCCATTGACACCCCTCGGGATGTGCTGGGCAACTCCCCGGTAGTTCTGTGGGGACTCTGGGTGGCCTCATGGAGACTCAATGAGCTGTGAGAGATAGGCAATGATACCCCATCACACCTTGGGGACCTCCACGACGACCTCAGAGACAGTTGGGGCCCCCCCAAACTCCAGGGGGCTCTCTGTGGCCCCTTCAAGGCTCAGTGACTGCCGCAGGGTGGCTGTTAACAAGCCAGAACAATTCCCCCGGGACTCACTCGCTGAGGGCCTGGGGGTCCTTCTGCATCTGCTCGAGGATGAGGCGCATGGCCGGGTCCCCCATGATCTGCTGCACCTCGGGGTCGGCAAGTGCCCGGCGCCGCAGCTCCTCGGGGGGCTCTGAGCGCTGCTGCTGCGCCCGCAGGCACCGCCGCTGCCCCTCTGCTGCTTCCTGGGGGGACACAGCGGGGATCGTGGGGGGTCACGGGGGTGTTGTAACCCCAGGCAGTGCCACTGCCCCTCCACTGCCTCCTGGGGCGACAGGATCACACAGGAGGCACACACGTGGGTGGGTCACAGGGGGTGCTGCAGCCCCAGGTACTGTCACTGCCACTGTGCCTGCCTCCTGGGGATTACAGGGGGCTGGGGGTTCACGGAGGTCACAAGTTGCTGTACTCTCAGGCCAGTGCCCCTGGGGGTCCTGGATCAGCGGGGGCTCACTGGGGGTCACAGGGGTCAGCAGGGGTTCAGGGGGTTGCGGGCTCACCTTGCAAGTGGGATCGAGGTCCAGGGCACGCTGATAAACCTCCATGGCCTTGGTGTAATCGTGCATGGCCTCGAGTGCCGCTGCCTTCCGCGTGTAGCCCTTGACTGGGTGGGGTGATGGACACAGGTACAAGTGAGAGAGAAACACACGTGTACAGGTGAGGGGTGGACATACATGGGTACAGGTGAGGGGGCAGACATAGGTACAGGTGAGAAAGAGAAAAGGAAGGAAAGAGAAAGCAGTACAGGTACAGGTAGAGATGACTGAAGGCAAAGCAGAGAAAGGGCAGGGCCCAGCCCCTCCAGCACCCCCCAGTCCCCCCACTCACTGAAGGTGGGCTCCAGGCGAATGCACTCCTCACAGTCCTGTGGGAAAAAGTGGGTTCAGGGCCATCTCAAGAGCCCCAAAGTGACCCCCATACCCTCAGACCAGCGCCAGGACCCCCCCTACCGCCCCAGGCCAGCCTCCAGCCCCTCAGTGCAGCACCCAGGCACCCCTAGCCCTGTACCTTGAGGGCAAGGGGGAACTCGAGCAGTTTGGTGTAGCAGGCAGCACGGTTGCTGTAGAGCCGGGCCTCATTTGGGTTGCGCCGGATCGCCTCACTGTAGTGCCGCATGGCCTGGGGATAGTCCCCTAAAACAGGACAGCCCCCCACTCCTGTCATGTGGTGCCCCCCAGACACAGGGCAGGGCCCCCCCAGCCCACCAGAGCCCCCCACCACCTCGCTGGAAGCACTCGTTGCCCTTGTTCTTTTCCTCCAGCGCCAGGTCGGGGTCAATGTAGGCCAAGCGCTCCTGCTCCTTCAGAATCTTCTCAGCCTGTGGCAGCAATTAGGGGGTTCAGGGTGGCCCAGGAGGGCTGCCCTCCCTCTCCCTGCACCCCCCATGTCACCTGCTGACACTTCTTGAGCACATCAGGTGTGCGGTGCTCAGCCAAGGACTTGTTGTAGAAGTGGATGGCATCCTTGTACCGCTCCTCGCGCAAGTAGGAGTTCCCGATCCGTGCATATGCCCTGGGGGAAACGGGGGGTCAGGGAGTGATTTGGGAGGAACCAGGGAGGGCACTCCTTACTCCAAACCTCCCGACTCACTTGGCGATCTGTCGGTAATCTTCCCGGTTCTCCCGGCCCAGCTCGATGGCGCGTTCGCACAGTGCCCGGCACCGCTCGTAGTCGCCCGTCTCGAAGTACACGGCTGTGTTTGGGGGCAGGTTTGGGGGCTCAGGGGGGTTTTGGGGTTTGGGAGGTGCTCAGAGGAGATTGAGGGGTCACGCACCTGCCTGGTTGGTGACGTAGGTCATATTGGTGGGGTCCAGCTGCTCGGCTCGGGTGTAGTGTTCCAGCGCTGCCGGGAACTCCTTCCGCTTGTAGGCAGCATTGCCCAGCTCCTTCTCCTGCTGTGCCTGATGGAAGGAGATCACCTTAAAACTGGCTGGGACCCCACAAACCCTACAATCTGCTGCCCAGACCCCCAAAACCTGGCCAGTTCCCCCATTACTCAGCTCCTGCTCCCGCTGAGCCTGGGGGGGGGAGGTTTGCCCCAAAACTGGCTGTGACCGCCTCCTAACCCCCAAAACCAGCTCGCCTGTCGCCCAGCTTCTTCTCCGGCTGTTCCTGATGGGGGAGATCATGCCAAAACTGGCTGGGACCCCTTCAGATGCTGGCCAGCCCCTCTATCATCCCACTGCTTCTCCTGCTGCACCTACTACAGGGAGATCACCCTGGCAGGGAACCCTCACCCACAAACTTGGCTGAGAGAATCCCAACTCCTCCCTCGGCACCACAAAATCTGCTCTTAAATCCCCTAATCCTAACCCCAGCACCCAAAAGCCTGCCCTACAGCCCCCCAGAACTCTCCTCAGCTGCCCCAAACCCACCCACCCGCCTTGTCCATCATGCTGCCCTTCAGGTGTGCAGGGGGGTTGTGTGTCCTCAAAACACCTCCCTCCCCTCGTCACGGATTTTGGGGACACCCCCTTACCTCCTGCTTGTTCTGGGGGAGCTCCTGGGGTGGGGGGGGCTGGGCAGGGGGCGGGGGGGGTGGGGGTGGCGGAGAGGGGGCCTCCTCCTCCTCCTCAGCCCCACTCAGCTCCACCCCCAGCAGCACACTCAGCGTCGTCATCACCCGGGGGTCCTGCAGCTTCCTGGTGGGAGGGGCAGGGGTGCGTGGGGAAGTGCTCCAAAATCCACGCCCTGATATCCGCCGGGGGGGGGCTGCATCCCAAAATCTGCACCCCAACATCCCCCAAGAGGGCTGCACCCCAAAATCTGCACCTCCACCCTGGGGGTCCTACACCTTCATTGGGGGCAGGAGAATGTGGAAGGGGGTGTCCGGAAATCCACACCCCGACATGCCGCAGGGGGGCAGCACCCAAAATCTGCACCCTGACCCCCACCCGGGGGCCCTGCTACTTCCCTGAAGTCCCCAAAATCAGCTACACACCCCCCCGTTCCCCAAATTCAGCCCTATACCCCCCACCAGCGCTACCCCAAAGCCACCCCAAACCCATTCCCAGCCCCACCCCAGTCCTCGAGAGCCCCTTC
>JAWMRA010000323.1:0-13809 GCA_035584735.1 Pseudotriccus pelzelni | reverse complement strand
GGGTCTGGGGGGGGGGGGGGGGGGCAGGGGGACAGAGAGAGGCTAATCATTTGCATTCGGAAAACTTAAACCCCTCGTGTTTGCAAATCGTCCTAAAATGTCCGGGTACTTCGCTAGAGTTAAATGAAACGGAGAGGGGAGGGGGGAAAAAAAAAAAGAAATAAAAAGTTTTTTCTGCGAACTTTGCAAGGGGGCGATCCCGCCGGGTTGATTGAGTTAGATTTGCTGTATGAGAAGAAATCGGTTTTGACAACTTATTTCGGTTCGTGCTTGCCTAATTACCATAGATTAGCACTCCCTGCTCAGGAAAGCTGCGCTCGATTGAGCCCAACCTTCCCTTTGCATCTATCGCATCTTTCCCCTCTCTTGTTTCTGCAAAAGCTCCGTATTCGGAAGATAAATGGAAAATCGAAGTATTTCCTTGATCCTTTGCTAAATCCCGATCTCCTCCACTGTCCGGCACCGCATTGTGCCCTCTTGCGTTTTTTTGTTAATACCAAATCTCTGCCCGACCTTTTATGGCTAAAAAAGAGCCTTGGGTTACGGTCAAAAGCTGAGTTTATTGATTGTTACCGATCGAGATGTCGGGGGGGGGGGGGTTCTAACGAGGGGAAAGCTGCGCTGTGACGGTGCCTCGGAGGTGTGCGGGGACCCCGCGGGTTTGCATCCCCCCCTTCGAGCCCGTCCCCACTGCAAAACACCTATTTCTGCAAAGTTCGAAGGCTGGAAAGGGCAACGCCGAAAGTCACCCTAAAAAGCACCGCTTTGCTCCGGGTTTTTGCCTCTCCCGGTTTGCTCGGATTTGCTGGCCAGAGACGGGCTTTGCTCTACCTGTGCATCATCCCCCCCCTTCAGCTCCTCGTTTGCTCAAGGTAGAGCTGCAGCTCTGCTCGCCGCCTGCTTTATTTTCAAGTGGGAAAAATCAAAGTCATCGCACAGGAAAACAAAACAAATTAAAAAAAAATCCACCTAAATTAACCCCAGGACCGTGCCCCGATCATTCGCGTTTTATCAAGGATTTGTTTCCTGTCCGAATTTGTAACCATCTGTCTGTCGGGTCTGATATGCAGTGAACTGACACGCCTTATAATACACACTCCCCACTACTTGAATCTGTGAATGTGTGTGCTACAAATCTAGAATTACATATATTACATGGTGGCTGTAGAGCTGCCAATGCGGCTCTCTCTGACGGAGCTTGAAGTATCTACGAAACCGGGATCTTATTACGAGCTAATTTATTTTAAACATCGTGTTTACAGCAGCAAAGCCAAGATTGTTTCATGCCACGGCTGCAATGAACATTTCGACTGAAACGTAATCCTTATAATTCAAGGAAATAACATGCAAAGGAAGTAGTTTTCCATCCTCCACCCCCTCTCTGACTGATATCTTTTATATTTGTTCTTGCAGAGTTTCCCTTTGTGTATGGAATGGACCCAAACTTACGTAGATCTGCTTTATTGGTATGCAAGGAAAAAAAAAAAAAAAGTGAGATTGAAAGGGAACGGTGACCAGAGAAGAAGGAAAAAAAAAAAAAAAAAGAAAAAAAAGCTCGGATGAGAGCCCGAAGTTTTCTGCTTTGCAGGAGCCGAACAGCTCATACATTTGATTAGAGAGTTACGCAATATTTGTAGCTCTGCAAACCCAGCGATTATCTGGCAGCAGCAGCAGCCCCGCATGCAAATTTTTGGGCAAAGAAATGGGATGTCCTGATAATTCAGTGCGTGAGTACATCTGCTGAAAATGTTTGCTCTCATATTTTCTCCCACTTCTCGTGATTGCTCTGCAAATAAATCCCTCCAAATAGTTTGGGGGGAGGAGGGGGGAGGGAATCTCATACCCCCAGATCCCAACGCTGCTTGTTGTAGTAATTTGTGGTTGAAACAGGCTCTTTACGTAGTTTGACAGTCGACATTTTAAAAGAAAATTAAAAAGCTCTAAGTGAACGTGGCCGCTTGCTAATTGTCTATTGCTGACATCTTAGGTGCGCTATAGATAAAAAACCTTTCCTCCCTGAAGGACGACCCTGTAAGTGGTTATTTGGGGGAGTTTAAAAGGAAAACTTGGTTCCCAACGTGGGGAAAAAAAAAAAACCAACAAACCAACAACAACCCAAAGCCTGTCACAGTTTTCATCTTCCGGAGGGTCAGGCCCGCGGTCTAATTGATTTGCCACCTATGATACATGTAAATACGAGCAGAGGTCTTAAACCGCACTAAATCTCCGAGAATTGAATGTTTAAGCACAGGCGTGGTTTCTACTCCCAGTCCGGTAGCTTGAAATGTGCGATGTAAAATATAAAAACTCGGGGTTATTAGTGTAGCTGTTTAACAGGCGCCCTCCCGCCTGAGGTCCGAAGTAAATCTGAGACGGATTTTGCGAATGTATTTTCTTTGGACGCCTCTAACACCAGCTCAGCCGGGAGGGAGACAGCCAGGAGCAACAACGGCCGAAGCCAGCTCATACAGTAGCCCTTAAGTTAGACTGGTCTTTGAGGGCACCGCTGGGCGCATCTCCCTGCAATTTCTGGCCTCATCTCCCCAAAAAAACCAGGCGCAAGGTTTGCTGAGGAGGAGCCATAAAGTGGGGAAGTCGCGAGACGCACCAGAAGGTGGTCGAACACATTTAACTGCGCCGCGAAGGCGGCTTTCCCCTCCTGACAGACATCACTCAGCTGCCAGGGCATAAATAAAGATAAAGACAAGTATTTACAGTATGTACAACCCCAGTTCTCTGCTCAGGAAGGTCCCGCTTTTTGTCGCTTGGCTTTTTCTGGCCAGCGAAGACCAAGCCCACCAAGCAGAGCCAGGCAGATAGATGAGGGGATTAAAACAACACCCAAATATTTCGAAATGCAAACAGAACAGAGCATTGCTTGTGTGAAAGCTGAAGCCGCAAAGAACTTAGTAAAAAGTTCAGTGCAGTTGGTTCCAATAAAAAATGAAACTCTCTTTTTTTCATGGGGAGCTGGAATTCCCGATCCTTCTGAAGTGAGAACACAGCGGGGGTTTCCCTACCGAGGGACTTATTGCAGCCATAAAGTCAAGCCAACACCACGAAAACACTTGAAAAAACCCCTTGTTCTTGGAACTCAGACATAGAAAGCCATTGGCAGCAGTGAAGCCTCCCCTGTAATGCTCATGCACACCCAAAAGCACATCGGAAAATAAACCCGACGGAGCCATGAGCTCCAGGGCTGGAGCGTTTAAAACAATGACCCCCGAAGGTGTAAAAAAATCCCCGCTCTCCCCGCGCAAAACCGCCTGAAACTTAATTTCCAGCAATGTAAGTTTAATTTACCTGACTTCCCGTGCAGTGCATAATAACCTTGTTAATGGGATCTTTGAAAAGAAGCAATAATAATCTACCATTGTTCCATTAAAGAGTGCGGCTAATTATTAACAAAAGTGGGAAAAAAGGGGAGGGGGGGGAGCTGTGGAGGAGAGGAGGAGGAGGGCAGAGGGAGAAAGGGACATCGAGGGAGTCAAAATGCGTCCAGACCCGAATATTTCCGCGAAAGCAGCTCCCGGGAAGGGGAAAAGGGGGGAGCTGGTCAAATAATGCGGGGAAAGCAGGGAGAAGGAGAGGAAAAGGCGAGACGGATCGTGTAATGCTGGAAGCGAATGCTGGGGGTTGTTGGGAATTACAGCATGGAACAAGTTAATCATGGCTGTTGCTGGTCAAAAGAGAGAAACTTTTTTTTACCCCCCTTTTTTTTTTTTTTTCACATAGTCCCTGGACATCTCACTTTCTTCGAGAAAATGTCTCTAGTCTAGACGTAAACAGTTGCCAGGAAACTGTGTGGCAGAAGGAGAAAACGAGCGGGAGAAAGCGAGAGGGAGGGAGGGAGAGAGAGAAACCTTTTAAAATAACAGACGCGCATTGTCCCTTCAAAGCCTACAGTAACTTAAAAGTGATCCGTCGTCTGCCTCTGCTCCCAGCGCCTTCCCCAGCAACCACCTCAACCCCGCGGCCGCCACTTGACATATCTTTTCCAGACCCCGCCGAAATGACCACTGCGAGCAATAAAGAAATAAAAGCTCCTCTGCCTTTTATGATGAGCTGCAAACCCACCCCCACCACCTCCACACACACACACACACACCCCCCTCCAGCCTCGCACGTCATGATTACACCGCATTTTACAACATCTCCGCTTGTGTTGGCGCTCGGCCGCCAACCAGCCACCTTTCATCTTCCGTGTGCGTGCACAGGGATGGGTGGATGGATGGATGGATGGATGGATGGATGGATGGATGGATGGGTGGATGGATGGATGGATGTGCTCGCACATACAGATTTGGGACAGGCTGGGGGGATGTGGAGGTGTATCAGATGCCCGCATCTCACGCATAGGCGCCAGCGCACTCCCCCCCGCTGTATTTACATCCTCTTTTAGCCCACAGATAACGCACATACGCGCATTTCCGTGCCTGAAAGCGCATCCACCGCCCGCGACCGGCAGCGCGCCTCCAGGGCCAAGCGCGGCCGCGCCTTGTCGGGGGGTGGGGGGCCTGCGCTGCGGGGAGAGGGGAGGCCAGGCGGGACAGGGACCCCCCCCCGGCGGGGCACCGGCTGCGGGGGAGCCCCCCGGGAGCCGCGGCCCGCCGCCGCCGACGGTAGATGGCAGCAGACGGCGGGGAATGGGCGAGTCCCGCAGCGCGGCGGCGGCGGCACCGGGGGGACGCGCGGCGGGGGGCTGCCCGCCCTTTCTGCCGTTCGAGTCCCTTTTCCTAAACAAACAAGCGGGATGCCAGGAGGGGAGACCAGCCAGGAGACACTCGGACACCCCCCCCGCCCCGCTTCCCCGGCACACACACGCCGGGGGCGCGCGGGGGTTCCTCGGTCGCCCCATCCCGCAGCGGGATGGAACCGTTCGACAGACCTGCCCGCACCACCGAGGTGCGCGGTTTCCACAAGTGGTTGCCCAGGCGGGGTGTGGGAGAAGAGGCGTGAAAGCCTTTCGGAGCGAGGTTGATAAATTAAATTATTTGTTTCTAATTTTTTTATCCCCCCCCCCTCCCCTTACGAATAGGAAAGAAAAAAAACCCGAGCGAGGAGAGACTGGGGGAAAGGCGGAACAGGCGACAGAACCTGCATTCATTTTTTCCACCCCGTGATTTATGAAAAATGTAACAGGTTCGGGAAGAAATGGCTTTTAAAAATGTCTTTCTGTTTATTACTTCCACGACTCGCGATCATTTACTCTTGTCCACACAATATTCAGGCACAGTCAGTTTAGATGAGATAAATCGTCACGTCATAAAATGGTTTATGCTTAAGTAATGAATCTCCTCTTACTCAATCTCGCTTCACATGCACAGGCTCTTACATTATCTTATTTAAAAATCACCTCGTAACAGTAGCAATTAGTACGATATTTCAAAATACACTGAAATATTGTGAAAGGATAAAAAAAAAAAAAAGGCATTTAAAATGACGGGCATCTCCGGAATAACATTTTCCTAGAGGAAGGCAAGCGTTAAGGTATCAGACAGGAAAGGAGAGGGAGATTTGCACATAACCTGGTGTGGAAAAGCCCCGACGCACCGTGGGGCTGAAACCCAAGCCGGTATTCCGGTCGGGAAAGCCGTAAAGCCCCTTAACACTGCAGAACGCAATTAAATACAAGGAGGGTTTATTGCATCGCAACGTCAGCTTCATTTGGGAGTTAAAAAAAAAAAAATACAATGAGAGCGCTGCGCTCTGGGTTGGCTTCATTCTTATTATTTTTTCTCTCTTTTCTCTCTTTTTTTTTTTTCCCCCCAACTAATTTCCAGAACCTTAATTCCGAGGACTGCCGCGAACTGCCCTCTCCGAAGAAACCACCCACATAATAATGACCCTGGAGAGCAACGCAAAACCCAACTGGCTTCCACACAAACTTCGCCAAATTACTGGGCTCGCCTCAAGACAGGCAAACTGGCAAGAGATTCTGCGAGGGGGAACAAAATAAAACGCGACAACTACCCACAAAGGGTTTGGTATTTTTTTAAAGGCAGTATCTAAAAGCCTCCGTCACCGAGCCACTGCAAAACCCTTCATTCCAAGTCTGCTATCTCCAGGTGACCTTACAGGCTTAATTTTTATCCTTCTCAAACCGTTATTTCATTCTTCTTTCTCTTTCTTATTTCCTTCATTATATTTTTTCCTCTGATTCTGGCTCTCTTTTCCTTTCTTTCTTATATTTTCCCATTTTCTTTCGCTATTTCTCTCTTTCTTTCTCTCCATTTCTTTCTTTAGCCTTTCTTCTATTCTCCTTTCTCTCTCCCCTCTCTCTTCATCTCACCTTTCCGTTACACATTTTCGGGGGAAAATATCACTTAAACAGATTTCCACCAGCCCTGATTTCTCCCAGTGCCTCCCTTCTTCATCACCCCACCCTTTTCTTTCTATCCCCCCCCCGCCCCGGGCAGAAGGAGATGGGGAATGAACTAGAAAAGGCAGCTTGACAAACGCGTTTTCTCAAAGAAAAAAAAATTAAATGAAGAGAAACATAGGATTCCCTTACCTTTTGACGTCCATTTCTGTGGCATGAGTAAAATATTTAGGGAGAGAGAGACAGACAGCGTTTGCTTATCTGTTAGCTGACAAATATTGTCCCAACCTGAGAGCCGTCGATTGCCTCTCTGACTTGTGAGAGCGTCTTGCATTTCTGTCATTTGCATAGAAAATGGAGTAACTTCCCTCCTTGAAAAATGATAGCCTCCACTCCGTCCACAATCTCCTCTGCCCGTCCATTATTACTGAGACTCCGAATCGGAGGGCAAATTAACGGAGGAATTTTTTTTTAAAAAAAAAAAAAAAGAAAAAAAAATTAGCAATAATAATAATATTTTTTAAAAAAAAATTCGTGTGTAACTCTCGTGCTCCGCGTGTGTGCGCGGACGTGGGTGTCTCTGCGTGCGTGTGGATGTGTGTTCAGGCGGCCCCCCCCCTCCCCTCTCCCCTGTTTTAGCCCTATCGAGCTTATACACAAAAGTAAAAAAATGTAAAGAGGCGAGAGCCCTATAGAGGACACTGATCCGACCCAAGGTGCAGCGGACAGAAGAATGGTGCAATATAACCACATGGGAAATAATAAAAAGTTCATGTTCACGGTTAGCAGTCCACATGACCGGCTCTGGCCAATCCCAGAACCCAGCCACTCATAAAGTTCTATCACAAAGTTGTAAATTTTCATAAAACAACAAGGAATTTATTGCATTTCTTCATGACCGGTTTAACAGCAGTCTTTTTCTTAGCCGCCATCTTTTTTTTTTTTTTTTTTAAACAAAAAT
The DNA here is from genome assembly GCA_035584735.1 of Pseudotriccus pelzelni. Taxonomy (NCBI): domain Eukaryota; kingdom Metazoa; phylum Chordata; class Aves; order Passeriformes; family Tyrannidae; genus Pseudotriccus; species Pseudotriccus pelzelni. The sequence continues at coordinate 6,526 of JAWMRA010000323.1, read as the reverse complement.
AAAGGAATATGAAAAGGGGTTCGGGGATTTTTCCACCCCCCCCACATTCCTTGGTTGGATTCTCGGGGGGGGGGGACGGGGGGGGCGTTGGAGAGAAATAATCGAATATCTCCTCGCACTGTGAACAATAATAGCCCCCCCAGAATAAAGAGCTCGAGGTTTGGGTTGGCTTTTAAATGGGGAAAGGCACAGTAAAACAGTGGGGTTCGGCGGGATTTTGGATGTCTTTCCCTTTTTTTTTTTTTTTTTTAACGCCATTGGGATCCTTTCTGTTGAAAGGGGCAATTAGGAGATTTCAGGGAGGGGGGGGGAGAGGGAAATAAAGGCAATAAAAGCGTGGCCGGGGTGCCCATGCCCTGGGCAGAGCGAAGCCGGCAGGGTTCGTGCCTGGCGGGCTCCCCACGGCCAAAACCCCCCCCCCGGGACCCCTCCCGGGTCCCCCCGCGACCCCCACTGTAGCTCTGGGCGGGGTCCAGGGGAGGCTCAGCCAAGGTGGGTCACCCCGCCGGTAACCCCCTGCCCTGCCTTCATCGCATCGCAGCGCGGGTACGACTCGCTTTGCCTTTTTTTCCTTGGAATTCTCCCCAATTCCTGCTTGCCCCCCAACCGCAGAGGTCCAGGAGCGGGAAATTTCTGGAATCGCTTCTATTTCCACCCCCCTCTCCCTCCGCGCCGTGCACCCAGCGCTCCCGCAAAATGATTGCACCAAGGGGGGAAAAAAAAAAAAAAAGGGGAAGATTTCCCTCTCTTTTCCCTCCAAGCGGGAATTTCAGTGCGCGGAAAGCCACGAGAGCTGCCGCTCTTTAATAACGGGCTTCCCATAATTGGGATATGCGGCACGTCCAGCAAATCTGGGGGCCCGCGGCTGCTTGACGTGGCATCTCCTTTTGGCTAAAACCTGCTCAAGGATGCGGGGCGCGCCCGCACTCGGGGCGTGAAGCCGCCTGGGCTGGTGGGTGGTGAAAAAAGAAGGAGAGAGGCAGAGAGGGAAGCAAGGGGGAAGGTGGGAGAAGCTGCCACCGCCAAGTCCTTCCAGAGCTGCTTGCATTTTTTCCCCCCTTCCCTGGGCATCTTGCGCAACGCATTTATGGAGTAAATTACGTGGAGCCTCCGCGGGAGGATCCGCGTCTTTACTGCGCAGCCTGGCGATGTAAATAAACAGCGGTGGGAGGGGGTGAGAGCTGCGGATGATGCTCCCCAGCGCAAGTGCTTAAATTTACTCGCCTTTTGTTTGGCGTTGTTGATTTTTATTCTTTTTTTTTTTTTTTTCTCTCCCCGCCTTTAATTGCTTTAATTTATTTTATGCGCGCTTTGATGCTAAACGTTATTTGGTACTAATGAAAAGAGTTGCAGTCCGCAGCAAAGTAATTGAAGGGAGGAGGGAGAACCTTAAAATAAAATAAAATTACTGAAGGCACGGTAAAACAGGTTTTCTGCAAATTAGTTACGGGAAGAAGAGAATTAAAACAAGGAGCGGAAAGACTATTTGGGCTGGTTCTGGGTTCTTTACGTTCCTCCTTTTCGCTCTTACCTTTCTCAGTAATAGTCCCAGCGCAAGCACAGAGGGAGAGGCAAAAGAGAGACCAGCCCGCATTTCGAGAGCCCCGAATATCAGTTATTTCTCAGCACATTCTCCAAATCTACTGAGAAAACGATAATATTTTGAATGGGTTGTCCGTCTCAAAGAGAAGGATTGAAATTTAGGGGCTAGATCGGGGTCAAAGGATATTTTATCTCGTTTATTTTGCACGGGGGAAAAAAAAAAGGCATTTCAAAGGCCTGTGTGTTATCTTTAATAAGAAAAAGAGAAAGGCACCTTGCTGGATTACTGGAGATTTCCTTTTTATTTCGAAGAATAATAATCACAGACAAGGAAAATAATAATAATAATAAAAAAGCAACGCGTCGCCATTAAATAATTTGCTATTTTGATATACAACATTTGACGTAGCACAATATTAATTCTTTTTCTTTTTTTCTCTCTGTTTTTTTTTTTCTTTTTCCGTAGAGACTTGAACAACGAAGGAACCCAGGTAAAAATATACACAGACAAAAGAGCAGAGCAAGGAGAAAAGAACCACAGAGGTTACAGGGAGAAGGAATAATTATAACTCGTGTTATGTACAGGACTATATACGCTAAGTGTCATTTGCATTCAGGCTCTCAGGTCACATTTTCTAAATTAAAGGTGCTAAACACGACCACGTTACTTCTTACCAAAAGAGTACACAGCGAAGTACAAACGGAGATTTACAAATTACTGGTACTAGAGGAAGGTTCACATAGAAAAATGTGTCTATTCCGACTCTAAAGCCACATTTAATAGGTAGATATTCTATTGTACAAAAAAAAAAAAAAAAGGGCTTTAATATAGGTAGTATTTTTTTCAGTGTCAGGAAACACAAGGTATCACTCCTAAGGTTTTTAATTATTTATGCACTTATCATTTCTCTATTTTTATATATAGTCTTTTTTTTTTCCCCGTGTGTTTTCCCCCCTTTTCTTCCAGCGTGGGATTCCACGTTTCCTGCCTCCTCCTCTCGCCCCTCTCATTCCTCCTCGTCGTCCTCCGCGTCTGGTTTTTCCTGGCTGTTGGAGCCGGGGCAGGCAGTTTTATTTTCTTTTTTCCACTTCATGCGCCTGTTCTGGAACCAGATTTTGATCTGCCTCTCGGTGAGACACAGGGCGTGGGCGATCTCGATGCGTCTCCTCCTCGTCAGGTAGCGGTTGTAGTGGAACTCCTTCTCCAGCTCCAGGGTCTGGTACCTGGTGTAGGTCTGGCGGCCGCGTTTTCTGTCCGTGCCTGGGAAATAAACGCAGGTTCAGGTCAGCCGGGGGGTTGGGGAGGTGGTTTTGGGGACTGCTGGTTGGGTTTGCTCTCTTGCTTTTGTCTCTGGGTGCAGCCTGGCCAAGACCCATCCCCTGCAGTCCCACGAGGGGCGAAATCCTCGCAGGATCTGTACAACATGGGCCAGCCCTTCTTTTTATTTGACATATCAAGTCCTGCTGCTCGAGGCTTTCCCTCCTCACCTTCTCTCTTCTGAGCCCCCCCAAACCTCCCCAGCTTTAACTTCCTTTCATCTTGGAAAAGCGTGCAGTGCTTTTTTTGTACGTGTGCCTGTGCGTGTCTCCGAGCGAACAACAAAGTTCAGAAAGTTTCCTGCCCTCCTATCCCCGGTCAGACTTTGAGTTCCTGCTTTAATTTTAATTTAGACACCAGAAATTCGGGATGGTTGGTGAATAAATAGAGACAGACAGAGCGACAGAGACATCTGCTACCTACACAAATCCAACTACTTGTCCTCTCTTAAAGCTGTCATCAGGATGCCTGCTTGGAAGGTGTGTGATGGTCTTAATCATTTCAGGGAGTGTGTTGGGCCCACGGGTGATTTCTGGGGCTCTCAGAGAGGCTTCTCCCCTCAGGCTGCTCTTTTTGGGGGCTGTGCAGATGAGAAGTGGCCCAACGCTTCCCCTGGACCCTCCAGCCGCCTGCAAGCAGGCTTTGGAAAGGGCCCAGCTCCTGATTCTCCCCTCCACCCGACATTTCCTGGAGTCTGATTGGAAATTATTCTACAATATGGTGTTTGTGATCCTGGCTCTGTGTTCTGTGTAAATGCTGTGTGTATCTAGAGCACAGCATATTCTTTCCCAGGGCAGTGGGGCTGGTGGGCAACCCTCGGCCTCTCCTCCACACATTCCACCGGACTCCTCTTCTTCTCCTCTTTCCCTCCCCACCCCGACCCTCTTTCTTTTTAAAAGAAGAAAAGATCCAGTCATTAAAAGGAGAAAAAAAAAGGAAAAATAGCCAGGCTAGCTGTAAAGTAAAAATGTGCAGGTCGTGGAATGTGGGTTGTAAAATCCGCTGAGGGGAGAGCCATAAACTGCTGCTGAATAGGGATGACAACTCTATCTCTGCTCGCTGATGAAATTCCACAAGCGGGATCGCACAGTGGGCATGGAGCACTGGGAAAGGGGGGGCGGGGAGGGGGGACCCCGCTTTTATGACCCAGGTCGAGTTTTTCTGGTTTTAGGCTCAGCAGATCCCGGAGCATCCAGGGCTTTTCTGAGCATTCGCCCTGTTTCCAAAACCATCTCCAGTGCTGATCCTCGCAGCGTCACAGGCTAAAAGAGGGGTGAGCGGGGGTTGCTTCTTAAATCTGAAGGCAGATAAAAGCAGAGGTGAAGTGTTTACGACCAGAAATATTTGGTCTTTGATAAATCAGCTGTAAACGTGGATGAATTATGGAGCAGGTAATGGAAAGAACTGACCACCAAATAAGTGTGAGGGTGACTCCTGCCTTTATAAGCAGCCACACATTGGCTGCTCGGCTGTTTTCTTTTGCCTCTGCCTCGCAGGGAGGCTGGCCCGCACCCCGCTCGCCCCCGAGGTTTCCTAAGAAGCCCTTTCCTGACATTTTTTTTGGCGGTGGAGAGCGTCTCGCTCGCAGGGATGCTGCTCTCAAGTTGCAATCCGGCGGCTGGAAAATGAGCTCACTCCTTTCTCCCCCGCTCCCAGCCGGGACAGCATCGCCTTTCTCCCCCACCCTTCTCGGGATCACACGGGTGTAAACACCACCACGCGTGTGCACGGACACGGCCCGCGCTGCTTCGGGAGGGGAGGAATCTGTCCCGGAGCTCCAGCCCGGCCCCGGGGCGCCCAGTGCAGCAGGGCCCGGGGGGAGCCGGGACGCTCCGGGCCCCTTCCCGCGCGAGGGAAATGGATATTTATTAAATGTTAATTGACATTAATACCCCGAGACGGAGCGCGTCGGTGACTGAAGGCGGCGGGTTTGAGACACATGTGCGGGGGCAGCGTGACCCGGCGTGGGCCGGCCCCGGAGACCCTCCAGCCCCCCAGCAGGGCCGCGTTGAGCACCCCAAGGTCCCCAAAAGTGCCCTCCCCAACCTGCAGGGCACACTGCACCCCTTCGCGGTGATGTTTTGGGGACACAGCTAAACGTGCCTCCCCCCTTCCTCCCCCCCTTATCCATCCCTCCCTCCATCTCTCCATCCCTCCGGATTCCGGCCGGAGTGTCACCGTTTTGGGAGCTTTGAAACGAGGAGGGAAGGGTGTGCTGCTCTTTCTGAGGGCTGCGGTGTTTGGGACACTGCGAGGGGCTGGCAGGCGAAGGCTTTGCCATCTAACAGAAAACAAACCGAGCTTGCAAGCACTTCCCATAAACAGTTTCCTTCAGAATCCATATCTCTATCTACACGGGGGTGGCACAGCCTCCATCCTGTAAATACAGGAGAAGAAGGGGCTGGCCATTATTTCTGCAGCTCTGTCTGTGCCCTCCAAGACAAACTGCCTTTTGCATGGCACATACACAGCCCCGGCAACACCAATAAATATTTAAAGCTAAAAGGATTGCTTTATGGCGCGGGGGGGTGATGTGTAGCTCTCTGCCTCTCTCTTTTGAAGATGCGTTTTCAGTGAAACGTCATGAAAGGAGTTGGGGACAATTCCCCCCTCCCCCTCCGCCACCCCCCGCGCACGCCATCAAATAATTTACACTCCCCCCACCCCCTAGCCCCCCTCCCCGACCCCGCGCTCCTCTCTTTCGGGCGGCGGGGGCTTACCTGTGCTCCTCATCCAGGGGTAGATGCGGAAGTTACTGTCGCTCTGCAAATCTGAGTCCCTCTGGTCCGTTTTGCTGCAGTTCTGCTTGGAGGCATCTCCCGGGCACATCATGGAGAGGTTTTGCTCGAAAGGGGAACAGTGCATGTTGAAGGAGCCGGGCTCCAGGCCGTAACCGGAGGAGTACATGCTGGGGGGCTGGGGGTGCACGGCGCTGCCACTGGAGTAGAGCCCGGGCATGGAGGCGGCGAAGGGAGGCGTGGATCCGGCCCCATACCCCGCTCGCTGGGTGTTGGAGGCGAAAGCGCAAGAAGTTTGCTCGGGAAAGACTCCGGATGGGAAAACCGAACTTGCGGCTTGATATTTAGAAAATAAAGCATTCGCATAATACAATGAACTCATAATTTGGCCGGGTGATTTGTAGGTCGGGACGTTTTAGTGTCGGTTTTACGAGGTACCGTGATATATTACGGAATTAGAGTCCAGATTTACACCAAAAAGGAGCCTTTTTCCTCCCGGCCCTTGTGACGCGCGGGCACGTGGCTGCTGCGGCGCCAATCGCCGCCCGCCCCCTCCTCGGGGGCACGAGACTGTGCGGCTGGATTTATAAAATATGATAAATAATTGATGCGATATAAAACCCTCCAAGATCTATGCTGGAAGGGGCGAAATTGTGCTGGAGTCGATAAGCAACCTGTAATCAGTTTTCAGCTTAGACCGAGGGAGAAAGGGAAAAAAGGGGAGGGGGGTGAAAAGCACGTTGCTGATAAAACAGCGACTCCCTCTCGGTCTCTCTCTGCTGGAGGAAAGGGAAGGGAGCTCTATTTATCCCTTTATTGATCCCGTCTAAAATTCCCCCCTTCGCACCATTTCCTCAGCTCTGAGCTACTTTTTCACAAGACTGTACATAATTCCCTCCTCTCCCCCCTTGACCCCCGCTCCCCATCC
>JAWMRA010000322.1:0-13810 GCA_035584735.1 Pseudotriccus pelzelni | reverse complement strand
GCCTGGCTCCAGAGCAGAGGGATCCAGCCCTGCAGCATCTCCGTGTCCCCCTCTGGACTCTCTCCAGCAGCTCCATGTGCTCCCTGGGCTGTTCCCAGGGCTGGGGCAGCTCTGCTGGGGGGTCTTACCTGAGGGGGCAGAGGGGCAGGATCCCCCTCACTCTGCCCACACTATGGGATACCGGGATCTTCCCTACAGCAGAACTGCCACTGCAGGGCACTCAGAAGCCTTTTGGTTTCTAATAAGAAATAAAATAATAGCTGTTAGCGGGTGTTAGGCAGGGCACTGAACACCAGGAGAAGGGGGAATCACCTGGGATTTGTTGGTGAGTGTCAGAGTCCAAAAGCCCCACCAGGAATTCCCCCAGAGCCAGGGTGGGAGCTACTCGGCCGAGCTGGGACATCTTTAGTCAGCTTGTTCTACCAGAGGCGCAGTGAGGCTGGAGAAAATAACTGACATGCTGAGTAAAAGGGGAGGGAAGGGGTAAAAGAGGCATCCAGGGCTCTGGATGGGTTCCAGCTTTTCCCTCAGGGATGAGCCGTTTGAGGAGAATATGGAAATGAGAATTGATGTCGAGCAATTGCCTGTCAGGCAAAACTTCTCCTTATCCCTGAGACTGTGGAAAAACTCTTCAGATTTGATTCCCCCGAGCTCTGGCTGCGTCTGGAGTTAATGATATTCCAGGGCACAAGCCTGGGAACTGGGTTTGTGCTGCAGGAGTTGATTTCAGGAGTTAATTTCCAGATTTTGAGCTGAATTATTTACAAACAGAGGAAGGCTCAGTCGGTGTCTGTTAATGACAGGCTTTCTCCCAGCTCAAGACATAAGCTGACATGTAATTCTGGTTAGTCAGTAGAATGACACAAAATAAATCTGTATTTGCAAACAGCAGCTCTCTGAGCCTCACTGGGCTCCCTGAGCACGTGGAGTCATCCTGCCCTGGGCGCCTCAGCAGTTCCTTCCTGGAAATTCCCTTTGGTTTCACTGGTATTTCCAGCAGTGGTTTAGAGCTGGGAGCTACTGAGAGGTAGACTGTAAGCAAGGAAAGCTTTTTTTTGTAGTGTGATCTGTAGTTAAAAAACGTAATTATCACAGAATCACATGAATCCCAGAATGGTTTGGGTTGGGAGGGACCTTAAGGATCATCCAGTTCCACCCCATTATCCTTAATTTCTCTATAAGTGTCCTTCAAATCTGGCAATTCAAACTGAGTTCTTGGTGCCTGAAGGTTTGCCTTCCCTGTCCCCACTGGGGTTGTGTGTTGATCTTTTCACTTGCTGTCCAGCTCTGGCAGAAACCTGAAAATAAACCCAGAGGCACAAAACTACGGCAGCCAAAGTGGGGCAGGGTGAGCTCAGCCCCTGCCTGTCCCCAGGAAAAGCTGGTTTGGCCACACCTGCCTTGGACGTGGCTGGAAATGCCCTGCAGAGGGTCTTCAACAGCAAGAAATAAATACAGCTTTAATTAGGCATTCCAGTGCCTGAGGGGGATACAGCGAGATAGGAGAGGGACTTCTTGTGAGGACAGGGAGTGATAGGGCAAGGGGCAATGGGATCAGCTTGAAGAGGGGAGATTTATGCTGGGTATTGGGCAGGAATTGCTGTCTGGGAGGGTGGGCAGGCCCTGGCACAGGTTGCCCAGAGAAGCTGTGGCTGCCCCTGGATCCCTGGAAGTGTCCAAGGCCAGGTTGGAGCACCCTGGGCTGGTGGAAGGTGTCCCTGCCCGTGGCAGGGGTGACACTGGATGGGCTTTGAGGTCCTTCCCACCCAAACCATTCCATGATATTGCTCAGTTTTCCCTATGGAAAGACACTGCTCTTCTGGACAGCTCCGGAGAATTTACTGAGGATTAGTGGAGTGAAACTGTGAGCCAAGGAGCTCCTCAGCCCCTGCTAAGTCCAGTATCTCTTGCCAGTCAGAGCCACGTGGCTGTGGGGGCTCAGCCTCACGTGGAAGGGCCGTGCTGGGCTCAGCCTGTCCTCGCTGAGTAATGTCCCTGCAGCAGGGGAAGGGGCATTTATCACTTCCAATTAATCCTTCTCCAAGTGAAAATGCCTCTGCCTTCCAATTAGGCTGCTGTGAGCAATGGAAACAAAGGAAAATTGCTCACCTTAATTAGTCCCTTTGCAGAGCTTTTTTGCGAAGTCATCTCTCATCCCCAGCTCGCCAGGGCTGATTCTCCGGCACTGGCTGGGGGGATCCACAGGAAAAAGCTCCTCTGCTTTCCCCCAAGGGCAGCCCACTGTGGCTGAGGCTCTCCCACACTGGTGGGAGCAGTGCCAAGGCTGGCAGGGGTGGTGTGAGCATCCACTGGGCAGAGGGAGTCACTGACTCATCCTTCTACTGCTCAGTAGCCCAAATCAGAGCTGGGAAATGAAAAACAAACGTGAGGAAGTTGTTATTCAGAAAGTGTCAGATTTCTGGTGATCCCTGTGCAAAACATTCTTCAAAGTTAGTTCTTCTTTGAAGACAAAAAGCTTAAGAACTTCTCCATTCTGTTGCTGTCACATTTTATGGTGTTATCAAGTTTGAATCAGGCAGACTTTTAACCCTTCATATTGTCTAAAACCATGGAGTAAAACCTGTGTGATTCTTAAGACTAAGTCCACCTAACTGCTTAACTACATCTTTACTTCACATCCAGCCCCCTATGCCAAACCCAAATGCTTTAAACACTGTTTCAGATTCTGTGGGACTTAAAAAGCAGTTGGAAGTTGTGCTGGACAAGGATAAGCCCAGGTACTGGTGGTAAATTAAAAGTGCAGGTAAATGCATTCTCAGACTGGTGCCCATGAGCCTCTAAAAACGCAAGGAAAGACATTTTAAGCCCACCACTCTGGAGCCCATTAAAATGCAGGTGCAGCACCCCTGTTTTCGTGGCTCTACAGACTGACTCACGCACCAGTTCCAGTTCTCTTCAGCTCATTAAATGGAAAGGAAGTTTGTTGTCATCTTGCCTCGTAAACAACTTGAACATTCATAATTGGGAAAAAACCTACAGCAGCTTCCATTTCCACTTTTAACTTCTTCCACGGCGAAAAAAAAAATGAAACCATTGCTCACTGTTGCCTTCCAGAAGCTGGTTCCTAATTCCACTGTCAGCTCTGCCAGGGCAGCTCATTTCTCATCCCCAGCATGGGTGTGACCATGTTTAATTGTGGATCAATCCACTCAGCACTAAAACACGCAAAAAGGCTCTCAGGACCCCCACCCTGCACATTTATTCCACGCAGTAAATGCAAACACACAAGTCAAGAGCTGTGACAAGCCAGAATCTGAGTCACAGAATCAACGAGGCGGAAAAGACCTCCGAGGTCATCGAGGCAACCGCTTGCCCAAGTTGGTTCTGGAGGGTCTTGGGGCGGGCTGGGAGCTGCAGGTGGGAAACTCAGCACTTAAATTCCCAAATGTGATGTTCCACAGTGGATATTTTTTGTTTTCTCCACGGGGGTGGCTGGTCCTGTGACACCTGCCAGGCGGTTTGACATCACCCAGCCAAGGTGTTTTGGGCAGCAGGTATGAGCTGTCTGTTGACAAAGGAGCTGCCTGGGCTTGAGAAAGGTTCTGAATATCAGAAGCTGCTGCAGCCTCAGCCAACACTTCATTAGCAGGAGACTAATCAGTGACATCCTAATCAATTCAATTGTCGGAGCAGTAATTTGCAGAAGCCCCTCAGGAGGTACTTGCACACCCAGAGAGCCCCAGTGAGGAGGGAAGTCTAAGCAGCCCATCTTTCCTGGGATGGAGCTGTGGGACGTGGCTGGTCTGAGACCTCAGCTGATGGATTCAGTCATCTTTGAACCTGGGAGAGACTTGGGGAATCAGCACCAGTACAGCCAAGCAGAGATGGATGAGCAAAGGTACTTTGCTTCCCTACATCTGCTTCCCAAACCCAGCTTCTCAGCTTAGGGGTTCAGGTTGAAAAAGGTTCATTTTCCAATCAAAATCTGATCTCGCTTCATGAGAAATTCCAGGAGGAAACCCCTGTGCCCCAGGCAGAACTAGAGCTTCAGTCCATGGAGGTGACCAGAGAGCCTCCAGTGTAGCTGTTTAGCTGGAGTGAACTGATGATGCATTGCTGCTGATGTCATGTCTGTAAAACCCTCTGAAACAGGAGCAGCTTCACAGGATGTTATAAAAATATCACTTAAACTCACTATCATTGAAATCCGTTCCACACTGTTGTTCCCCACACTGGAGACAGGGACTGGAGCCAGGAATAGAAACATCTCTGGAGCTGGAGAGGAGACAGTGCATGATCCCCCTTGGAGAGCGACCGAGAGCTGCACCAGGAGTTCTCCCATCATCACCCCCAAAGAAAGGCAATCATCTCATCTCCTCCCCCACATTGTGTTGAAATTAATAAGGCTGTAATTCCATTGCTGAATTCTGATAATAACGTCTCAAACCACGAGAGTAAAGCCATTACAGAGTTGCATATTCCAAAATTACCCTCCTAACTCAGCCCTGCCTGACCCCCTCTCCAATTAGCTGCAGGCACTGCGGGAGGAGGAGGCTTGGGGTACAGATCTGGGGGATCTCAGAGCTCTGTGGCTCCACAGGCAGCTTTCTGAGGAACTGCTTCATTATTCACTTTCAGTACCTCTAGTTGGAGCTGAACGAGGAACCCAGCTCAGCTTCAGCCTGGCAGCGCTGCTGCCCCGGGCTGGGGAACGTTTCTCCTCTCCAGAGCCCACACCAGCACAGTCAAGCTGCTCCCCACCAGAGGGGTGAGGAGGGTGGGTGGTGAACCTGCCCAGGTCCTCCTGCTCCTGGAGGACCTCCTGAGTTCCCCAGAACCCCCCACACTGCACACTGCATCCCCCTGGGCCTGGGTCTGCAGCCCTGGGGAATTTAGATCAGGTCTTGGGAAGGAATTCTTGTCTGTAAGGGGGGTGAGGCCCAAGTTCAGCCTCCCAAATCCTAGCCCTCTCCAGATGCCTCCAGACAGTTCAGACTTGACAAGAGCTCCCCCAGGCTGATCCACAGGTGATTCCCAAGAGCTGTGTCCCACTGGAAACACACTCCCACACTGGGAAACAAGGGCACAACAGCCTGACCCCACTGTCCTGGTGTTCCTCTGGGCCACAAGGACAACAGATAACACAGACCAAAGGGGGAGGGAAGGACCATCCTCCCTATCAAGGACAGACAAATGGAAAAGTTCCACAAGTTCCCAAGCCCCCAAATCCCAGCTATTGCCAGAGCTACAGGACAGACATTTCCCCCCGCACAAGGTCAGTGCCTGGGTCTGGCTCTGCTTCCCTGAAGAGTCTGAGGGCAGAGCAGCAGGAGATGGAACTGCCAACTAGAACATTTCATCTCCACACTTGGTTGGTGGCTCTGCCCTTCCCCAGCCCCACCAAGCCCCCCTCGGTCAGAGCAAGCCTTGCCCAGCTGCACGTGGGTCGTGGGGGCTGTAAGTCTGCAATATTTAGACCCTGAGCTGATGAAAGGCAGTGTGTACTTCATTCCTTGCCAAATTTTTGGGTGGATCACAAAGTGGAATATTTTCCCCCAGCCCAGCTGCGCTTTCCTGCCCAACTTGGGCCATTCATGTCAGTGGTGCAGTGACAAGAGGGAAACACGAGTGGGTTTGCCTTTTCTTCTAATGGATGTGCTGCTTCCCGCCGAGTCAGACAATGCACTTCCATCCCAGCACAGAAAACATGCTCAGCAGAGATAAAGATACTGGAGTTCTCCCTGTTCTGCTCTTTGGCTGTTCCCAGACATGGGATCACTTTCCACAGAAACGGAGAATCAGAGGATTTCTGGGGGAGTTTGCAGCACCAGGACATTGTGTTCCCAACAGGTTATGGAAAACCTTTAGGAAGTTCTGTCTCACCCCACTGCATTTTAAAACGTGCAGACGCTGTGAGAAAAGTCACCATCACCACCCTCTTCCACCTGAACATTAACAAACAGCCACAGCAGCGAAACCTGCATCCCCTGAGCCATCTCCTCTCCAGATCTTCCCTGTTCTCCACAGGGTGAACAGACACAAGGTCTCCTCTCCAAAGCAGCCCCTCAGCAGCCCCAGCAGAGGCACTTGGTCCCCTTGTCTGCTCCTGGAAACGTGTTGGCTCTTGGCTCGGAGCCCGGTGCCACACAAAGGATCATCCACTCGCAGTCCTGTTCCCAGTGGGAGGGCTGGGGGGGGTTAAGGACCTACAGCAGAATCACAGACTGGGTTGGGAGGGACCTTAAAGCCCACGTAGTGCCACTCCAGAAGGTTTAGGTGGAGGTCCCTGGGGAGCACCAGGATTTCAGCTCTGCTGGATGGCTACAGGAGCGGGATGGGCGCAGCAGCAGGAAACACCAGGAGCTCAACGTGCACTGCCAAAGAGCCCCTGTCTGCTGAGTGCCCCCAGTGCCCCTCCTGCCCCCCAGCCGAGGCTCAGAGCAGACACTGCTCACACAGAGCCCCCACGGGGGGCAGGGGTGGCTCACGCTGCCAGAACACCGAGACCCTTCCCGCAGCCCTGGGTGGGGTCAGGAAAGGGGTCCAAGCTCCTGCCCAACCCCATCAGCACCAGAGAGCATCGCCCACCTCCTGGACCACATCCCGCAGCCACAAACACGGGGGCACAAACACCAGCAGGGCCTGCCCCTGCTCTCCTTAAGTATCGGCCATGTTTCCCTCCTTAAATGCTTCCACAAAAATTCCAACCAATCTCAGCCATCGCCCAATGATTTCTCACTACACGCAAAGTATAAAATATCCCAAAGACGTGGAACCACACAGAATTCTGGCAGTGCATTCCAATTTTAAGGGCCTGGTGCCACTGGCTAAGCAGATGCAGGATGCATTCACTACAGGGCTTCACTCTGACACACAATCTCTTTAAAATCCTGAGGGAGTCCCATTTTAATTTACAGAAATTTAATGACAGTATTACTTGGGAAATTAGAGTTAACTTTTTAATGCTGTGTATTCCTCCATCTGACAAGGAGGAGGTGTGCTTGCAATAATAATCATTTAATAGGGCCATGTGGGTAAATAGCAAAGAATTTGTGGCAGTTTATTCATGATATACTCACAAAACAGTTCAATCACCTTTTTTATCTTTTCAGTGCATTTCAGCTGCATGACATGGTACAATGGTCAACCAAAGCATTTGCAGCCCTGCCATTCCTCATGTAAATGAGGAGCTTTATTGCTGTTCTGAGGACCACAAAAAAGTGGTTGGAGACCCCTCAGATGGCCTCGAACCCAGCCCAGTGAGGAGCATCTTTGACAGCACCTCATTGACTGAATCTCCAAGGAAAAAAGAGATGCTTGGAGCTGCCAACAGGCAAAGATTCTCCTCTGTGTCCACTTTGAGGATCAGCACTTCTGGGATATTCCATCTCCAAGCCCTATTCTGCCCAGCTTCCATCACCTGTCCTATTTCTTTCCTCACCATTTTGAGAGCTCATGTGGAAGAACCTTCTGAGCTCCTACAGGTTTCCAGAGCTCCATCCCTCGCATAAATATCAGATATTTATCTGCTCAAGAGGCATTTCTCCCCTGGGCTGTGTTCAAACACCCGTATTTTCCCAATAAGATCATCTCGTGGTCTGATCCACATGATCAGACCATCATCCATGAGGATCCATGATCCACATCCACCTGTCCCTCTGACCTGGCCCAAGTTTTAGTTACATTTTCATCATCTGCAGGTAAATCACAGCTGTTTCCTGCAGCCCAGACAGCCCATGAGCAATCAGAACCAAGGCATAATCAGACCCATGGTAGCCACTTGGAAATGTTCTTCAGCCTTTCCAGAGACCAGAAATTTGAGGAATTCAAATCTAATCCTAAGCATAAAGAACTTTCTCTCTGGTTACAGCACCCAGAGGAGCTCACATTGTGATTTGGGACCTCAGCACTGCAGGACATGCTCCTGTTTGGATGGTCCCATCCACACACTTCCCTCACAGACAACAACGCTGCACAAGAGACAACGTGTTCCATAAAGATTCCATAGAATTCCAGACTGGTTTGTGTTGGAAGATACCTTAAAGCCCATCTCCTTCCACTAGACCAGCTGGTTCAACCTTTCACCCTTAAGTTTTCCTCCCTGGTTCAGTCCCTGCCTGTGGCTGAACTCCTTGTGCCAACTGCGATCCCCTCGGGCTCGTGCACCATCCCATTCCTTCATCCCAATCCACTGGAACTGCAGGAGCAACCCTTACAGAGCTTCCACTTCCCCCAAATATTTGATGTTTTAGGAAGAATCCCTGCACCCAGAGACAGCTGAGATGTAATATATTTAAATGAAATCCAAAGGTTTGAACGAGTGTATTTTTAGCAAAGCCAAGCTGTGGTTTGAAATTTCAATTTCCAGGGAAATCCTGCACAAAGCAAGGAATGAGGGGGGGGTGGAATATATATCACAAAGGAAAGCTGCCTTGCAGGAGTTTCCTACTAGACAAATAATTTGGGGGAAAATTGGGTGGTATCAAAACATCAGGAACTGTTTCCATTTCAGTGTTGTTTTAACTTATACAACCAGTGATATTTAATAAGGAATTATTATAGTATAACGAAATTAAACAGACCATTTGGCACAGAATGGTCTGAGTGAAGACACAACATTGAAAAGTTTTAAAAATATAACGTTAGAAATTCCCTTTGCAGCTCCCAAGAAGTTTGTGTCCTGTTTTTCATGGACAACCTCCCCCAGCCCCCAGCCTGCTCCTGCTGGCAGAGCTGTGGCATCAGCAACCTCAGAGTACTCACTGAACAAAAGCAAAGCAGAAAAAGAAAAGTTCTCTTTCTAGAACCTTCTGATCTCTGGAATTGCCCACAGATATTCCATGTTTGGACCCCCTGCACTGGCACAGGTAAAGCACTGGCACAAACTGGGAGAAACTCCAAGTATTTGTAACCAAACTCTCTCTTGGCCAAGGGGATTATTTTCATTTTATTCTTGAGGTATCAAATCCAAACGTCCTTCATCATTACCACTTACCTACTCTGTTTCCTGATCTTATTTTGACTTTCTTCAGAAGAGACAACTATTTCCCAGGCACCCTGAGTCCTGCCCTAAAGCCCAGGTGTGCTGGGCCAGGAGAGGAGCTCCCAGGGGCCCTTTGTGTTCCCTTTGCATCCATGCAGGGCATCAGTGAGTCTGTTCAGGGCCTCCCACTTCTTTAGCGAGGGGAAAGGGAAACCTTAAGGCTTGTAATACTCATTTGAAAGCCTTTTTCAACAGGCAGTGACCTAAATAAAGCTGAATTTCCTGGATTTATCCTGATGCTGCTGCTCCCCGGAGATGCGTGAGCAGAGATTTGGGTCTTGTTGTCCTTGTGATAACAGGAGGGAGTTCCAAAGCACGGACTGAAGTGATGCACGAAGACAAAATTGTATTTTAGGAGTCCTTAAAAAATTAATTACAGCTCCCCCGTTAGCCAACATCTCTGCTAATATCTCTGGAATGCTGAGGGGCCATTTCTTGCTGCCACTGCAAGTGCAGCTTAAAGCCAGGTCTGCAGGAGAGGGAGCATCACTCTCACTGCCCTGGCCCCTGGGAGCAGGGCTGGGACCACTCCTGGGAATCCAACACGTCCCGTGTTCATCTCATTGTCTTTTGTGGAAGAAAAGGAGTCAGAGGAAATCAGGACTGCAGCTGGCGACGGCTCCCAGAGGAGCAGCTGATGGAATGAGCTCCGACTGCTGCCGGAGCCGCCGCCCCCTGGACTGGGCTGATCCCCGGGAATCCTGCCATCAGCTCGTTTGGGGAAAATTAATTTAATTCATTAGTGACACATCAGCTGCCTCCACATGCACCCTGGACTGTGTTTGCACTGACTCCTGACAAGGGCAGCCTCCCTGCCAAGGCCGGGGATGACACGAGCAGCAGTGAACTGATGGGAAAATTCACCTCCTTTCCTTCAGCTGTTGGGATGGCAGAAATCAGCAACTACACCAGGAAGCCACTGTGAACCCCCAGGCACCCGACAAGGGGTAAAAGTGACCAAAACTCACTGCTCACTTTCACCCCCAAGCTCTGGTGGATAAATCAGCTGTGAATGGTGTGAGAATGAGCTGCTTCTCCTGAGTGCCCTCTCCTGCATCCTGGCCTTTATCAGGAGGAAACTCTCCATGCAGGAGGGTGAAAAGACTGTGCAAAACGAGGCAAAAACACCTTCCAGTGCCCAAAGGGGGCTCCAGGACAGCTGGAGAGGGACCCTGGACAAGGTCCTGGAGGGACAGGACAAGGGGCAATGACTTCCCACTGCCAGAGGACAGTTAAAGACACAACGTTCCTGTTCAATCCACACCTACCAGGGAAATATGCCCAGCTCTGCAGAAGAAGACACTGCCCACCCTCTGCTCATCACGAGTGAAACATTTTATCCACTCCCTCTTACAGCTTTCCAGTAGGGTGGGAATCATCACACCCAAATAAAGCAGCTGTTCTGGGCATTCCCACTGCAATTCCCAAGGGCATTAACAGCAACGCCCTTTACTGAGGGGCCCAGCTGAATCCTTCAAACCTTTGAACAGAGGCCGGATTTAAGTCCTAAGACAGGCTTGTGCTTTATCCTCCAGTGAGCTGGAGGCATGTCCATCCCTCCTCTGCCAGGAAAGGGCTGAAAGAACAGCAGAGCCAACGCATTTTGCCTTAAAATTAGCACATGAGGGAATGTAAGTCCTGGAAAAACCTCTGACTGAGGGAGCCCTTCTCTGTCTGGTGCTCCCTGCCCCTTGGCTTTGCATTTTCCCTCGGAGAACCTCATGCCAGCCAAGGGTTAACGCATCTTCCTACCTATTTATGCTGCTGAACTGAGTCAGAACAGAGCAGGGTTTGGAATGTATTAACAAGCTGAGTACAGCGGTGTGTTAGTGCTGCTTTTCTGAATGCCCTGTTGTGGGTAAGACACGTCAGACACTCACAGCATCCAGAGCTCTGGGAGCAAACAAAAGGCAGAGTCCCCACGCTGACGGCAGTTCCAGACAGAACTGATGCCTTCACACAGGTTCTGACTGTGCCTAAGGGAGGTAAAGGAGGGTGGAACAAAGCTGGGGAACTGTGGTTTAAAGATGAAACTTTTTCAAGTTGTGTTTGCCTTTAAAAGAACAATAGTCTCATCTGCCACGTTTGGAACATAAAAATATCATCCTGGTTGAAGTTTTCCATGTTGAACTTCCCTGTGTGAGTTGTTTTAGGAAACAAATGGGTTTTCCTACCCACACATACCCAAGTTTTCAGTGCAGCCCCTTGAAATATAATAATCTGCTGCCAGAGGGCTGAATTTTAAATAGAATTAGACAGAATAACTAAGGTTGGAAAACACTTCCACGATCAGGGTCCACCCTCTGCTCGATCCACACCTTGTTCCCCAACCCAAAGCACTGAGTGCCACGGCCAAGCCGTCCTTGGACATCCCCAGGGATGGGGAATTCACTAAAGGCTCCTGAATGTCCAAATGGAAACTGTTACTTGACTTGCTCAGGCGTTTTGAACGTCCTTCCTCACTGAGAGCAAAGCTCCCCACAAAACCCGAGTCCCCAGGGCTCTGAGGCGGCTCCAGGTCTCCCTGCACTGAAGGTTGGAGTTGGCAAAGGGTGGCAAGTGTTACATTTTCAGTGGCTCCTACTCTGCACCAGGGTGAGAAGCAAAGGATAAGGGCGAATAAATTAAAACATTCTTGCCAATATACTGAAATAAATTGTAGAGAAAATGTTTCCACATCTGGTTACAACTCACCCAAGGGACTAATTTGACAGATGACTGTGGAGAAGAGGAGGTGAGGAACATCTCCCTACATCTGCTTGAACTAATATTCCTAAAGCCTGGGAAGTTTTTGCCTTCTGCTCATCCATAACCCAGAGCAAGGACATGACAAAAACCAGTCCCTCCTGGCTCATATACCAGGGACAAAGATGTGCCTTTCCCATTGCAGCAGCATTTTCATTCAACACACATTCCCAGTGCTTGGAGAGAGGAGCCAGCCCCGTCCCTCTTCCCACCAGTGCTCTTCCACAAAGAATGAGCTCCAGGCCAATTAAGCAGTCACACAACGCCCTGCCCGAGTTTGCAGCAGAACTGGCAAGTGAATTCTAATTCTCTGAAGCTGCTCTGCCACCTAAACTCCTAAATTAGTACCTTGCTACTGCTTAAAATGCTTAATACGTTATTAAGAGCTCCATGGGGTTCTGGAGAATACGGGAATGTGGGAGTGGAGGTGCCCAGGGAAGCTCTGAGGGTCCTGCTCTGCCTGCACTCAGGGAAACCGTGAACTCCTGCATCCAGCACTTCCCCTGCAGTGGCAAAACACAAACTGATTGCAAGAGGAACTCCAGCCTTGGAAAAATACATCACAGAGCAGGTACTGATTTACTGGTTTACTGCCCTCACGTGTGGATGTGGCACTTGGGGACAGGGGTGGCCTTGGCATGCAGGGGAATGATTAGGCTCGATGGCCTTTGAGGGCTTTCCCAACCTCAGTGATTCCATGATTCTGTTATTTCCTAATGCATTACTGGTATTTCCAGGCAGTGCTGGGGCCTCTGGAGCCAGAGTGCCTGCTGTCCCCAGCCCCCCAGACGGGTCCCCACGGTGCTCACCCGCACTGGGGACCCGAGGGCACCTTCCCACGGGCCCAACAGCAGCTCAGGGGGAGAGCCCATCTCCCGTGGGACACACGAGTGCCAGCCCCCAGCCCCTGTAACCTCCACCCAGCACCCCCACGGAGCCCAAACACCCCTCTCCCACCTTGGCTGCCTCTCCTCCCCTGCAGAGCTCCGTGCCCACCCACTCCATCTCCTTCACCCACACCTGAACAAGTCCACCAGCAGTCCCCCACACCTTCACCTGCCCAGAGCTTTCCAGTCTGAGGAGATCTCCAGCCACACGCCTGGAAAGGACCCCGGGTGCCACCCAGGGCACAGTGGGAACTCACTGCTCAAAACCACTTCAGAAAGCCCAGATTTGGTCAGTTTATGCAGCTCGTTCCTCTCCACCTACAGCAGAGCTCCCGCAGCCCCTGGAGAACCAGAGCAATGTTTAATTTGCTCGAGGTCATCAGTGCTTTGATAATGGAGCTCCAAAGCCTTTTAAAAATAGAATTTAAAACAATCTAGCCTAACCTCGCTGATAAACTCTGAACCAAGCAAGAGCTCAACTTAATTATTCTTTGAAACGCAGATTTTTCTGCGTGTGCTTTGAACTATCTCTGCCATCCCCACACAAATCTTTGATAACGTTAATGAGCTCCAGAATCTGCTGAGGAATCGGTTGGTTGTGTCAAAATACACGTGGTGGGGAAAACTCTGTGGAAGTGATAAAGGAGGAAAGCAGCTGATATCTCCCTGCCAGTATCAAAGGCCTTGAGTCGAGTTCCAAGGAGATCATCAAAAGTTATGCAGCCTAAAATGCAAATCAGTGCCCACATAACTGCTGAACTATAAACTGCTCTAAGGGTTTAAGGTACATTCCATGGAAATCTAGGCTTGTAGCACAGATCCCTTCTGCCTGGATGCTTCCCCAGCTGGTAATTTATAGAACTGTTGAGTTTGGAAAAGACCTCCCGGATCAGCAAGTCCAGCTGTCAGCCCACCATCCCCATGTTCCCCACTGAACCGTGTCCCCAAGTGCCAATCCAGCTGTGCGTGAGCCCTTCCAGGGATGGGGACTCCAGCAGTGCCCTGGGCAGCTGTGCCAGGGCTGGACAGCACTGCTTGTGAAGAAACTTTTCCTAATATTTAATATCATGGAATCATGGAATGGTTTGGGCTGGAAGGGGCAGGGACACCTTCCACCAGCCCAGGGTGCTCCAACCTGGCCTTGGACACTTCCAAGGATCCAGGGGCAGCCACA
>JAWMRA010000321.1:0-13832 GCA_035584735.1 Pseudotriccus pelzelni | reverse complement strand
AATTGTGGGTCTGTCACACCCAGGACAGGGATCAATAATTGTGGGTCTTTCATACCCAGGACAGGGATCAATAATTGCGGCTCTGTCACACCCAGGACAGGGATCAATAATTTTGGGTCTGTCACACCCAGGACAGGGATCAATAATTTTGGGTCTGTCACACCCAGGACAGGGATCAATAATTGTGGCTCTGTCACATCCAGGACAGGGATCAATAATTGTGGGTCTTTCATACCCAGGACAGGGATCAATAATTGTGGGTCTTTCACACCCAGGACAGGGATCAATAATTGTGGGTCTTTCACACCCAGGACAGGGATCAATAATTTTGGATTGTCACACCCAGGAGAAGGATCAGCAATTGTGGAGCCTCCACACCCAAAGGCTCCACACAAGAATAGGATCAATAACTGTGGGTCCTTCCCACGCCGCAGACGTAAAATCCTGGGATTCCCATCCTGGAAAAGGGGTGGTGAAGCGGAAGAGCCGCTGGGTGTTGGGGTGCCGTGGGTTAAAACACCCCGATCCTCCCGGAGCTCCCTTCATTCCCTCTGGGAAGAGCTCCAGGCACCTCCAGGGCTGGAGAGAATTCCGAGGATGGGGATCCCACCGGAAGGGGCCCTGGGAGAGGGGGGATATGGGAGATGGGTGTGGGATACTCGGGATTGCTGTGGGATAAGCTCCAGGGATATGGAATATGAAGGATGCAGGAGATGGATGTGGGATGTGATTCCCAGCTATGGGACACTCGGAATTGCCGTGGGATAAGCTCCATGGACATGGGATATGAAGGATGCAGGAGCTGGGTGTGGGATGTGATTCCCAGCTATGGGACACTCGGGATTGCCGTGGGATGAGCTCCATGGACACGGGAGAGCGGGAGACGCCGGGAACAAGAGGAGGCCCAGCCAGGGCTGTGCTGGGATCACTCCCGCTGTCCCGAGGCCGCTGTGCCGCCCTTCCCGACCTCCTGGGCCGGCCTGGGCAGGGTTTGGCCGGCCCTGGTGTTTTCCAGTTGCCCGGAGCGGGGCGACCCATCCGTGGAGCTCCTCCCAGGGTGCTGAGGAGCCTTTGCCTGGGGGGGGGTTGTTTCCCTCCGTGTCCTGTCCCGGTTTCCCCCTCCGGCTGAGGAGCAGTAACTGGATCTGGCCAAAGGCCAAAAGCCACGTTCCAACCCCCCCCATGGAGGGCAGGGGGCACAGATAACATCCCCCCCTCCCCCGTGGAAAACTGATCCCAGGGGGGCAGAGCTGGATCCGCTTACCCGGCCCAGAGGGACAAAGGGACTCCGTTCCCGAGGGTTTGGATCCAGCCCTGGGCTCCCCAAGGGGGGGGAAAGGGAGCTTTGGGGTGTCCCTGGGGCTTCTCCAGGGATGGAGATCCCGGCAGAGTTTGAGTCCTTGGAGTCTCCACGGGGCAGCAGGGGAGGAACATCCATCCGTCCATGCATCCATCCACCCCTCCATCCATCCATCCGTCCATCCATCCATCCATCCATCCATCCATCCATCCATCCAGGGAACAATCCAGGGCAGGAGGGGCAGGATGGGAAAAATAACTCCGGGCCCGTGGGGTTGCTGTGTTGTCCCACTGCCCTTCCCGTGTGGAGCAGCCAGGTGGGAGATTGGGAAGGGATTCCCGGCTGGGAGGGGCTGGGCTGGAATTCCCAGGGAAGCTGTGGCTGCCCCTGGATCCCTGGCAGTGTCCAAGGCCGGGTTGGATCCCCTGGGATAGCGGGAGGCGTCCCTGCCCGTGGGATGGGATGAGCTTCGAGGTCCCTCCAGCCCAAACCATTCTGGGATTCTGGAATTCCCTGTAAAACCCAGAAAAGCAGGAAACAAGGAGCTGGAGGGGAGTTGCTGTTGGGATATTCGGGGGTCTGACGGAACCTTGGGAAGCTGCAGCGTTTCCATTGACATCCAAACCCCTGCTTTCCCAGTCCCGATTTTGATCCCAGCTGTTCCAGCCTGGCCCCGGACACTTCCAGGGGTGGGAATTCCATGGCCGAGTCCAGCGGGAGAATGACACATCCGAGGAGGAGCTGGGAGGGAGCTGCTCCCACTCCTCCCACTCCTTATTCCTTGGGAATAATGGCATCAGGCGTCTGGGGGGGTCTGAGAAAACAACGAGGGTCTTGTTCCAGATCCCACCAGCTCAGGAAGGTGCTGGAAAAGGGGGATTGGTGCGGGAGCAGCAGGAGGAGCCAGGGAATCCTTGGCAGAGCTGCTTGGTCATGGATAAGGGACGGGAAGAGGTGTGTTGGCCCTGGATCAAAGAGTGGGAATTTGGTGGCCACCGCTCCGGGAGCTGACAGGCCGTGGGATCGTGGAATGGTTTGGGTGGGAAGGGGGTGGGGACCAAACCTGGGTGGAGGTGAGTTTGTCAGGTCCCAGGATCTGTGGGTGGATGGAAGGACGGATGGATGGAGGGAGGGAGGGAGGGAAGGAGGAAGGAAGGATGGATGGAAGGAATGATAGATGGAAGGATGGAGATTCCATCCCCTCAGGGAGGTTCTCCCTGGCTGAAGGAATGATGGATGGAAGGATGGGGATTCCATCCCCTCAGGGAGGTTCTCCCTGGCTGCAGGAGCAGAACTCCCCCCGGGATCCAACCCCACCCAAGGGCTGGCCAAGCAGGGGAGGGGGACAGGCCTTCACAGACTGCAGGAGGCTCCTGGCCAATCCAGGTGGACATTTTGCCCCTGGAGCCCTCCAGGGCTGGCAAAGCCTGCCTGGATTTACCGTCAGCCCCAGCCACGGTGCCCCCTGAGCCGCCCCAGAGCCCGGGAAGTGCCGGCAGAGCAGAGAGGCTCCAGCCCGCCCTGATCCAAGGATTTGAGGAGCCCCGGGTGCAGAACTCAGCCTGGAAACAGGAGCTCCGCTGGGATACAGTTACAGGTGACCCAGGCAGGCTCCAGTGTTTCCACGGGCAGGAGCCCAGGGAAGGGAGCGGGGCCGCCATGAATTATGGAACGCTTGGAAAGGCAGGGCTGGGCAGACGCTGCTCAATATTTAATCCCTTCTTGCTCCTGCTGCCAGGAGTGGGGGTGTGGGGTGGGCTGGGAGGGATCCAAGGAAGGAGAACTGTTATCCCAGGCCTGGCACGGGTGGGGAGGAGCTGCCCTGGGCTCCGTGAGCGGAGCTGGGAACGGCGGGAATTCATCCGGAGGGAGGAAGGGGTTGGAAAGACGTTCCAAGGGGGGAGTGGGGGGTGAGGGACCTGCATCCCGGTGTCTCCTCAGAAGTTGGCAACAGCTGCTCTTGGCTGGTTGTCACCACCCAGGTGGGGGTGGAAAGGCCGGGCTGGCTCTGACACTCCAGCTTTTGTCATGGAATCGTGGAATCCCAGCGTGGTTGGGGTTGGAAGCGACTGGGAGCCTGCAGGGGCTCCGGGAGAGCTGGAGAGGGACTGGGGACAAGGACTGGAGGGCCAGGACACAGGGAATGGCTTCCCAGTGCCAGAGGGCAGGGAGAGATGGGAGATTGGGAAGGAATCCTTGGCACCATCTCCCATCCCCCGGGGCCATCCGTGCCCATGGAATCAGCAGCTCCAGGCCCAGCTGGGGCTGTTCCAGCAAAACAAGTGTCGAAATCCCAGGAAAAGTGCCCCGAGGGGCCCTGTCCGGGAAGGGCAGGGCCGGGAACAGCCAAAAGCTTTGGCTCCGGGAGAGGTCGAGTCTCCCGAGCAACATCTTTCCTTTCCTCCCCTTCCCCTCTGGAGCCCAGTTTTCGGGAAAGCCACCGCCCCAACTCCTCACAGAACTGGGGGGGGAAAAAAGCTGAAAAATCCCTTTTCCGGCTTTTTTTTTTTTTTTTCCACGGGAGAACAACCCGACAAACAGGGGGACGACACGGGTTGTTTTCCTTGGAGCAAAGATCGCACTGGGATCTTTCCCTCCAGCCACAAGCCCTGGGATATTTCCCTGCACTGAGAGCCAGGGACAGACGGGAAATCCCTGCTGTTCATCCCCGGTTTCCCCCCTTCCCAAGGCAGGCACGAGGGAAGAATCCACGGATAGCTGTTAACCAGGGAAGCTGGTTCGATCCCAGCAGCTCCCGGACTCACCTCGTTTTTCATGGCACTGCTTCCAACGGCTCCGGCCTCGGAAGCGCAGGACACGCTCCCAGATTTCTGCGGAGACGCTTTTCCGCCATGTCCCGAATCTGCCCCGTTCCCAGAGCTCTCCCTGTTCTCCTTGCCCTCCTCCTGGGGCACGGGAATCCTCCCCAACTCCCCCCTCCCCTCCGGGGTTTCGCTTCCATCCGCCGGCTCCGCGCTCTCCCGCAGGGATTTGGGAAGAGCCTGGGGAGCCTTGGAGTCTCCCGGGTTTTTCTTGGAGCGGGATTTCTTCCCGGCAGCGAAGAAAGCTGCTCCCAGCTGGAGTTTCAGGGCTGGTTTCACCTTCATGCTCAGCACCCGGAAGGGAGAATCCATCTTTTTCCGGACGAGGCAATTCCCGGCTTCCTTCTCCGTGCTCGGCTTTCCCGCTGGGATCTCCGCCTTGCTCTTCTTGGCTTTTGGGACACCCTGGCCCCGTTTGGGCTTTGGGGGGTGTTTGGCCGCCCTGGGGTCGGGATTCCCGCTCCAATTCCCGCTGCTGTTCTCCGCCCTGCCGGCAGCCGGGAGATTCCCATCCCCGCTCCTCTCTCCCGAATCCTGGATCTCCCGGAGCTTCTTCCTCTCCACGGGATCCACGTAGCTCTTCCCTTTGCCGTAAAAGGACCCCACGGGCACGTGGGGCTTGGAGGAGGAGGAGGTTTTGAGGGATAATTTCCTCGGAGATCCCCCCGGCGGGGCCGTGGGAAGGCGGGACGCCCGGAGCGGGGAGATATCCAACCTCCTGGAAGTCGCTGCTTTCACCGGGACATCCCGGTTTTCCTTCATCTCGTCCCCAGAGCTCGGAGACCACTTGACCTGGGAAGCAAACCACCTCTTCCCGGATTTCCGGGGCGGGGAAGGACCCCCGGGAAAGGCTTTGATCCGTTTCTTCACGGGGGTCTCGAAGGCCGAGGGGGAACTGCGGGGGGGAAAAAAAAGCAGGGAATGAGGCATCACATCCCGCCCGAAGCTGCTCCAGAGGCTGGGAACGACTGTTATCCTGCTTTCTGGAACGCTGCCGGGGGGATCGATTCGGGCTATTTGTAACTAAGGTGGGAAATAAGGCGGGATTTGCTCTTGGAAAATCCCTAATCCCTCTGTGTGTGAGGCTGGGGCAGCTCAGGGCCTTCTCCCGGGACGTTTTATCCCGGTGTTCGGGAATCTTGTCCCCCCCTCCCCAGAATCCCGCTCCAAAGTGCTATTTCAGCATCCCAAAAATCACCAGGAAATCACAAAAAACCTCTGAACCTGCTTCCTAAAATGACATCATTTTTTAGGAAGGGCCTGAGCAATCCCAGAGTTCTGGAATTCCATTTTCTCCTGGGATTTTGTCCTTCTAATTTAGGATCCAGCTTCACTCCTGGTCTGACACACACACACCCCCCTCCAGTGCATTTTTTGAGGGGAATTTCAGGAGAACGAGGAAAACGTTTGGATGGCAAAAAAAGCTCTTCTTTGGGATTTGAACTGAGCTTTTGGTCACGGCCAGGGGTTTTCCTGGGAAAGGACCTTAAGGATCATCCCATCCCATGGGCAGGGACACCTCCCGCTATCCCAGGGGATCCAACCCGGCCTGGGACATTCCCAGGGATCCAGGGGCAGCTTCCCTGGGAATTCCAGCCCAGCCTCTCCTCACCCTCACAGGGGAGAGTTTGTCCCCAATATCCCGTCTAAAGCTTGACAGATTCTTCCAAGGCCGTGGAAAACTCACCTTAGGATTTTATTTGACCTCTTTGCTTCCCGGCTTTCCTGATTCCCACTGCACTAATTCCACCTTCAGTGTACAACAAAGACTTTGGGGTTGACGTCAGATGAAATACCTTTTTATACCAATATAAAATGATCGATGTGGTGGTGAACTTGGACCCTGAGAAGGTCCAGGGCCGGATTTGGAGCTGGAAGCACCGACAAGGAGAGTGTGTGTGCCTTCGAAACCTTCCTGGAGATCGTTTCACGTGGCATCCAAAGCTCTTCTTTAGGGAATAATCCACTTTTAACCACCTTTAACCTTCTCCCTGTGACTCACCAACCCTGGAACTTCAGTTTTCCTGTTTCCTCATATTATTTATTATTATCAAGTGCTATTTTACCCTTTTGATTTCCATTCCTTTCCCGATGGCTGCCAACTTCGGATTGGAATTTGAAGCCTTTTTCCCAAGATCCGTTTCTTACCGCCAATAAATCCCGATGGATTGGTACCCTCGTGTCTCCTCATCACGCTGTGCCGTGAGGTATTCTCTGATTTCTCCTCGGGATCATTTTGCCCCTGTGCCCTCTCACTCCTCTCTCCCTGGAAGGATTTTGTTTGGGATCATTTTGCCCCTGTGCCCTCTCACTCCCCTCTGCCTGGAAGGATTTTGTAGGGATGTGTCGAACTCCAGATCTCCCACCCCAGATCCCCGAGGGATTCCATCTGTTCCCCCCTTTTGGGGGGACGTGGGATTTTATTCCTACCCCGCCTTTCTCAGCATTTTAAACCGATTTTCTGCCGTGGAGGTTTCCCTTCCCCACCCCAAAAAAACCTCGATCTGTCGGGACCGCACAGGGAATTTCGGTGAGAAACCCCGAATGAGAAAACTTTCAGTGGCGGTTTTATGGCTTTACACCGAAGATATTCTTATTCCTGCTGATTTTTATTTCGCTCTTGTCAGCATTCCCAATATTCCCTCCAAGTGCAGAGCCAGCAAACACCCCCTCTCCCTTTTTTTACTCCACTGTGGAACGTTTGAAACGGGGGGAGGAAAGGAAGGAAAAAAAATCCCATACATTAAAAAAAAACCCAAAACATCCACAGGAGGATCATTCCTCGATTTCAATTCCTATTAAATATTAGCTCGAGCCCAAGGAGGCTCGGTAAGAAACTGGAGCTGGTTTTACCCGCCCAGCGTTTCCCTTTGGCCTCTGTGCCTCGACCTCGGGGAGGATTATTAATTTCGGGATACGGGAGCTCCGGATAAACCGCTTAAGTGCCATTTCGGATGCCTTAATAACCGCTCCTTTTGTTCTGACAGCAGACGAAAGCCGAGCCGAGCCGCCAACTCCGAATTAACCCAGGGAGCTCGGAGGCTTTTCCGTTGGATTTTCCTCTTGGGGAGGACTCCAGAGCGGGAAAATCCAGCTCTGCACAGAGCTCCTAACCCTCGAGCCTTTGGGATGTGTTAAAGCCCTCGGCTCGTGGGGTCGAGATGTTCGAGGCAGAAACGCGGGCAGGAGGAAATTCAGGAGGTTTTTGTCCACTGTGGGGTGGAAGGAAAGAATGAAAATTCCCTAAAAAAAAAAAAAAAAAAGCATCTTCCGGGATTTGGGATGCTGCCTGTTGGGTTTCCCGAGTACTCGACCGACCCGTTGTGGCTCATTCCCAAATCCAGCATTCCCGGCCGGGAGCATCAGGAGAGGAGCTAAAAGCCCTCCCCGGCCTAAAAAGGAAGACACTCCTCAAAATCCCCACCTCGTCAGGCCCATCCAGGTGGGAATTTGGGCTCTTCCCTCCCCCAGTTTGTGGGATGCCTCATCCCGTGGAACGCCGGAGCTCGTCGGGCGCTGCCAGCTTGGCACGGGAAGGGAGGAGCATCCCGTGGGATGTGCTGTCCGTCCACAACCTTTCCTCCAACCCCTCGCTCTGTAGCGGTGCACAAGGCGGGGGGAATGTTTTCCTGACATCCTAAAATCCCCAACACCTGGGTTTGGGAGAGTTTCCCTCGTTTTTCCCGGATTTGCCGTCCCGTATCGGTGAGTTCATCCACACCAAGGCCTGGAGGACCCTCACCAAGCCTGGCCACGTCCCCCACATTCCCACTGAACCCTCTCATCCCAAGGAGCAGAGTCCCTCTATCCCGGTGAACTCCTCACCCGTGCCTGGGAATTACCCGGAGCGTGACTTGACCCGTGGCAAAAGGTGGGAAAAGCTGGAATGGGGCTGTTGGGAGGAAGGGAAATCCTCCCTGGGGCACGACGAGCAGGAGGCCGGCGGGCTGGAGCCTCTGACCGGGAGCACATCCCGGGAGGAAGCTGGGAGAGGGAGGGAAAAGATTTCCAAGATTTCCCACTTTTCCAAGCAGCTACGAACCCTCCAGATCCGGCGGCGAACGGGGTGGGGTGGGAGGGGAGGGAGGGAAGGGAAGGAATTATCCGCCGGGAATAATTTACACCCCGTATTGGTTTTAAACCGAAACGATCCGGAATTTTTTCTTCCCCGTGCGTTTTTCCCGGCGGGCCGTGGCCGCTCCAGAAAGCTGCCGGTGTGATCCCAACGCCCTTTTCCCGCTTCTCCCACGCGGAATCACGCTGGACTTCGGGAGGTGCCCGCAGGGATTATCCACGCGCAGCCGGGGCGCAGCCAAGCGGAATGTGATGTCAGGAACAACGGGAATAACTCCAGGGATTCTCAGCCGGACCGGGAAAGCTCCGTGGGGGGGGCCACGGGGGGTTCATCAGCCTTGTGGATTTTGGGGGATTTTTTTTTTTAAGGGGGGGGGGGGAGTTTCACTTCCAAATTTTTAACGTGTGGAGGGTT
Source organism: Pseudotriccus pelzelni (assembly GCA_035584735.1). Taxonomy (NCBI): domain Eukaryota; kingdom Metazoa; phylum Chordata; class Aves; order Passeriformes; family Tyrannidae; genus Pseudotriccus; species Pseudotriccus pelzelni. The sequence goes on along the minus strand of JAWMRA010000321.1, from coordinate 5,221 downwards.
CGGAGCGGCCGGGACACGCTCGGGATTTCCCGGTTGTAAGGCAAAGAAGGAAGCGGGAAAGAGGGATGTAAACATGGAAAAGGGAGCCCCAGCCCTCGCCCTCCTCCTCCTCCTCCTCCTCCTCCACCTCCTCCACCGCCTCCACCTCCTCTCTCCCTGCTTTTCCAAGGAGCCTTTGGCCAGGCTGCAAATTCCCAACTGCCTCGGCTGGCTCTCTCCTGCTTCCAGCTGTTGGCTCCCATTCCCTGCTTGATGCAACAGCTCTTGGGGAGGGGGAATTCCCTCCCGAAAAGGGGGAAAACGATCCTTTCTTGCTGCATGCTCAGCGTCAGGAGGATTTTCCAGGCACGGGGACACCCCGGGGGCACGTTAAAAAAGGGCTTTTTAAAGGGAAATAGGAAAATGTTTGGAAATTTGAACGGGAGCAATCCCGGATAGTCTGGAAAAACAGGCAGTGGGTGAGCCGTGGAAAAGCAAAACCCCCCCCTCAGAGCTGCTCGGGAAAGGGGGCTCTGCCTCCAAAAATGCTCGTCTTGGGGGGAAATCTCCTTAAAATCATCCAGGCACCTGGACAGGGAAAAGGCTCCTCCTTTTCCCAGTTTTCCGTTACCCCGGAATTAGTGTCTGGTGTCGGTTATCCTTCATCTCCCAGGCTGTTCCCGCACCCTGTGCCGGTGTGCCTGCACCTCCTTGCTCCCAAAATGACATGTATTTAGTGGGTGTGATCCCAAGTCTTCCATGCCTGATCCAGGGAATTTCCCCCCTCCAAACCTCTCTGCCAGCGCCGGCTCATCCCAACAATCCCACGGAGCTGGGAAGGCAGCAGATCCACTTGGCTCCTGCTCTGGGATGCCCTCATGGAAGCAGAGCCCTCCCCGGCACCCAAGAGCTCATCCCAAACGCCCCTTTCCCAAATCCTGGGCTTCCCAAACCCGGAGGAAACGCGGCTTTTGGGATTTCCTGGAAGCATTGAAATCCCTGGGATGGCTTTTTTGGAACGTTTGGGAAACGTGAGGGCGACCACAAAGCTCACAGGCAGGGGAGAGGTTTGCTCCGGGCTGGAATCGCAGGGATTTTTCCAGGAGACGAGCCTGGCTCCGGGAGCAAATTCCAGCCGAGGGAGTTTGCAGGAGGTCTGGGAATGCCGAGGAGCTCTTGGAAAGGCCAAGGGAGTTTACAGGAGGTCTGGGAATGCCGAGGAGCTCGTGGAAAGGCTGGGGGAGTGTGCAGGAGGTCTGGGAATGCCGAGGAGCTCATGGAAAGGCCGGAGAGTTTACAGGAGGTCTGGGAATGCTGAGGAGCTCATGGAAAGGCCGGGGGAGTGTGCAGGAGGTCTGGGAATGCCAAGGAAGTCATGGAAAGGCCAGGGGAGTGTGTAGGAGGGAGATGAACGCGTGGGAAGGCAGGGAATGTATGGAAATAGGAAGGGCAGTGGGATCCCCCCGCTTGTAGCTCCCCCGGGTGGCAGCAGCTCCATCCCGGCGCTTCCAGGGCTGGAGGGGAGGGGTGTGTGGGTTCCGTGGGATGAGATCCATCCTCCCGGCCTCCCAAAGCTCCTCCCGGGAGCGGGGCCGCGCCGCTTCCAGCGCAATTCCAACCGGCAACACGTGGGGTTGGAACCTCCCGGCTCCCGAGCCAGGAATGACGTCGCGGCACGGTTGTTTTTTTGTTGTTTTTTTTTTTTTTTTTCCCCCGTGTTTTGTTTGTTTTTTATTTTTTTCCCATTTAAAGAGAAATCCCGTGGGTTTGTTTTTTTTTTTACTCTCCCTGACTCATCCCAAACGAAGCCGCCGTGGAGGGGGGTGGGGGAGTGGAAAAGTCTCATCCCTGATTCCCCCCGGGGATGGAGGATGAGGGGACGGTGCCACTTCCCACTGGGATGCGGCTCGGGGGGATTTGCCGGGATGCAGAGCTCGGCAGGAAAAGGGGGAGAAGGAGCGTTTGGAGTTGTATCCCAGGCTGCTTTCGGGGGGGTTATGGGAAGGGGAAGAAAGGAAGGATAACAGCTGGGAGGTCTCTGTCCCACTCCAGCCCCATCCGTGGGATCCACAGGAAATCCTGGAATCCACCCCAGGGATCAAACGAGGCTCTTTAAAAACGATTGAAGTGACAATTAAGGGCCGTTTTATGGCTCCCCATCCAGAAACTTTCCCTCCTGGGAAGCGAACCCGTGGAGTTTTCTCCGGGATAGAATCCTAGGAACATTTAGGATGGAAGAGGCCTCAAAGGCGCCGAGTCCAAAGGTCCCCCCGCGCTGCCGAGGCCACCCCGTGGCCCCAGGAGCCACATCCATGGGGATCTGAAATCCCTCCAGGGATTGGGCGGCCTTTTCCACGCAGGAATTGTCCCCGGTATCCAACTCTCTGAGCAACAACCCCACGTTTTACCTCCATGCTTTCCCTTCGGCCGCTCCCACCTGGGAGTCACCTGCACCCACCTCCCCCCCCGGCGCTCTCCAGGGAATCTCCGGGGTGTTCTGTGTTCCAAGAAATCTCCAGGGTCTTCTGTATTCCAAGGAATCTCCAGGGTGTTCTGTATTCCAAGGAATCTCCAGGGTGTCCTGTGTTCCAAGGAATCTCCAGGGTGTTCTGTATTCCAAGGAATCTTCAGGGTGTCCTGTGCTCCAGGGAGTCTCCAGGGTGTTCTGTATTCCAAGGAATCTCCAGGGTGTTCTGTGTTCCAAGGAATCTTCAGGGTGTCCTGTGCTCCAGGGAATCTTCAGGGTGTTCTGTATTCCAAGGAATCTCCAGGGTGTTCTGTATTCCAAGGAATCTCCGGGGTGTTCTGTATTCCAAGGAATCTCCAGGGTGTTCTGTATTCCAAGGAATCTCCAGGGTGTTCTGTATTCCAAGGAATCTCCAGGACGCCCTTTGCTCCAGGGAGCCTCCAGGTTTTCCTACTCCACATCCAGGTGTCTCTCAGGGAGCGGTGGAGGCTCCTCTTCCTCCGCGGGGCTCTCCGGCGCTCCGGGGTCGTCCCGGGAATGCCGCTCCCGGGGCCTCCTGCACACCCAGGCGTACACGGGGCTGGGGCTGCGCTCCCTTCCCGCCCCCTCGGGCTCGGGAACGCCGGGATCGCCGCCTTCCAGCGGGGATTGGGGGGCTCGCTCAGCCGGAGCCTCGTCCGGCCTCCCGCCTTTGTAGCGGATGCTCTCGTAGATCCGGCCCTCGGCGCCCTCCGCGGGATCCGCCGCGGGCGCCTCGGCATTCCCGGGAATCCCCGGGAGCTGCCGGTGCCGCAGGAACTCGGGGGTCGCGGCGGAGGGTTCGGGGGGCGGCTGGGAACCCGCGTGGGGACGCCGGGGGTCCCCCACGGAGGGGCTGTCCGGGTGATCCCGGTGATCCGCGGATCCGTCCGCCCGCTGCCCGGTGCTCCGAGGAATCTCGCCGGGAACGGGGGCTCCTGCAGGGAGGGAAGTCGGGATACTGAGCTGGGAAGGGGGATGGAGAGAGGCCCTCCCCCCCCCCCCCAAAGCTTCCATCCTCCCGCTTCCATCAAATGCTGGTTCAGGGAGGCCCGGCTCCCCGGGGAGGGTGTGGTGCTGGCAGGGAGAGAATTCCAAAGGGAAGGAGGCTCTGGAGAAGCTGCCTCGGCTCCTGCTGGAGCTCCGCAAGGGTTTGAGGAGGCTGGGGGGGACAGCGCAGGAGCCACCAAATTCCAGCGGTGTCCCGGCGGGAAGAGGGGCCTGCCCTGACAGCACCACGAGGGGATCATCCCAATGGGAGCACCCCAATGGGAGCACCTCAATACGGGCATCCCAATGGGAGCACTCCAATATGGGCACCCCAATGTGGGCACCCTAAAATGAGCACCCCAGTTTGAGCACCCCAACGGGAGCACCCCAATATGGGTACCCCAATTTGAACATCCCAACGGGACCACCCCAGTGGGAGCACCTCAGTATGGGCATCCCAATTTGAGCATCCCAATGGGAGCACCCCAACATGAGCACCCCAATATGGGCACCCCAATGTGGGCACCCCAGCGTGAGCCTCCCAATGTGGGCACCCCACTTTGAGCACCCCAATATGGGCATCCCAGTTTGAATATCCCAACGGGAGCATCCCAATGGGACCACACCAGTGGGAGCACCCTTATACGGGCACCCAAACATGAACACCCCAACGGGAGCACCCCAATATGGGCATCCCAATTTCAGCATCCCAATTTGAGCACCCCAACATGGGCACCCCAATGTGGGCACCCTAAAAGGAGCATCCCAGTTTGAGCACCCCAATATGGGCATCCCAATTTCAGCATCCCAATTTGAGCACCCCGATACGGGCACCCCAACGTGAGCACCCCAATATGGGCACGCCAGTGGGAGCGCCCCAATGTGAGCACCCCAATGGGAGCACCTCAATATAGGCATCCCAATTTGAGCATCCCAATGGGAGCACCCCAACGTGGGCACCCCAAAATGAACACACCAATGTGAGCACCCCAATGTGAGCACCCCAATGTGGGCACCCCAAAATGAACACCCCAATGTGAGCACCCCAAAATGAACACCCCAATGTGAGCACCCCAATGTGGGCACCCCAATACGGGCACCCCAATGTGGGCACCCCAATACGGGCACCCCAATGTGGGCACCCCAAAATGAACACCCCAATGGGGGCACCCCAAAATGAACACCCTAATTTGAGCACCCCAATGTGAGCACCCCAATGGGAGCCCCCCAATGTGGGCACCCCAATGTGGGCACCCCAAAATGAACACCCCAACGGGAGCGCCCCTATTTGAGCACCCCAAAGTGGGTACCCCAAAATGAGCCCTACAACACGACCCCCCCCCAACCTGGGCCCCCCTCCCGTGACCCCCCCACCCCAAACAGCTTCCCGAGCTCCCCGCCCGGTGCACCCCGACATCCCACCCCAAGGGGCAGGAGGGGCCGAGGGATCCTCCCTGAGGGGGCAAACGCTGCCAGGGCATCCCCGGGAACGGGATACGGGGGGACAGGCCCGGGGGGGCACCCCTGGAACGCTCGGGAACCCCCCGTTTGGGGTCAGAGGCGCAGCCCCAGCCCCATTTGGGGTATGTGGGAACCCCGTTTGGGGTCAGAGGCGCAGCTCCAGCCCCATTTGGGATCTGTGGGAACCCCGTTTGGGGTCAGAGGTGCAGCCCCAGCCCCATTTGGGGTATGTGGGAACCCCGTTTGGGGTCAGAGGCACAGCCCAGACCCCATTTGGGGTATGTGGGAACCCCGTTTGGGGTCAGA
>JAWMRA010000320.1:0-13887 GCA_035584735.1 Pseudotriccus pelzelni | reverse complement strand
TTTTGGTTTGTTCTGGCACTTTGGTTTGTTCTGGCATTTTGGTTTGTTCTGGCACTTTGGTTTGTTCTGGCATTTTGGTTTGTTCTGGCACTTTGGTTTGTTCTGGCATTTTGCTTTTTCTTGCATTTTGGTTTTTCTTGAACTTTGGTTTTTCTTGCACTTTGGTTTTTTCTGGCATTTTGGTTTTTTCTGGCATTTTGGTTTGTTCTGGCATTTTGGTTTGTTCTGGCATTTTGGTTTGTTCTGGCACTTCAGCCCATTTCCCCACTGGTTGTGTTGCCCCAGCCCCGTGTCTGGGTCAGGCTTTGGACAAGATTCCCACCCTTTTCCTGAAGGGGTTTTAAGGGATCTCTGCCCATCCCGTGGGACATTCCCAGCCCCAGCGTGGCCGTGGGGAGCTGGAGCCCACGTGGGGCAGGAGGACCCTCTCCCCACCACCAGCCACAGGAGCAGGACAGGGTTTTCCCCCTCTGGAATGCCGGGAGCAGCTGTGGGTCCTTCCGATCCTGGCAGGAATCGGAAATTAGGGAATTAGGCTGGGATTGCCGGGCTGGCTCAGCTGGGGCTCTGCTGTCACCTCAGCCCCGGCTTTGGGATCCCCTTCCTGCTGCCCTGAGGGGAAACTGGGAAACTGGGAATGGGGCTTGCGGCTCTTTGGGCCCTGGAAGTGGCTTTAGAGCGACTCTGGTGGGGTTTGGTGGGACGTTGGGAAGGGATTTTCCGAGGCCCTGGCCCAGGTTGAATCCCAGAGAAGCTGTGGCTGCCCCTGGATCCCGGGAAGTGTCCAAGGCCAGGCTGGAGCAACCTGGAGGGAGTGGAATGAGATAATCCTTGAGGTCCCTTCCAAACCATTCCATAGTCCTCTCATTCCATGATTTCCCCCTCCACTCTCCTGGAGGACTCTCCTGTTCCCCTCGGGGTGGATCAGAACCTTCCACCTTCAAGACAATCATTTTCATTAAAGGAGGGAATCGATCAAACCTCCTCACACTCAGGGCCCCTCCTGCTTCTCTGCTTTGCCTTTCTCCCCGGTTTCACCTCTCCCACCTTTCCTTACAAAGCTGGTGGCGATTCCCAAACTCCTGCCCGTTCCCAAGCTGGATAAATTCCCACCAGAGCTCAGCAGAGCCCTAAAACATCCCTGGGAAAGCAGGAAACCCCTCAGCCCTCCGTGTCCTCCTGCTCAGGGACCCCTTTGTGGTGGCTGCACTGAAAATAAAGGGAAAACCGGAGGGTTTTCCACCAGTTCTTCCCAGGGCCAGAAATCCAGGGATCTCTGCCTGCCATAAACCTCTTGCTGGGGGTTAAAGTTGCTGAAAATGCGATTTGACCTCCTCAATGGAGTTAATGAGTCGGAAAACTTCCTGTGGATAATCCAATGAGGTGGATAAAAAGGTCCTGAACCTCCCGGCGGGATGTGGCTGGCAGAGAATTCCCTGCCCCTGGAATCCCTGCGGGCACAGCAGCCCAATCCCAGCCCCTCCCGGGATCTGACGGCATCGGCGGCCGCGCTGGGGAATCTTCTCTGGGACTTTTCTGGGAAAGCAGAATATAAATTGGCGATAAAATGTCTGCTGTGGGTAATGGAAGAGTTCCTGTCCGTGATAAAATACCTGCTGCTCCAGTAATTCGGGAAATTAATGAAATAATAATAAAATACCTGCTGCTCGAATAATTCGGGAAATGAAAGAAATCATCATAAAATGTCTGCGCAGTCGGGAGGTGGATATTGGGAGGCATGGGAGAGTTTGGTGGCCTTTGATTCATTGTTCCTTTATTTTTAACTCCAGTGTCCATCAGGAATCCTAAATTCTGTGTTAGGAGGCAGGAACTGCGAGATACAGGAGAATTTTCTATTCTTAAATTATTTGATCCATTATTTTTAACTTCAATGCCCATCAGGAATCTGAAATATCCACCGTGTCAGTCAGGAGGTGGAGATTGGGAAATACAGGAGAATTTTCTATTCTTAAATTAATCAATCCATTATTTTTAACTCCAGTGCCCATCAGGAATCCTCAATATCTGCTGTGTCAGTCAGGAGAAAGAGATGGCAAAGTAGAGAAGAATTTGGTGTTCTTTACATTTATGAATCCATTCTTTTTAATTCCAGGAATTAAATTAATTTTAATTCTCAGGAATCCCAAATGTAGCCCAGGACTTCTTTGTGCTGAGTTCAACACAACCTTGACTCAGCAACTGTTAAACTCTTTCCGCTTGGTCTTGTTTTATTCTTATAAAACAAACTCAGAAAGAAATAAAACCTTTCATGAACTTCCAAGGTGTTTCTCCCACCCATTGTCCAAACCAAGCCCTGGAACATCCTCCCCTGGTTTTTCCTGCCAGCTCTCCGTGCTTTATTCCAGAAGGTTCCATTCCAGTTTGGGGCTCCAGCTTTATCAGGATTTAAGGCAGGATTTATCCCAAGGCTTGGCAGCTCCCTGGAGGATCAGGTCTCAGGTGGGTCTGGTTGTCCAGACTCCTGGGATGCTCAGCGGGAGGTTTGGGATGTGATTCCTCCTGCCCTGGAATATATTGAAAATCAACTGCTTGTCCCTCCCTCAGCAGACACCAAACCCTTCCCGTGGCTGGAAGTGTCCCAGGCCGGGTTGGAGCAGTCGGGAATACTGGGGGGTGTCCCTGGATGGGCTTTCCTGTCCCTCCCAACCCAAAGCGTTCCAGGATTCCACGACTCTCTGCTTCTCTTTCAGACCTTTCTAACCCCCCAAACTGACTCGAGCCCCTTCCCTGAACCTGCCCCAAAGCTGCTGCTTTCCTTGTTTTCCATTGTCAGGTTCCCAAAATCTCGGGGACTGTTGTCATTTTTATTAATGACCAGGAAAACCTTCGGGCTTTGTGACTTTGCCCTTCCCAGGAGCCTGGAAGCAAAGTCACCTCAAGTTGTTCCAGGGCAGGTTTGGGTTGGATATCGGGAAAAATTCCTTCCTGGAAAGGCCTGGCCAGCCCTGGCCCAGCTGCCCAGGGCAGGGGTGGATCCCCATCCCTGCAGGGATTTAAAATCCCTGTGGATGTGGCACTTGGGGACATGGGCAGGGATGGCCTTGGCAGTGCTGGGGGATGGTTGGACTCGGCGGCTCCAAGGGCTTTTCCAACCCAAACAGTTCCATAATTCTCGGTCCACCTCTCCAACCCCACCTCCCCATCCCTGGCTGCCCGTCGTGGTGAGGGGAAAATCAGGGAACGATGAAGAAGTCGGACGAGGCGGGGGAGGGACTGGGAAATCCTGGCTGGGAGCTCTGGAGCTCCCGCAGCCCTTCCCGTCCCACCCGAGGGTCTCCCAAACCCCCTCCCCGAGATGTGTCCACCAGCTTGGACCTCCTGAGGGGGAGAATCCCCCCTCTGTCACACCCGTCCCGGGTTTTTAACCTGTTTTATGGGCACAAGGTGCTTTTCCTCATATTTCAAGTCGTGCCTTTTCCCTCTGCTCCCAGCAAGGTGGAAAACGCTCTGGATTCCCCCTGTTTTGTACCAGAATAAATCTCTTACCTGTCAAATACCAATACGATGTACCCAAAATATTCCATGTCTTAATTTCCTCCCCACCCTTAAATTAACATCATCTTAATTGTCACTTCTTATAAAGGATTCTCCATAAATTCCTTTCTACTTTGGCCCTTTTTGCTGATTTTCTCTGGGTTTTTTTCCCCCTTTTCCCCCCTTGTTTTTTCCTGCGCACTCAGATCACGTTTTCCAGCTTTCCTGAGCAAATCCAAGGGCTGCAGATTCCCCTCAGGAAAGCTGCAATCCTTGCACAACCTCTCGCTTCCAGGTGCTGGGGGATCACAGGAGAACACTGGGGCTGGCAGAGGGGGAGCAGGGCTGAGGGAAAGGGGAGAAATGATGGGGGACAATTAAGAAAATGGCTAATTAGGGTGAATGGCAGGGCAGGAACGTCAGGGAACAATCCTTTCCAGTGTATTCTTTAAGGCAATGGAGCAATTTGAAGGGAGAGACGGGATCAGCGGGACCAAAGCCCTAAATGAGCTGGCGGGACATTCCCGTTATTGGATTTTTTTTCCCATGAAATGCCCTTTTTTGGCCTTATTTTCCCCGGTTCTTCCTCCCTTCCTTTCTGCTGAGGAGAAGTTTGGTTTCTGGAGGTGTAAAAGTTTATCAGAGCCTGGTCTGATCCATGTTGGCTCATCCCAGCCCAGCCCAGAAGGGGGTTTTGGGATTTTTGGGATGTGAAGGGCCAGGATTTGTTCTGACCAGCCCCACGGAGCAGCTACTGGGAGCAACTGGAATCTGCTTCCCAGTGGCTGTTTGGGAGTCTCATCCCATTCCTTTGCGACCACCAGGACAACACTGGGGTGCTGGTCCAACTCAGTGGGGAGATGCCAAAGGAAGGATCCAAAAAGCAGGGAAAGCATTTGGGGAGGATTTCCCTGATATTCTCTATGGCTCTGGAAGTTTCTGGAGAGATTTGGGGTCTTGGATTTAACAGGATTAACCAGCACAGCACAAATTTAACCTCGCGTCACACATTTAACCTCCTATCCCAAATTTCTCATCACCAATTGAACTTCTTGTCACAGATTTAACCTCCCATCCCAAATTTAACCTTGTCACAAATTTACCCTCTTATCACAAATTTAACCCTTTATCACAGATTTAACCTCTTATCACAAATTTAACCTCCTATCACAAATTTAACCTGCCATCACAAATTTAACCTCCCACCAGAAATTTCTCATGACAAATTTAACCCCTTATCACAGATTTAACCTCTTATCACAAACTTAACCCTATCACCGATTTAACCCCATATCGCAAATTGAACCTCCCATCAGATTTAACCTCCTATCACGGATTTGACCCCTTATCACAGATTTAACCTCCCATCACAAATATTTCACCACAAATTTAACCCCTTATCGCAGATTTAACTTGCTATCACAAATTTCTCATCACAGATTTAACGTCTGGTCGCAGATTTAACCTTATCACAAACTTAACCCTATCACCAATTTAACTCCTTATCACAGATTTAACCTCCCATCACCAATTTAACCTCTTACCAGAAATTTAACCCCATATCACAGATTTAACCTCCCAGCACCGATTTGACCTCTCCTCACAGATTTAACTCCCTATCACAAATTTCCCATCACAGATTTAACCTCTGATGGCAGATTTAACCTCCCATCACCGATTTAACCTCACCACGACTTTAACCTCCCGCCACAAGTTCTCGTCCCAAATTTAACCCCTTACCACACATTTAACATCTTTTATCACACATTTAACCCTTTACCACACATTTAACCCTTTACCACACATTTAACATCTTTTATCACACATTTAACCCCTTATCACACATTTAACCCTTTACCACACATTTAACCCTTTACCACACATTTAACCCCTTTTATCACACATTTAACCCCTTACCACACATTTAACCCCTTTTACCACACATTTAACCCCTTTTACCACACATTTAACCCTTTACCACACATTTAACCCCTTTTACCACACATTTAACCCTTTACCACACATTTAACCCCTTTTATCACACATTTAACCCTTTACCACACATTTAACCCCTTTTATCACACATTTAACCCCTTATCACAAATTAAATCTCCTTCAGACGCCCCTTTTTGGGTCGTTCCAGCCGCAAAGGGCGGCAGAACCTCCAGGACTTTCCTGTCCCACTTTCCCCCCACCCCATTCAGGGGTTTTTGGGCCACGGGCTGGGGCAGGGGCAGGGTCAGGGTTGGGCCACCGACCTTTGTTCGGCACCAGCCAGAAAAGCCGGGGCTGAGACACCCCAGGGCTCGAGGGGGTTCATCCCTGCCCGGCCGGAGCCCCCCAAGGGGTGCCCGGGGGTTACTCAGGGGTGGCTTCACAATGTGCATCCCTGCCAGCGAGGGAACCCCCGGGAGCGGCTGGGTGGGGTGTCGGGGTCACCTCCGGGGCTGATTAGAGGGCCCTGATTAGGGGGTGTCCCCCCCCCCCCTCCCCGCGGGGTCCCCACGGAACAGCCTGGCAGAGCCAGGGGCTCCCCCGAGCCGAAGGGGCTTTGACGTGTGGATTTTGGGAGAGCCACGGGAGAGCAGGTCATTAGAGGGTGACCTGCCAAGCTCAATCAGTCACGGACAGCCAGGAATATTCCCCGGTATTCCCTCTGGCCTTTGGAATGCGAGACCTGCACTGACGGAGTGCTGTCATTTATTTATGAGCCGGGGTGGGGGGGAAGGCGCTTCAGGATGAGGGGGTATCTCAGTGCCTTCCTGCCAGCAGACAGCACAGACTGACGGGCTTCAGATCCCCCTCCCCGGCCTCCAAGGGGATTCCCATTCGGCCAGGACAGGGAATATCGGCCAGGACAGGGAATATCGGTCAGGACAGGGAATATCGGTCAGGACAGGGAATATCGGCCAGGACAGGGAATATCGGCCAGCCCAGCCCCTCTCAGGGCTGTGCAAAGGCTGCAGCTCCACAAACGTCAGCAGTGCCTTCACGTCCCCTCGCAAACGTCTCCGGGTCCTTCCGAGACGGAACACACGGACTATCCGAGGCTTCAAACTCATCCCAGGGCCCCGTCTGAGCCAAAACCGTGGAGGTGCCTGGAGCACAGGGCTGGTTCCAGGGCAGGGAGGGAGCACCGAGGCAGCTCCGGGGCAGGTTTGTCCTGAGCAGTCCTGGTTCACGTGATTCCTTGATTTCCTCGCGTGTGGGTTCTTCATTTTCCTGGGATGTGTTTCCCCTGGGTGAGGGGGGAAAGGCTTGATCCGTTCTGTAGCTGTTCATGACCCACAAACCTGTGGTTCAAACCCCTTGGAGAAAAGATGTTGGTCGCCTACAGGAACGATCTCTGATCCTGCTCCAGGTTCTCTCCTTCCTGACACTCCGCTGGCACGTCCAAGTGTTATAACGAGGTGATCAAATGGACTTTTCCCTTGGAAGTTCGGGCAGGTTTGACTCCTTTTTCCTGTAGATACAGGGAGGGACACGGAACGAGGGCTGTGTCCGAAGAGGAGCAGAGGGTGACACAGCCTTGGATAACCCCAGGCAGGGAAAACCGGGACACCCGCCCTGTCATCCCTGTGACAACGAGGGAACCGGTGTGTGCTGGGGCCAAGGAGGACACTGGGATCCCGGGGGGAATCCCAGAGGCTCAGCAGCTTCTTGGGATTCCCCCCAGGATCCCACTGTCCTCCCAAGGATCACGGAGTCCAAGGACTGCCCTCAGTGCCGGTGCAGGAGCAGGGAAAGAGGAACTGGATTCTGTTGGAAGTGGAGGAACCTCCGGGACCGGGACAGTTTCACAAGCAAGTGCCACTTTAATTCTGTGGGTTTGCAGGGCTGCTTCCTGCTCACCACCCCCTTTGTCCTGGTAATTCGAGCTTTTGTTCCCTGAGGATGAGTCAATTAAACAAACACAAAGGAATGTTGGCTCCGAGGCCAGGAGATCCCACCACTGAGTTCAGCTGGAGCTGAGCAGGGATTATGGGCACGGGCTAAATCCAGCTCTGGGACTTCTTGGGGGGATTAAAGTTTCTCTTTAGGTTGTAAACTGCCTTAAATCCACGGCAGAAAACCCAAGGATTTCTGGTGGAAAAGCTGCCTTTTCCATTGCAGTGGGGTCATCACTTCTCCCTCTTTTCCCTGTCCCTGATGACCAGTCAAAATTATTTACAGAGACAAAAATCTGGATGAGGCACCGAGAGAGAGAACATTTGGGATGTTGGAGTTTCCAGTGCCTGTGGAATCATCCAGAGTGGAAGTTTTTAGGATGAATTTCATGGATTTATCAGGGGCGAATTAGATAATTGAAATCTTTGCAGTAGAGAGACACTGCAAATCTTCCCCTTCCTCCCAGTCCTGTGCAATTAATTTGGAATACAGGCCTTGTTCCTAATTTTTAGTAAAAACATTCTCCCCAAATATATTATTTTTGAAGGCTAAAGGCTAAATATTCTTCCCAAATATATTGGGTTTGGAGAATAAAGACTCGGGGAGGTTGTTTTTCTCTGCGAATCTGCTACAAAAGAAGCCCTGATGACACGAGCAGGACTTAACCCTGCTTGGCTCCCACTGTCACGGACTAAAAATCCCACTTTTAACCTCAAAAGTGAACCCCCCCGAAAGCTGGGAATGATGTGAGATCCAGCTCCAGGACGTGTGGGGGTGGGACAGAGGTCAGGAAAGGGGGGAGCTGTGAATCAGCTGAGCTGGAGCCGATCCCACCTCGCCTCAGACGTCAAACGTCTTCGGCCTCACATCGTCCTCCCAGGAAACTTCTCCCACCTGATCACCCAGAAACGCCGTATTTTATGTGGGATCTCCACAGAATAGCCGAGGTTTGGTTGGTTTTTGGGCACTGGAAGGAAGGGACTCCCAGCAGACCAAGCTGGTGGGTGCTCCACACCCGAGTGCCTCGAAAAGGGGCCTCAAATCCTTGAGGATTAACTAAACTCGGCTTAAAACAAGCCCCAAACACAATGGAGGGTTAATAGTTCAACTTCCAACCCCTCTTTCTCTTCTGACTCACCCAAGTGGCCTTTTTTCCCCCTCATCCAAATGGAGAAATGTCCTGGAATATCAACACCCTCCGAGTGGTCCCTCTGCTTTATCCCATAACGCCTGGAAGGGTTTGTCTCACCACAAAGAGACAAACAGCAGATCTGTGCTATTTTTAAGTGAAACCTAAGCCACCCAAAGCCTTGGATCAGCACTTTATATCCAAATCAGTCTAAATAAACCCTGACATCTCGCTGGGTGACAACAGCGGGGTCTCTGTCCCGCCCGGACTCGACGCCCTCGGGGGAGCAGGAGGCTGGAGATCCGCGGTTTGGTTCTCAGGGGTTCCCACAAGCCTTTCCCCCCCTTTGAACCCGAAACCTGACGCCCTGCTCGGGGTCGGTTGGGTTCTCCTGCTGCTCCTCTCCCTGCCCGGGATGAGGCAGGGTTTTGAACAGGGCAAGCATTCCGAGCCGGCAGCTGCCAAAGCTTTGGGGTTTGGGGTCGGGGTCTGTCACCGCGACAGCCAGGGCTGGCTCCGAGTCCGGCCCCATCCTCAGCCCGCCCTGCCCGATCCAAGGCTGGTTTACGCAAGGAAAACCAACGTGGAGCTATTTGGGAACAGCCTGGAGGCCGCAGTTCCCGGGCCGTGCCGTGCCAGGTGCCGGGCGGACGAGAGGATCCGAGCCCCGAACTCGGGGTGAATTTTCTCTCCTTCCTGATTTCAGTCATGTGAAAAGCAGGGTGAATTTTCCCTCCTTTCTTATTCCAATTCTGTGAAGCCCAAGGGGAATTTTCCCTCCTTTCTTATTTGATTTGAGTGAAGATCAGGGTGAATTTTCTCCCTTTTCTTATTACAATCACATGAAGACCAGGAGGAATTTTCTCTCCTTTATTATTTGAATTCTGTGGAGGCCAGGGGGGATTTTCTCTCCTTTCTTAACCCAGTTCAGTGAAGACCAGCGTGAATTTTCCCTTCTTTCCTATTTCAATTATACGAAGAGCAGGGTGAATTTTCTCTCCTTTCTTATTTCATTTTTGTGAAAACCAGGGTGAATTTTCTCTCCTTTCTTATTTGAATTCCGTGAAAACCAGGGTGCATTTTCTCTCCTTTCTTATTTGAATTCCGTGAAGACCAGGATGAGTTTTCCCCTTCTTTCTTATTCCAGTCCTGTGAAGCCCAGGGGGAATTTTCCCATCATTCCTATCTGAATTCTGTGCAGCCCAGGATGCGTTTTCTCCCCTTTCTTCTTCCAGCTCTGTGAAGCCCAGGCTGAGCTTCCCCTTCCTCTTTATTTCAATCCAGCGAAGCCCAGGGTGAGTTTCTCCCCTTTCTTGCATCAATCACCTGAAGAGATTTTCCTCTTCCTGCTCCTCAGGGTGATGTTTCTCCCCAGGACCCGAAGGGAAGGCGGACAGAGCTCGATTTTCCAGCTGGAAGGATTTCAGGGCAGAACTTGTGGCCCGACTGGTTGCTTTGATCCCCTCCTTGGCTGCACCCCTGGCTTGTCCAGCAGGTTCCACCCACCGTTATCCCGGGAATGGCCCAGACACGGATGCTGAAGGGGCAGGAGGGAGGAAGCAGAGGTGGGAATGACTTGCAGGAGCAGGAATCTGCTGCTGGAAGCAGGAGACACCCCTGTGGAGCATCTCAGAAGGGCCACTTGGCTCCCCCTCACCGACAGTCGCCGTCCCCGCAACCTTTTCATTCCACCACCCTCCTCCCCCTTTTTTAAATATCAGTCAGAAAAGGAAGAAGGGAATGGAAACATAAGGAATAAATCAGGAAGAAGATAATTCCTTCCCAGTTTTTCCACTGTGCCTGTGCAGTTAGCTCTGGTTTTCTTGTAATCTCTGAGAAGAGAAGCATGGAACTGGAATTAGCATTTATTTTTAGGGTTGTTGTTCAGCCTCTCTCTCAAGGATGGTTTGTGGCTTTCCAGGAGCAGCAACGTCCCCGTGGCTCCTCCTGGGGTTGGATCCTGGTTGGATTTTGGTGGGAGTTTCACAAGGCAAAGTGTTGGAAAGGTCAGGAAGGGCTGGAGCAGCGAGCCAGGCAGAGAGAAGGGAGGGAAAGGAATCCGGTGCTTTTCCACTCCAAAACCTGTCCCCATCCTGAACCCAATGGAAATGAGTGCCAGGAGCCTGTTGGTGGTGGCCTTTGCTCCCCAGCAGGGGCTGAGGGGCAGGTTTAAGGAGGCTGGGATGGCTCAGGGCGAAGTCAGAGTGTGATGGTAGAACTGACCGAAGTGGAACCTCCTCAGATCCCTCCCTGGCCCCCAGAGACGCTGCAGGAAGGGCTCAGCTCCTTCCAGGGATGGATCCATTTGGCACAGGCTGGAGAAGGGGCTAAGTTTAAGCTCCAGCCCCCTCCTGGGCTGGGAAGAGCCTTTCCCAGGCTCAGTGTCAGCTACAAGTGCTGTCCTGCCTTCCGGGGGGTTCAACATCTCAGCCTGCCCGGGGAGCTCCTCTGAGCCTGAGCCACTGGAAGCCCTTCCAGCCTCGCCAGAGGAGCCTCTGCCTGATCTCCTGGAACCATGGAACAGCTCGGGTGGGAAGGGAACTTAAAGATCACCCAGTTCCAACCACTCTGGGACACCTCCCACTAGCCCAGCCCAGACTCCCCATCCCTGGAAATGTCCAAGGCTGGCTTGGACAGGGCTTGGAGCAACCTGGGCCGGTGGAAGGTGTCCCTGAGGTTGGAACCAGAGGGTCTTTCATGTCCCTTCCAGCCCAAACCCTTCCATGTTTCTCTGATTCCCAACTGGCCTTTCCGTAAAGGCCCAGGTTTTCCTTGGCTTGCTTCCCGTATCCCAAAGCCCTGTAGGCGTTTTGGGTACCCCGGGACATCCCGAACGGAGTGACATACCTGACCCGAGGGGAACAAACCTCCTGCTCAGCTTCCTGCGCTCCTGAGCTCCAGCAGAGAGGGCTGCAGAGGAAACATCCTGGAGTCGGGGCTGGGAAGGCCTGAGCGTTCCCCTCCTTTCCCGTTTCCCCGGACACACAAGGTGTGACCATTCCCAATCCAGCACAGGAGCTCCCCGAGAACCACCCCTGCTTCCTTTTTACCAGTCCCACAGTCTGCTTACGGCCTAAACCAGGGAAATGGAGGGACGAACGGCATCTTTATCCTGAAGATGATGATCCCGGTGCTGAGGAATGCGTTGATTCCTCCTGGGACAGCACAGAGAGAGAGAGGGAAAAGGATCACGTTGCTCCCAAATCCCAGCCTGGTGTCTCCCAGGCCTCCTGCCCAGCCTTTTATCCTGCCTGGCAGCGTCAGGACCTTCACCAGAGCGGGCTGGTCTTGGTTCCCAGATGGTTTGTGTTCCCAGCACACCAAAAGGGTTCAAAGGCAGCCTCGGGACCCCACAGAGGCCAGGGATGGAAACACGAAGGATGGACCCACTGCCAGGGATCTGGGAACAGGCTGGGAGCAGGACTGGTGACCAACATCCCTCACAGCCTTCCTGTGGGTGGGGAACCCGTTTCTCACCGCAGAATGTTCTGGCACCTCCATCATTTCATGCCTTTAATTCACCACCACCTTCGTGCCCGCTGTAATCCCAAATGGATCCCTTTTCCCTCAGCTGGAACAGGGAGAGGGAAGCGGAGACAGACTCATTCCCACCTCCCTTGGCTTGGCCTGATCATCTCCCTCTTCCTTTCACCCTTTCGCTTTGGTCTCCTCTGCTGCTGAGCCAAGCCCAAAATAAGGAACCAAATCCACCACAATCACCAGCAGGGAATTAAAACCACGGAAACGAGGAGGCAGAAACCTCAGGAGGAGCCTGATCCTCCGGGAGGAGCTGGAAAGGTGGGAGACACCTCAAGGAGAGGTGGCCTGGCACGTGCATGCAGCACAAAAACGCCCCAGTGGAAGGATTTTTAGTAGCAAAGGCATCTGGATAAAATTAGGACCTAAAAGCGCACGAGAGGAGGGGAGAGAGGAACAAAAACTTTATGAGATCCACCAACAAAGTCTCCCTCTGTTCCGAGGAAGAAACACACAAATCAAGGGGTTATTTTTACTCTCGGAACGAGCTCATTTCCCAAAGAACCGAAAAGGAGGGTTTTTTTAAAAAAAAAAAAAAAAAAAAAGAGTGGAGAAAGTCTTTCTTTCTACTCAACTCCTGTGGAAAAAAAATCCCCCCTGATCCCAACTTTATGAAGGCCGTAAAAAAACTTGGAAATCTCTCCTGGCAGAGGCCGGCGGGGCTGGTGTGTTCGAGGCTCGGAGTTCTTCGGGGCTGACAGGGAGAGGGGAAAGGGGGGGATTGGGAGGAAAAAGGTGGGAGTGCTCTCACCAACCTCTGCCTTGGCTGCTTAAAGGTCACCAGGGTGGAGCCCTGGAGGAGGGAAGGGCAGAGCTTGTCCCTCTGGCTGGAGCCTGGAGGCCACTGGTGACATCTCGGGCTTGTGCCTCAGCGTTTCTGTCACGGGTGGAGGGGTTGAACCAGGGAGCCTGGAGGTCACAGCCGGTTGGACAGAAACGACTCCTCTGGGACTGGAATTCCCAAATCCCAGCTGCGTCCCGTGTTCCCTGAGGAGCCACCACGGGGGGAAAGCTGAGACGGAATTCAGGGGAAGGTGGAAGGTGGGGCCACCTGTAACAAAAAAAGGAAAATGTCCCAGATGGGTAAATCCGGGACATTCCGGCCTTCCCCCACGCTTGGGTGCCAACCTGGACCACAGGGATGATCCTCCATGGGATTATGCGCTGGGAAACTGCTGCTTTTAGGGAAAAGGGGCAGGGAAAGGAGTCGGAATCACTGCCAGGGAGTCTGCAACCCAGATGTACCTCAGGGTAACCAACTCGCCTGGGTCTGGTACCCAATTCCAGGCATCCCTGGTAGTGTCCGAGGTCAGGTTGGACAGGGCTTGGAGCAACCTGGGATACTGGGAGGTGTCCCTGCCCAGGGCAGGGGGTGGCACTGGATGGGCTTTCAGGTCCCTTCCAACCCAAGCCATTCCATGATTCCATGCTGGGAAAGCCCCTCACAGGTGACCTGATGTTGGCCATTGGGTGGTCCCATCCTGTGGCTGAAGGGAAGGGAATGATCTCCCCGAGGGACAAAGCCCAGAGGAGGAACTCCTGCCCTGAGCTGACCCAGGAGGCAGGGAAGGTTCAGCACCGCTCAAAGGGCCACCCCAGGCTTTGCTCCTCCCTCATGGGCAACACGGGGAGAGGGATCAGAGTCACCCATCCCACACCTCTGGCACAGCTCACCCTCTCCTGAGTGAAAAGATGAGGAGAAATGGCCTAAAGTTATCATGGAACATCCTGAGCTGGAAGGGACACCCCAAGGACCACCCAGTCCAACCCTCAGCCCTGCACAGGCCCAGCCCCAAGAGTCCCCCCCTGTGCCCCAGAGGATCATCCAAACCCTCCTG
>JAWMRA010000319.1:0-13890 GCA_035584735.1 Pseudotriccus pelzelni | reverse complement strand
CTTGGACACTCCCAGGGCTGGGGCAGCCACAGCTTCTCTGGGCAACCTGTGCCAGGGCCTGCCCACCCTCCCAGCCAAGAACTCCTTCCCAGTATCCCATCTAATCCCACACTCTGTGACTTTGAAGCCATTTCCCCTTGTTCTGTCCCTCCATCCCTTGTCCCCAGTCTCTCTCCAGCTCTCCTGGAGCCCCTTTATGCCCTGGCAGGGGCTCTCAGGTCTCCCTGGATCCTTCTTTTCTCCAAATGGACACCCCCAGCATTCCCAGCCTGGTTCCAGAGCGGGGTTGTGAGCTGAGCTCAGGTCTGGAAGCCTTTGGGCCACAGGAGTTTAATTATCACCCTCAAACCACACCTCTGAAGGTTTCTGTCTCCCACCACAACCCCACATTACCAGAAGAATCACCAGTATCTGAAAAAGGAGCAAATCCTGACCAAAACCATTATTTAACATTACAGGTTCATCATTAAAATGCCCCACCTTTTTCTCCATGAGGCCGGCCTAGGATTGTATATGAAAATCCATTTATAATGTCCCTGTTTGCTATTTATATTATATAAAAGGCCTCAAATTCAAAAATAGACTAAAGAGAGACAAATCCAAGGGAAATCAATGTCACAGGTAAGCTCTTTAAGCAGCAGCTGAGGTAGAACTCTCTGGAGGGACAAGAGTCATTGGATTTTCTTACTTCCCAGTGTCAGGGGAGGGAAAACCAGGGAAATCCCTCAAGAGGTTCAGTTTTTCAATCTTGGACAAGGTCTAAGCCAGAGACACTTCTTGCTATAGGAGCTCAGGGTAGGCTGAACTCGGCTTAACATCCTTCTGTGGAAAAGAACATGACACATGTCCTGAAAATGAAGAACTTTTCCCCCTAGAGAGCCATGAAGGTCCTGCTGCAGTCTGGGTGAGCCCTGATCTTCACTGTGCAGGATCCCTCCCCAGGAGAAGCATCATCCTTTGGCTGGACTCTTTGGGTTTCTCCTTCACCTCCCCCAGGCTGAGTAAGGAAAGAAAGAGCTTAAAAATTCATGTTCTCTCTTCCCCTCTCCCCCCACCCCTCCTTCCCTTGTTTGTGCTTTACAGCTGGAGAGAAAACAAAACTACTTCATTATTTACTGCCACCTTAAATTTTTGATAGTAGGCAAAGCCAGACACACACATTAAAGGGTCCCAGATTCCATGATCCAACAGGAAAGTTAACAGCAGGAACATCACAGTGCGCTGGATTCACGTGTAAACACAGGGACACACTCGAGGTGCTGAGATGAATCCTCTGCCAGAGCAAAGGCTCAGCTTGTCACATGAATTATTGAGGCTGTAGCTGCAAATTAACACAAATTACCCACAGTTATCAGAAGGAAAAATTCCATTTTTTCTCCCCCCTCAAAGCTTCTAGAGAAAAGCGGGGACAGCTTTGGAAATTGTACCTCCCGAGAAGGAAACAGCAGCACAAGCTCTTGCAAGCTGGGAGTTAAAAGACAGCTGAGAGAGCAAAAACAAACTTCAAGGCTAAAATTAGCGAGTGGTTTTATCCAGGAGGGCTGATTCCTGCTGGGTTTTAGGGATCGTGCTGGGCACAACTCCCCACTCTCCTGGAAGCGCAAAGCCAGCACTTTTCACAACAGAACTGCACTTCTTGATGAGTGACGCCCATCCATCCCCGTCTCCAGCTTTATCCGTGCTCACATTCCCAGCAGGGCCTCCCCAGAGAGCTGAGGAGTCCGAGCTGAGCTCCCAGAAATCAGGGATGTTTCCCACACCCCACGAGGGAACGCGGGGCTGGATCTGCAGCTGAGCCACGCGGGTTCCTGTCTCTGCCCCTCACGGTGTCTCTGAGCTCAGGAGGCTCATCCTCCCCCACTCCCACTTCAAAAAGAAGCACTGGAAATTTGTTAGTCAAGATTAAAGATGACACCAGTTTATTATGACTATTTTTCCCTCTCCTGGAAGGCACAATTCCCCAAAGGTGCTCCGATAAACAGGCAAGAACCATCTGCTTCCCAGAGCACAAGTCACTGCTAAATCAGGTTTACAAATAGAAGGTGCTTAGTAGCAATTCCCTGTCATGAATTAAAATATAAATTCAATTTTGCCTGTCACCCGTGGCAAGCAGGGAACTTGTAGATACTTTTGCCTGGCAAGCAGGGAACTTAGAGATATTTTTCCCATTAACGAATTCCCCCAGTTTTGGTAGAACAATCTCATCTCGTTGCTCCCTTTGGAGTCTCATGAGAGGGCGTTTTCCATTCCAGCCTGAGAAATAATCTCTGATTTTCCATTTACTCCCTCCAATGAAAGCTTCTGTCTTTCACACACCCCCTCACAACCAATTTGCTCCAGATGATTTTTTTCTTTTTCCTCCCAGTTCCACCGGCACAAAACCCGTGACCCTGTGAAGCAGTGGAAGGTTCTGCTCCTGTCAGGGTGCTGTGGTTCATCCCTTCATTCCCAGAGATTCCCCCCTCCAGGACATCTTTTCCAAGGCCGTGGATCTCAGTGCCTGAGTTTGATGGGATTGATACAGACACCTCAGCCCTGGAATTGGAGTAATCACCAGTTCTGCCACTGGATCTCTCCAGGGCTTCCATTATCTCAGAGCTCTGGATGGTGAGAACTGTAGGACTGCAAGCAAAGAAAATAAAATATGAAATAAAGAAATGAAAGAAATCTGGGCATCTTCAGGCACAGAGATTGTGTCTTATTGCTCTGTTGAAAACACTTCAAGATTACTTTGCAATCTTTAAAGATTTTGAGGAAAACCTCAAAAAATAAGTTTCCTCTGTCCTTGTTTCCTTTGCAAAAAAACCCACCAACTTTGCCTGGGAAATCAAATTACAACCCCAACAGCTCAAACCTTGCAGCTTTAACCCTACTTGGGTTTTTCCCAATTATTTTTCCTTGTCTCTGGGGATAATCAAGGATCACCAGAAATTATTAGATTTGGAAAGCAACATTTCTGCTGAAAAAC
This sequence comes from Pseudotriccus pelzelni, assembly GCA_035584735.1. NCBI lineage: Eukaryota > Metazoa > Chordata > Aves > Passeriformes > Tyrannidae > Pseudotriccus > Pseudotriccus pelzelni. Next base: position 10,922 of record JAWMRA010000319.1, on the reverse strand, counting down.
TGAGTAAACCAACCTCAACCTCTGTAACCAAATATGACAATGCCAGTTCTATCACAAAAAAATAAGGTAGGGGGTTGGAACTGGATGATCTTTAAGGTCCCTTCCAATCCAAACTCTTCTGGGGTTTGGGGTTTTAAAAGGAAATCATCTCACTGATTTTTGCTTTAAAAGTCATTTAAATAAAACAAGGGGATGCTTTTAAATCAGTTTTTGTGGGACGAGACAGAGGACAGGCCCTTGCAGACACCATGCCAACAGTCTTGTTTACATATTATTTTATGTCTTTTCTGCATTTTATTTTTAGCTATCCTTGGATATAAACACAGCTTTTGTACCTGTTATTTAAGTATGAAATAGATATATTTATATATTAAATAAAAAACCACCAACTTAATATTAATTAAGTCAATTTAAAGCCTTAAATAAGGAAGGAAATCGCTTCCTTCATGACTTCAGTTGTTGCAAGGACCGGATTAACTTCTCTCAAATTTTCAGTGGTTGCAAATACTTTCCTGCAATGGTTATTGCATTTATTGATTAGCTATTTATGGCTTCTTTATGGCAGAACTTGGTGAAAAGCCCCATTGCCTGGTAGACCATCTCTGCTCCAATAATGACAAATCACAGCAATTAGTCAGCCTGGATCCCAGGAAAGCTTCCCAAGGTCATTAATTTGCTTCAGGCAGTACCTGACCTCTGCTTTTCCACCCCCTGTTTCAGAAGAATTCCATTTAAAATCCTCATAATTGCCTGGACGTGCAGGATCTCATTTGAAATCAATTCGGTCGCTTTCCCCTTCCGTGTTTCTAAGATTGTTTCTAAAGCATCACGACAATTTAAAGTAATTATGTTTTAATTAACGCTGATTTTCAGTGGAAGTCATGCACAGCCACTTAACAGCTTCCACATTAGTACCCAGATAGGTTCCCTACGATTATCTGGGGACTCAAAAGCAGAAATAATGAGACATCGGTATGATCTTTGTCGGGTTCCTCACAAAAAGAGCTTTCCCGGGCTCTGTGAGCAGCACATGGCAGAGCCACAGGGAAAAAATCCAGCAGAGCCCCCAGACATGCCGAGTAGAATTCACCTCAAAAGGCAGCTTCAAGATTTACTTCATCAGTTTTAGTAGGAAATAAGAGCACTTTACAGGATGGCAAAACACACTCGGACAAATATTCAGTTCTCTTTGTGAAAACACATCGAGAAAAAAAATACATAAAGAGGGCTTGTTCAAGTGTGATTTTTGTTTCCTAGGAGTTATTCAGAGAATTTAACTACTCAAACCTTATTTTTAACATTGTGTATCACCTGTCAGGGCCCAAATGCCCAGTGAAGGTTCCACTCCTGCCTTGATCACTGAGGCAGAGCTGGGACAAGCAGGGCGAGTTCCCGCAGCAAGTGGGAGTCTTGGATATTAAATATTCCTTCTGCTTGTGTTCTTCCCTCCTGTGTGGTGAACAAAGTCCTCTCTACACAAGAGGGGCAGCAGCATCCTCAGTTCCTCACAGATCATGGAATCCTGGAATGGGTTGGGCTGGGAAACACCTTAAAGCTCATCCAGTCCCACTCCCTGCCATGGGCAGGGACACCTTCCACCGGCCCAGGTTGCTCCAGCCTGGCCTTGGACACTCCCAGGGATCCAGGGGCAGCCACAGCTTCTCTGGGCAACCTGTGCCAGAACCTCACCAACCTCACAGCCAAGAATTCCTGCCCGATATCAATGAGGATTTCCAGCCCCAAACGCCACTGCTTTCTTTCTCTGAAGGGATTTTTATGGATCCTCTCTTTTCAGCTCCATCCTTTATGAGGTACTTGGCTATCTCTGTGTTCCTTCCATGGATTTGGAGGTTCACTAGCCACAGGCATCCACAACGAAAATCAAAAGTCCTAATTAGTCACATAGTCCACTAATCACTTGCTTATCTACATTTCCTGAAGCCAAAGTCATTTAATTTTAAGTTCGGGGGCTATTTGTGCACAGCCGGACCTTGAATTAGGGCCTGGAGTTCAAAAGGAGGAACCCATATTTTCCCAGAGAAGCTTTTTATTTGGAACGCAATGCCATAAATCCCCACAGTTCAAAGTGGCAAAGAGGAACAGTGCCAACCTACCCCCCCGGTTTGGTTGACACCCTGAATTATGGAAGTGCTTTTGCACCCAAAAGGAAGAACAGTCATGTTGCTCCTGCACCAAAACTGCCTGTGAGCAATAAGTCCTACAGAAACAGAGCAGAGCTCCAGAGAGGGGAGTTTTAAGGGACATGGCATTATTCCTAGAGGGAATATTAGTGGCAGCAGCAAGCCAGCGTTTGGTACAGTGTTTGGCACAAAGAGAGAGCATATGGTATTTAATGCAAGGAAATTAAACAGCTCTACGCTACAGTCAACTGGAGACACATCCTGCTGCAGCAAGTCTAAATCCAGCCTAAATTCAGTCCTAAATCCAGCCTAAATCCAGCCTAAATCACATCCTAAAATCCTCTCCCCCTCCAGATTTGCACCCGTATCAAACTGGTTGAACACGTGCGTGGTTCAAGCAATCTGCATTGTTGCATCTCGTCCAGGCTTTCCAGACGCTTGTAAATGATGGATTCCACATCAAATTTGCACTGAAGTGTTTCAGTAAGTCAGAGTTTCTCTATTTCTGTTTCCCATTTCTGTTCTTGACCTCCAGAATCTCAGACTGGCCACCTGCACTTGTGGTCTGTATTTCCACTAAAACATTTTATCCTGAAATTTGAAGTCTCTGGATTCCCTTCCTCTTGCTGTTCCAACCTCACCTCGCTAAAGCCTCCCATGCAGCACAAATAACCCAAACTAAATTTCCTGTGTGATGGCATTATAATCACTGAATTTTCAGTTTCACCACATTTATCAGATTTGGCTCCTTTTCCAGGATGAAACCCAAAAAATCTCTGTGTTCCCATCAGCTGCTCAGTGGACTGTTCGGGGAGATAATTTTGTTTCACCTCTAGAAACACTTGAAGTGATTCTGAGCGTTCCTGCAGTTGCTGCCAGCGAAGTGAACCCCCCCAAAATCAATTCTAACACCAAATTCAGACGTTTCTATCGACCAACATTTTCTCTTTCCTCACCTACAAACATCTAACCCATTTCAACTGCAACATTCCTTTTAACTCATCCTTGTTGCAACAAGCTAAATCACATATTCCGCTTGGTAGAGAAGTTGCCTTTAATTATCCTAAATTAGAGACACATTTTGTTACTTCCCTGTATTTCATCGCACGGGTTTTCCTACTGAAATGAAGGATTTATTTCCATACTTCAGCATTGCTTCAGGAAGGTGTTGTAAAGTATAGTCTCAGCATCGGTGACAAAACCTTTCAGCTATTTTTATGTTAAACATCATCTCTATGGAAACACCACAGTTACATTTAACAGGAATTATCATTGATTTTTCCAGCAATGCAGGCCAGCTTTAGAGCCCGGATTTAAAGGGAAAAAAACCTAAGATTTTTAGGTGTCTGGACTGACTTACCAGGTATTTTAACCATAATCAAGTTTCCCTTTGTGCATTAACTGCATCCAGGCACACAAGTTGCTCTCAGCTCCTAGAGAGGCACAGCAGAAGGGAGAAAAGCACATTGAAATGCCCTTAAAATTAAAACACCAGCTCTGAGTTGAAAAACTTCTCATTTCTGGCCCTTAATTTTACAGAGTAATTTGTATTTCCAGACTTTGAAAGCTCCTGTGGAGCTCAGGGTGGGCAGGTGAACCAGCAGCTCTGGCCCATCCTGGGGGAACTTCTATTTTTTTCCTCATTATCAGTGTCTTCCCTCCCCTGATTTAATCCATGGGCAGGTTCTGCAGTGGCAGTGTCAGAATTAACAGGAAATCAAATCAGCACTGTAACTGTGCTGAAGATTAGAGAGATCTCCCAGTTTTTTGCTGCCAAGATAAAAATCCCAGCAGTGACAGCAAAGGTGCTGCAAAGGCACCGTATCAGCAATGGGATTCCTGGGGAAGCGAATTAGCAGGACTTAAAAATTTAAAAATACAGAAAATAGCTGAGGAGTGGAAAAGAGAAGAAACTAAATCTTGGTCTGCTAACTTTTATATATATCAATTATTCTGAAAATAAGGGAGCAGGAGATTGCAGGACAGCAAAGATGATTTCAGAGAAAGAAACAACAGAGCTAAAAGATTCAATAAAAAAAATATAGATAATTTTTATACTGCCATGCTGCTTGTTATTAGTTTATGGGCATTTCAAGAAAGCAATGGCTCTACATAATGTTATCATATCACTGTATGGACCATCAGCCTTTATACCCCGAGACAAAGAAAATAATTCAATACAGGAAAAAGTTTTAACGTGATTTTTCTGTGCTAAGGAACAGTAAGTTCTCCAGAAACTCCCTTTCTTTGGCACTAAATCACATTAGTGGAAAAAAAACCCCTGAGAATCCCCATTGTCTACCTGAAAACTTTCTACTCTGTTACTCCTTGTCACTCAACAAATAACATTTCTACCAGGGATCGGCGATCTCGACAGAAACAGAGAAGCGCATTTGAAATCATCATTCAAGCTGTAAAAAGCGGTTCCAAAAGCTGCATCTCTGCAGAACAGCCTCAGCACGTGCTGAGCAAACCTGGGGCAGGGCGGGGGATTTGTCTAATTGCAGAGCTGATTGGAGCTATTTGGGGCCAGCTTTTCTTTTCCTGGCGTTTCCTTGGGATCCGAGGTGCCGGATAGAAACCATCCATCAGGTTAATTGCTGCAAGTGCCTCGTTCTCAGGCGGTGCCAGCACACCTTGGCAGGACCCCCAGGTGAGGGTGACACAGGCACGGTGAACGAGCCCAGCAGGGCCTGGGGCAAAGCTTCACCTTCAGCTGATCGTGGTGACTGGAGGGCACAGCACCTTCCCTTCCCTTAAATCTGGAATTATCTCCATTTACTGCTCGCACGAGATTAAACCCCCCCCATCAAATAGGTGGAAAAGCGCCACAGCTCACCCCCAGACCTCGGACTTACAGAGACTGCAGGCTTTGCGCAAATATTTGATGTAGTTTAGGGTTTCTGGCTTATAATAAAAAAAAGCAGACCCCCCTCCCCTGCAGGACTGCTCACTGGAGATGTTCTTTTTAAAGGCTCTGTTACTATTCACCTCAGGAGACACCTACACACCCGGCTAATGCAAGAATTCTGGTGACATAAGATTATAACATTAGCATACAAGGCTTCTCATGTATAATTTCTATTTCTGGGGGTTTAGCTATTTTATTTTATTTTTTTTTCCCCCTCCCTGGATGCTCAGTGCTCAATTCCAGCTAACCCTTTCATCGTTTCCAACCCAGATTGTGAAGGTCAACCCAAACACAACATTCCTTGTAGGATCTCCCCAGCCCGGGTCAGCCTTGGAATCTGATGAGCAAACTTTCCCTCAGGAGGATAAAGTAGGAGGCAGCAATCAGTTCACCTCCCTAATTACTGAGCCTTCCACGCTGAAATGCCCGCGTTGAAAAACAAAATAACGCCTGTCCTGTATTTTTTTCACAGGCTCAAGGATGAAGCTGAGGTCCCACATCAGGGGGCCTTCCCTTAAACTGCACCCTGGGGGATCTGAAACAGGGGCTGTGTAAGCAATAAAACCCCTCATCTTGCCTTTATTTGATGGACTCTCAGGACGGGTTGGGTTGGAAGGGACCTTAGAGACCATCAAATTCCAACCCCCTGCCACGGGCAGGGACACCTTCCACCAGCCCAGGTTGCTCCAAGCCCCGTCCAACCTAACCACAGAACATTTCAGATTTATAAATGGGAACAAAGAGTTGGGAGAAACCTTTGTCATTTCCAGTAAAGCTGCTGCTTTTTTTTTTTTTTTTTCCAATTTTAGTTTATTTTTAACTTCTGTACAGGATAAATAATTTGCAAACGTCCCAACAACGTCCATGAAACAAAAGGGAAAGGTTTTTTGGTTTATTCCTCTTTCTTTTTTTTTAAAAAAAAGCAGGTGTTCTCAAGAGAGCATTTGTATAAACTGTTGTCAGGCTTGGTGGTGTAGGAGGACGGGAGGAACATTTCTATTTGGAAATACGCTTTGCATATCAGCGATGAATAAAACATAGCCCTTTGTGTGCACATTATATCATGGAGCATGACTAATCTTGGAATGCTTTCTGGCTTTTCTAAATTCCCAAAACAAAACAAAAAAATGTAAAAAAGAGGGGATTAGCTCGAGTTGCCATTAATAAAAGATCGACTGTCACCTTAAGACTCAGTTAAACAGAAATAAAACAATACAGAGGCTTCTGAAAACTATTCCTGTTGGTTGCCCAGCCCCTGTCAGGAGTAATAACTTCTGGAAACTTGGTGGCTATTCTATCGGACTTTATTTTTTTTATATTATCATCTACCATTATCTTTGTTGGCAGTCCAAGAAAAAGATATTCAGGTTTTCTTGATCACTTTATTCCAACTCCTTGAATAATAATATCACTGAGATAAAAGGATCTTCTGGATAAGGATCACTTTGAAAGGACAGAGCTCTAGAGCTTTCTTTTCTGACTGGAAAGTAGGAGAGGCAACAATTTAAAGCCCAGCTGGAGAGAGATTTGGGCAACCTGGGATACTGGGAAGGTGTGGAACTGGATGAGCTTTAAGGTCCCTTAAAATCCAAACCATTCTTTGATTCCGTAAGCCACAGACACAGCTCTATCACCTCTAAAAGCTGAATATTTCGTTAAAATCAGTTTGCAGAACCTGTGAGAAGGGCCAGCAATTTGGACGAGCGGCTCACGCGCCCACCACGATCCCTCCTGCTCCTCAGGGGTCCAAGGGCACGACAGCAACAAGCTCCAGGAGCAGCAGCGAGTCCTGGCACCCAGCCCTGTGAGCACCAAATAAAAACACAGAGCTCTGCGCTCTCCCTGGGAAACCACAGGCAGGTACCAGTGCAAATACTGCAGTTTAGTTGCCAAGCAACCTCCCGATCCTCCAAAATTCCCGTTCAAGCAGCCCCGGGATCACTTGTTCAGCGGAACCGGAAAACAAGAACAAGTTGTGGCTGAATCCGCCTGGTTTGCTCAGCAAAGTGCAGGAGAAGCAAAATAAGAGAATCGAGGTGAACTCCTTGTAATACTTTCAAAACTCCAACATTTCATTTGGATACCTTGGACATTTTGGGATGGAAAACTTTATGAGGAAAACAAGAAATCTTTTCAGCCTGAGTCAAGCCAAATGTTTAGCACTGCCCAGTATATTTAAATTTCAGTCAAGACAGATCTGGAAGAAAAGTATTCAGAAAATAATTGGGAATTTCCTACGTTGGAAGGAACCAATTAAGAGGTTCTTTTTAAAACTAATTAATGAAGTGATAATAAATATTTGATTTCTCCCTTTCTGGTTACTCTATGAGGGTTAAAAAGGATCCAATAAAACTTTTAATAGTCTTCTCTTACCTGCAGTTGTCATTTGCTGCCATGTCCTTCTCTGAAGCCTTGGCCAGGAGTTTCCTCTTCCTCTTGTCCCCTCAAAATCTCCTTTGGGACAGTGAAAGCTACAGTGTGGGAATCCTCTCCTCAGACAGCCCCCCTGGAGACAACAGCAAATAAAAACTGAGAAGAAAACACCACACAACCAACCAACACCTTAAAAAAAAAAAAGGCAATTTCCACATTACCTTTTAACAAAACCAAACTACAGATTTGAGACAACACAGGGAGCACAAGAGCTTCAGGGAGTGGGTAAACAAATTATTGTATAATATATCTGAATTGCTCTGATTGAAGTGCTTGATTTTTTTTTCCCCTCTTCACTTTCTTAAGGACAGAATCTTTTAAACTCTCATCAGTCTCTGTCACTGGGCTGGTCCATAGCAATGTGTCTTTCACTAATCACATTTTGCTGTCTCCCTCTTTTGCCTTGCTTTTGAAACGTTCTCTTCCCCAGGACAACAAAGATCTGAAGGTCTTTCCCCTCTGTTTTTTTTCAAGCTTTTTGAGCAAAGTTCTGGTGTGGACAAATAATTGTGTGAGAGTGAGTTCGGGATGAAAGGCATCCAGAGGGCAGGAGACGAGGTGGGGGGGCCAGCTGGATGTGCCACATTCCTCCTCCCAGGGCCTCCCTGCCTGGGCAGCTGCAGAAAACAGAAGAAAATGTTCATTCCAACCCATGAAACGCAAGTCGAGTGGAGTTAAATATTTATTGGGAAGGTTGTTGTGCTTTTTTTTTTTTATCTCCTAAAGATCAAGAGACCTTGGGCTTCCTTGAGAAAATTCCGCCCCTGGGCTCAAGTTTGAGGAGCTGAACCTAAAATTAGCAACAAGTGCCCGAGGGCAAAGCAAAGGGTGTGGATGCTCTGACCCTCAGCAGGGCCCTGCCAGCTGAGGCCAGGCTGGTCATTCACAATTCAGCTCAAAACCCATAAAAACATCACCTGGGAGGCTCTTTTTTTGTTTGGTTGGGTTTTTTTTTTTTTGGAGAGGATGGTGGTGGAAACCTTTGCAAGACAAGAAGGGAGCCCCAGGCTGCAGATTCAACAGGTCCTGAAGGATGACGCTCAATAAATTCACACAGTTCACAAGAAATAAGAGTTTGAGATGGGTCTATGGATGAAATAGAGGATGCAGATGGAAAACTCCTACATAAGTCCTTCTACTTTTTATATATATACATAGAGATATATATTATAGAACCAGGGAAAGGTTTGGGTTGGAAGGGACCTTAAAGATCCTTTAATTCCAACCCCCCTGCCATGGGCAGGACACTTATAGAAATCAAGAGCTGGAGATAAGATAGATTTATTTTACATACCTGAATTTTCTCGTGTTTTCTGTTCTCAAATCCTCCCCATTTTAGAGTTCTTGAGAAATCAAGTCACACCAGTACAAACTTCCTCCTCTCCAGTTTCTCCTGGATTGTAAGCCAGGACCTTCTCTAAACACAAACAATCAATAACACCACACTGATTTTAGCTAAATACATTTTATACATGCAACCCATCCATGATAAGCATTTTACCTACTTAGTTTTACCAGAACGTTTCACTTCTTTCAATCTGACACCTTTTTTTCTACCAAAAAAAAAAAGGATTCTCCAATGTTATTGTCAAGTCCCATGAACTCAGAGCCCAAGACAGATGCCAATTATTTCTACAAGTCCTTGTTTCCTGCCTTACACCATTTTATATAGTTACTCAAAATAATTTTCCTGGATAAAATATTAAATATTAAAGTCTAATCTTACAAAGATTTAATACTAAATGTTTGGGGGGGGGTTGTGTCTCATAAGCTCATGTTTTTTGGGTGTTCTTTGAGGTTTTTGGGGAGTTGTTTGGGGTTTTTTCCCCAAATATGAGGTGCATTAACAGAGGTGAGAAGATCACAGGCTCCAAGGAGACTCTAAAACACCTTTCTTTGCTCACCTCCAGCCCCACAGCACTGCCATAACTCAGGCACCCTGGATAATTCCTGCAAAGACATTATTCAAACCGATTGAATAATCCAGATAACATCCCAGGAGAAAGAGATTATTAGGTTAAAAACTGCTGCAGCTGAGAAAACCACCTCCTCTGCCCCACAAACCGCCCTCAGCTCTAGCCGGGGGACAAAACGCAGGGAATTGCTGCCCGTAACTCAGTTTGAGCACATTATCACACTGTAACGCTTCTCACAAGGTGCCTGTGTGTGTTCTCATTACATATTTACTCGTTATTCCCTGTCATAAAACAAGCAGTTTTAAAAATGGCCCCATCAGCGGTGAGATGGAAGGAGAGCTCGTTTACAGCAGGGCCGTGTTCCTCTCAAGCACAATTGCCATTAGTGATCTATTATATTATTAATAAAATCAATTTAGCTGGAGCACTCTGATGTTTAGCTCCAATATAAATATTATCAGTACTAAAATGATTTTTATGAGCCAGGAATGTTGCAGACCAAGATAATTCCATCAAACAGCCTGTTGTTAATGTGCACTGCCAGTGCCTACCTCACACCAGGCTTTCAAAGACTCATTTTCCAAGGCAACTTCCACTTAGGGAAAAACTGGAAATCACAATTCATCATTTCTGCAATAAATGGAGAGGGGAAAACATTATTTTTATGTTGTAGTGGTGCATTACGTGGAACATGGAGAGGAAAGGGACATCAAGATATCAGAGGGATGCAGCAGCTTTGCTGTAAGGAAAAGGCTGAGGGAACTGGGATTGTTCAGGCTGGGAGAGGGAATGGTAAATGTTTGATTTAACTCATGCTGGAAAGATTTGTTGTTTTCCTCATAAAGTTTTCCATCCCAAAATGTCCAAGGTACCCAAACGAAATGTTTGTGTTTTGAAAGTATTACAAGGAGTTCACCTCGATTCTCTGGTCTCTGTATTCACATGTAGATGGGTATATTTGTGCATGGGTATATGGACACACCAAGTTGATCTGTGTTTGTGGGAAACATGCTCCAGAACACTGGGAAAAAGGTGAGAAATCTGCAAATAGGTGCCTAAAATCCTTGGCTGGAAGTTCAGTTCAGGTCTCATGGCAGGTGGATGAAGAAATGTGAGCAAGCAAATACAAAGCCCAGTTCTTGATTTCATACCAGCCTGCGTTTGGACTGATGTATTTGCTTCTGTTCCCTTATTTTAGTAATGAAAGGATAAAATGACCCCCCCCCCCAGAGAGCTTTTTTGGGATGTGTGATGTTTGAGTGTTGGGATTGTTCAGCCTGGAGAAGAGAAGCTTTGGGGTGACCTGAGTGGGGCCTCCCAGGACCTGAAGGAGCTCCAAGAAAAATGGAGAGAGACAATTAAAAGGGATGGAGTGACAGGACAAGGGGGAATGGCCTCAAAATGACAGGGAGCAGGGTCAGGTGGGGTATTGAGAAGAAATTCCTGGCTGGGAGGGTGGGCAGGCCCTGGCACAGGTTGCCCAGAGAAGCTGTGGCTGCCCCAGCCCTGGGAGTGTCCAAG
>JAWMRA010000318.1:0-13924 GCA_035584735.1 Pseudotriccus pelzelni | reverse complement strand
CCGTGTTTCTGATGACTGGCCACCTTCTAAGATCCAGCATAAACTGACCAAGGCATACCTTGCATTATTTTACATCATAGAATGATGGTATTCAGTTTCTTTAAAGAAACTTGATTTTAAAAATGGTTGGTTTTCCGAATTTAAATTTAAATTTAATGAAAATGCCTCCTACTTTTTTTTTGGTAATCTATTTGGTTGCATCTTTCTTTTAGGAATGTACAGAACATTCTTAGTTTGAACCTCCTCTGTTTAGATTTCTTCTTAATAGTTCTCTGCTTTGCAAATTTTTATGATAAAGCTTTTTGACAGCCATTTGGGATTTTGCCCAAAATCTTCTGTCACCTGAGGTGAATGCTATTACTGCTCCTTGAAAAAACAGCTTTGAAAATCTGTGTTCAGTGTGGTCCAAATCTTCAATTTCATACAAACAGACCAACTGGAGTTCCATGTCTTGTTTTTTTTTTAATTATTTTTCTGAGGTGTACCATTTAGGGCTCCATAAAAGAAGGGCAAATTTAGGCAGTACAGTCAGAAAATAATTTGGAATTATACTTATAAACTTGACATTTCATTCAATCTGCCACCCAGATCAAATTCCTTTGCAAGTAAGAGTCATGTGCCTACTTGTCTATGAATGATTATTATGCAGTTTAAACCACAGAAAAAAAATCTGGGAGCCCAGTTGTATTTGATTTTACACTGACCAGTTGTGTTAGATTTTTGATTTTGACCATAGCCTATGACATTCCTCTTCACTATCAATGTTTAGCTATTCTAACACATTCTGGAAGGCTCCATACAATGTAGATTTTACACTGCACATGAAATTTGATGTATTTTTAACAAATAGTATTAAATGACACTGTATGAAAGTGACTATGTTTATCTAGGTAGAGTATTGGTTTAACATTCTCACTATAACATGTAATTAATATACAATTTTTATATTTGACTCACTCTAATACACTAATGAAAAAGTTTCATGAAATGACCATGTTCTAGACTGTAAGAACATAAAAAAAAAAAAAAAAACCTTTAGGGAAAAGACCCCAGAATAATAAAAATCAACTGTTTCTTCTATGTTGTCATATTCTTTGCTACTTTTCAAATTTATTATGCAGTTTTCCCTTTCTTTCAACGCAAGAGACAGTTACACTATTTTTATCATTATATGAATTTTCTCAATTTTTCATAATTTCCTAGTTCTGCTTAGATGTACCAGATCTAATTCTTTCAGCCTAATGCATTTTTAATTCAATTGGGTTTGGCTCAAAAAAGCATATGAATGGCCCAAATGAGTCACAACAAGGGTTATCTAGTCTATATGCACTTCAGCTATATAAATGTATGTCTCATTTCAGACAAACTGTTAAGGAATGCCAAAAGAAGTGCAAGGAAAGACAGTGGGATGTTTCATTCAAGTACTTTCCTAGTCTCAGTTATATCAAGTAAGTTTTAATATGACAATTTAAATGCCAGTAATATTACATTTGATTTGCCTGTATATAAATAAGAGCTTCAAGATAACTGAAGCAATTTTTCTATTACAAAATGCTTTGAACCATAATCATCTAACTTTCTGTCGTGAATGGTTCTTGTTTTTCCTGCTATTTTGAACTTTGTCTTTGAACTTCTTCATAATAATAGCTCTTGTAATCTGAAAACATGCTTGAAGTATAATTTTGAAATCTCCCTTTGAAAACAGGAACAATTTCCTACAAAGTTGAAAACATTAAAAATTTCTTTTGAAAAAATTAGGAAGCGTTGTGACATAAAAATGCTTAACTTTGTCAGATCTTAAGTGATGGAGCTAACCAAACAGTTTTGTTATTTTACATACAGTATATCTTATTTTACAGTTTCATATGCATTCGTTCTAAAAGCCTGGAAAGTCCTTTCCCAGGTAGTAGGTTGCGTAACCATCTCAAAAGGAAAAATATCATGCTTCTCTTGTCATACATTGCATTTAGAGTTATTGTTTTATATTTTACTATATTAAAGTGCACTTCAATTTATTGTAACAATCATTTAATATATGAACAAAAAATAATAGTTTACACTATGTTATATTTGTTTTTATTTTAAATTATTTTAAAAAAACACTAGGGTACCTAGATTACCTATTAAAATGAAAAACAAGGCAAGTAAAAACCCCACCAAGCCCAGCTCCCTGCCAAGAAACCAGCCAACCAAAAACAACAAAAAAGCCCCAAAACCCTAGCTATGCCTTTCCTGTGCAAAAATAGAAGTGTTGCTTCCTGCAGTGTGTTATCCATGCAAGAAATTTCAGAAGATCTTCTATACCTCCAGAAATGATTTTTGTTTATTTTCTGAACCAGAGTCCTGCAGAGTCACTAAAAAACCCCTTAAGATCTGTGTAACTTATTTGGCTTCTGCTTAGAATCTCAGATACTTGGTTTCTGCCTTCTAAAGGTTATTCTGGTGAAGCAGGACTGTAGACACAGAAATATTGTTTTGCCATCTATTATGGATGTAAAGGTATAAAGCAGAAAGAATAAACATTCATTTTGAGGTTCTGTGATACTCAAAAACAAACAAATAAACAAACAAACCACAAAAAACCCCAACCAAAGAAAGAAAAAAGTCCCGCCTTAACTGGAGTAAAAATTATGCAAAGAAATAAATATTATCTTCCTGAGAAACCCATGATCCAAGTTTTGTAAATTGTGCATATAAACAGAACCAAATTTTAAAGACCAGGAACTTTACAGGTCACTGAACTAGTGATTTTTCAAACCTGATATTTTATTCAATATCCATGGGATTTTAAAACTTCATTTTGAAAAATATTTCACAGTAATGAAATTTATCTTTTCTAGGAACAAAGAAAAGATTGTATTATATCAGACAAATGTTGTATTTTGAGATTTAGAGCTCAGAGTATCACTTTATTTCTTAGCCAATAATGATTCGTCCAATTATTAGTTAATTTGAATTAATTTTTTAATGTAAAGAAGTTTTTGATCCATTTCCCCTTTTTTCCCTTCCATTGTGTCACACCTACAGCATCTGTCATTATGTCCTGGGATAAGAGTATGAAGCAGGCTGTTTAGTAGACAGGTTTAAACAGTAAAGCTCAATACTGGACACAATTTTTACTTAGAATGTTTAGGGACATTAGCGAGCTAAACAATAAAAGAATTGTTATCATTATTCTGAATTCTAAATGTTTTCAGAGAACTAGATTAAGTAGCTAACAAAAAAAAATCTTAAAGAATGTACAAATTTTTTTTTTACTTATTAAAAGAAGTATTAATACTAGTTATAAAGCCAACTGGATACCACTTTATTTTGCTAGTATGCCTTATACATTTGCTAATTATGCCTAATATCCTTTCTGTTGAATTTTTATATTAAAACACTGGCCATCTTCAGAGGTGTTCATGGCAGTTTCCTGGAAGTGACAAGAGAGCAGTCTATGCTGTAGAGCAGTCTATGCTGTAGTTACTCCTTCGCATATTGATATGTATCATGTTCTGCATGATTAACTAGAAACTCCGTGACATAGACAAATAAATATATACCTACATGCTGGATGCATTTAAGACAAGCACACTCTTCTCTTTTAGTTAAACAATATATGTGACAAATATTACAATATAAGATTTTTTTGTCAAGCCAGAATGTGTTACTTTTTACAAAATTATATAGGGTAGTTGTATGATTTTTGTCATTGTTCTCTTGCCATATAAAGGGAATAGAAATATCCTTACAGAGGGAATTTGACTTTCATAATTTTTAAATTAGCATAACCAAATTTATATGTTCAACACTTTTTCTCATAATTTTAACATTTGTGGGTTTTTTGCATTTTTTCTAATATTCGGGCAAAGGTAACCATTGTTCACCATCTTTTCTGCAATGATGAGCTCTATTTTTTGCATAAAATATTATAAAACAGTTACTTGTTATTTGTTCCTCAGAAATCTACATTTGCAATACACAGTTCTAAGTATATTGACTTGAAAGAGATCACAGGAAATAGGATTTAGTCTTATTATCTAATACTTAAAAAGTTTGCAATCATGGTACTACTTGGAGATTCTTGGAGATGCAGGACCCCATCAGGTAAGGTGATATATAATCACTACAGATGATATGTCTTCAAGAATAGTATTTTTGATAATTCATTTCATATTACAGATCATCAATCTCTCTGTGAGATTTTGAGAAATTCCAAGTGTTAAATCTCAGAGCACTAAGTTCTACTTACCTAAACCCTGGTGTATAACATTAGAGGCATTATACAGATTGGTAAAAAATGGTGTTGTTTCCAAATCTGTACTGATTTTTCAGTATTTGTTAGCTGTTTACCCTCAAATAGAATATTGATTTGCTCTTATGTCCCACAGCTATCTTCTATGTAAGGGTATTTAATTGTATGTATTTGCACTGGTTTTATGTGGTGCTGTGTACAGTAGGAAGTTTCACTTACACAGAATTGCCAGATAATTTAACTGAGAGCATCTTTGTAGCAAAAGAAGTTCAAGAAACTTCATGTTAACAGGCTATTCACCTCTTTCATTCAATATTAGGAATAATAAAACCCACCATCAACAAAGAAAAGGCACAATGCTTTGATTTATTGCTAAAACGGTGAGTCCCAGCACTGTTAAATATTACAGAGAAAATAAACTAAAATACTGTTAAACCCATATAAATGTCCCAAAAACACAGTTCATCAGGGCCACCATGAACCTTGAGTCAGAAAGGCTTTTTCCATTAGATTATTCTATTCATCTGTACATTACAAGAATATATATAGACACAGATACAGATCCATTGTCATATTTAAAAAGCAATAACAACAAAATTATAATAACCCTGATAAGTCAGGATGGATAACTAACAAAGAAGGAAAAAAAGCTGGACTCTGGTCAAAGGGTCTAGGAAATGCCCAAAGGAAATTTGTCCCCCAGCAGTAATTTTGATACAGAATAGATTTACATTAAGTTACATGGAAATATTTTTTTTACATCCCAAATAATTAGTCAAAGGAGATTCTGGAATACTGATTTCTTCTCATATTTCTTTCAATAAAGAAAATCCATAAAATACTTACTATGGAAAAAACTCATGCAGCAACTGAAGTAATTTAATATTTATTCATCTCCTAGCCAAAAATTAATATGAGTAATAATTCACCCCCTCGATTCATTTTCACACAAAAAAAATCTACTTTATTGTTTATTTATTTACCTTATTTGTTTGTTTATTTTCCTTGAGATGGATTAGAAGATGCTTTCTTCTTTTCTCTCTTCCAAAATAAACACCAACAAAAAATACTCCCATAACATTTTTAATTTTTCGTGCATCCCTAGTCCAATATGAATTATTCCTTTTGCAATATAGATTATATCATGTTCTCCCTTTTTTTTTTTTTTTTGCAGAAAGTACTATACACCATTCCTTTTTTTGCTGATCTAGTTATTGAAGTAAATTTCAGAGGCCATATTAAACACAGTACTGAAAAAACTTCATTATTGTTCTACATACATTTGTATATTCAGTTGAAGTCCTTTGTTATAATAATTCTGTATTCAAAAAATACCACATAATAATTCAAATAATATCAGCAAGGTCTGCTATAAATGCTCTATCTCCTGGTCTGACTACCAGGTTAGAGTTTAATATCTCTCTCCCCCTCTCTCTGTTTATGCTCTTGTTATCTGTGACTATTAAAATGTTTTCTACAAAGTGGATTAGTTTCAGTATGAGAAATGAGAGGAATTCCACTTCTGAATAGTCAATAGCCTTATAGAGCTTAGGGTACTCCCAAGAGGTGAGAGATGATGTTTCCAATTTCTGTTTATAAATCCTACAGACACAGGATTTAAAGTTGTCTCTGCTAACTCTCCTGTGAATGCTTTAAGCACAAAGCTTTACTGTATTCTGAACTGGAGCTCTGTAGAATAGTTTTGTCGAGCGAGATTAGACCTTTTCTATTGCATAATGTATCAAATCATAAAGAATGATGACAATTATGAATACTTAGTATGATGTTAAAAATTCAGACTTCCAGTCCTCCTCCTACTTAATACATTTCTGTATTTCTGTGAGGAGATTGAATGTCCACAGTCATGCATGATCCCATAGGATAGGAATTATGTATTCATCATTGCAGAGAGGGGATACAGACATTTCTCTCTCTTTGTGAGACATTGTGCCTCATAGACTTCACAAATTTCAATTTAAATTCACAAATAACTTTGTAACTAACACATCATACTGTATCAGTAACAACTTTTTTTATTTTTTCCTTTTTCTCTTTTTCCTTTTCTTCCCTTTCCCTTTCCTTTTCTCTTTTTCTTGTGAGCCAAATAATTAGTTTTGCTATTCACTCTACTGATTACCCTATTTTTTCTTTAGTTGTGTAAATTTCTTGGGTGCCTACTGTCCCAGTTCTTTTGTCAAGTAATGTATATTAACAAGGAGAAGACTGTTGCTGGTTTTTGGAGAAGTAAGAAGGACCAGTGAACTGAAAAGAACAGAAAGAGTAGCATTACAGAGAAAAGCACTCAGTGAGTGTTGAGCATTGTGCAGGTTTCTAATCTTGCTTTCTGATTATCATAAGCATTTACTTTGGAGCACCAGAAGTCTGATTTCAAGGTTCATGAAAAAACTCAATTTAGCATTGTGATGTTAATGAAAAAACAACACAAACAAAAGCAAACAAAAAAATAAAACCTCCCACAAAAACCAAAGGCAAACAAACAACAACAAAAGCAATAAACCCCATAACACTAAAAGCCAAACTTAGTGCTGAAATTTGTCATGCTTAACTTTGGCATCCATTGTGTGGATAAGCACATGATTTATTTAGTCATTTTATAATTGTCTTAGGTTAACTGTAGCTGATTGTTCCAATATTTCTACCCTAATTATTGATCATCAGCAAGATATATATAACATCTTTTGAGATCACCTGGAAAACTCATCACTCACTCTATGAGATCTACACCTTACCCACCCCCCTCATTATTGCCTTGACCATAGTCTTAGCCATTTAGACTTAGCTTAGCATTTCACAGCACTTTGAACCATCCACTACAACTATGTCAGAAAACAATCACATGTCACAAAAGTTCCAAAATAAAGCATGTGTTAAGCATAGAAAATAAAGCCTACAAAAGTCTGATTTCTGTATGTTTTCCCCAGGATTACAGAAAAATTCTTCTCTCACTTACTCTCAGGCTGTCAGGGAAAAGTAGGTAAACAACAGACACAGGCACGAGGAGTTCTTTCAGTAAATCAGAAAAGGAGAGGAAAAAAAGGAGAAGACATGAATGTTCTCTTTAAAGATCAGTAGCAACAACCAAAAGATACAAATATAAACACTGAGCACAGTTTGAAAATAATGAATTAAAAATGAGTTACTGTAACTTTTCCGATTCTAGGTACAGAGAGAAATGTATTTCCTTGCAGATAATTGCTTTTCTTCTGATTGCAATTTTTTGTTTATTTATTTTTCTATTGTTTTGGTGGGGTTTTTTTGGTTCTTTTTTTTTCTTTTCACATATTTTTTCTGGTTTATAAAGCTGAGCCCGTATTATTCTGCAGTAAACAACTCAGGTCACTAACTCCTGGTAGGGATGTTTCCATATAAATTTCTTTGATTTAGGATGTGTTTAACAACTTATCTAAGGAAAGATACTGGATATCTCAGTTGTATGTCAGCATAAACACAGAAAATATGGATTGGAGAACACATAACCCAAACTGTTTCACCCATTGAGATAAATTCTCAACACACATGTTATGGGATAAAATCAGTACCACAGAACAGATCATGCTGGCAGGCACCTATGAAGAAAAACTAGTCTGAATCCCTGCTCAAAGCAGGGAGATGCCTAGAGCAGGCTGTCCAGGATCATGTTCATCCACATTTTTAATATCTCTGAGGAGGAAGAGTTCGTGGCTTCTCTGCACAATCTGTGCCAGTGCTCAGTCACCCACAGAGTAAAAAACTGTTTCCTGATGTTCAGAGGGAACCTCAAAGGTATGTTGCTGTTTCATGTCCAGCTTGTTGCCCACCAGGACTCTCAGGTCATTTTTCTACCAGGACACTTTCTGGCTGGGGAGCCCCCTCCCTGCGTTGGTGTTTGAGATAGTTTCTTCACAGGTGCAAGACTTTTCACATCTCCTCTGTTGAACTGCATGAGGTTTGTGTCAGCCCATTTCTCCAGCCTCTGGAAAGCAATGTGATCTTCTGGTGCACAAGCTACTCCTCCCAATTTTTTATCATCTGCAACCTCCCTGAAGGTGAACTCTGTGATCATTAATAAGAATGTTAACAGTACTCATTACTAGGGTACCTCACTAGTGAAATGCCTGCAGGTGGCCTTTGTGTTGGTGATCACAGCTGCTCAAGACAGGCAGCTTACCTGGATTTTAGCTCACCGCACTGTCACTAGTCTAGACTGCTCTTCAACACTTTTTTACTGAAAATATGATGGGAGATAGTATCAAAAATACAGTATAGGTTACTTATTCTGTTACTTGCTTGTACACCTCTTCCTATCTCCACCATCTTTTCGAGGCTGTATAGATGAGGCTGCAATTTTTCCACATTTTTATGATATACCAGGAAGGAAGTAAATTAAATAAGCAAGAAGTTAGATATTTTCAAGGGAATCACAGAAATAATACTCTTATTTAAGATTTATGTGTTCTGTGTTAGAGTAAGTATATTCTGCCATATAGTCTCATTATTGTTTAGTACAATTTTTGAGAATAAAATATGGCTTGAGATCCTGTAACGCAGAAGTAAATATTATTGAAAAATATATTAACACCCCTGCTCAAAAAACCCAACAAAACCCACAATATTTTTAACATATTTTCAGTATGTAAAATTTTTGCTTAGACTGAGTTTGGTTAATTGTTTAATCTATTATTCTGTCTATTACAAAATATCTGTAGGAAAACATAGAAAGGAACAAAATGTCATCATCAACAACAACAAAACACCACACCTGTATGAAGGCTTATTAACTTTGAAACCTGAAAGTTATTCATTTGAGGACAAACAAATTAAAACAAAAACCCATTAAATTAAGTGTTGTGTATTTATTTTCTTTTCTTACTTTCAATCAACACCATCTTTGTGAAAGGTGCTCTTAAAACCTATGAACACCAGCATTTCATTCTATCCACATATCCACAGCAGCTGAAACATGTTTCCTTATGGTGCCTGCCCATAGATCTCAACTCTGAAATGCCAGATCTTCTGATGTGGCTCATTTAACAACTAAGAAAAGAATCTTAACGAAAAAAATTGTTTGTGTGGATCACTTTTGTGATGTAGTAGTCAATAGCATGTCATGTAGTCATCCTAATTACTTTTAGCTGGTATAAGCAACAAGAGATATTGAACGAGTGACCCAAAGAAAAAAGGCTTAGCACAATGCTACTCATCTCTTCCCATCTTGTGCTTCAGCTACTGCTCATGTTCCTTTGACCCTGTTTTTCTTTTAGCTTGTAAGATGGGTGAGCAGACAAGTTAAAGTAAGACGGTATTCTGCAAGTCATGTGTAGCAGGCAGTGCTCATGCTCTTACAGCAAGAGATGTTAACACTAAGAAATCTTTCTATCACATCGAATGAAAAATGACAATCGTAGATTCATGGAACTGTTAAGATTGGAAAAGACCCTTAAAATCACCAGGTCCAACAGGTGACACCACCACCATTTTCACCATGTCCTCAAGTGCCATTACCCACTCATTTTTTGAACACTGACAGAGATGATATCTTCACCTTTTCCTTGAACAGTCTGATCCAGTGCTTTGCAGTCCTTTCCCTTTTTTTCCTAATATCTCATCTAAACCTCTCCTGGTACAACTTGAGGCCATTTTTTCTCATCATGTCAACTCTTACTTTGGAGAAGAGAATGACATCTTCCTTGCTGCAACCTCTTATTAGGCAGAGAACAACCTCCTCTTAGGCCTGATCCTCCTTTTCTCCAGGATAAATACTCCAAGCTCCCTCAGCTATTCCTCATCAGCTTTGTGCTCCAGATCCGTCCCCAGCTATACTGCCCTTCTTTGGACATGCTTCAGTGCCTCAGTGTCTAGTCACTTCCACCTAGAGATCACTCTTTCAAGTCAGTAACACAAGTTGGATTGGCAACTTTCTTCTAAACTGACACATAGCTAACCTTCATTATTTTTTGCCCTGCTAAAATGAAAACTGCATGATTCTTCAAAACATTTCTCTATAAAGAATATTATACATTTTCACATTTCCTGTATTGTCTTGGTAGTATGCAATCAGCTTCTGTCATTATGTGAGCACTAACTCCTTGTGTCATTGGGAACATCATTGTGTGCTTGCTGTGGTGTCACAGACTGAATATATGCTAAAAGAGGGAATACCTGCAGTTGCACACAGGGGAGAGTTCTATATATAACTTAAAATCAGAATATGAGCTATCGTGAATTCCTCTGGAGCTTTAACAGCCACAGAACTTTCAGGTTTTGCTGACTTCCGAGTACTGTCTTATAATTTATAGTGCCCAGACACAACCAAAACATTTGAGGTCCAACATTCTGTTAATAATTTTGCATGTTAGACATCTGCCCACACAAACATGATAAGCCATAGCCCATGTATTCACTTACTGAAATACTTGATTGCAACCAGATGGCCCTTTAAAATTTTGGAGCATCTCTAAAACAAATGAGGATGCTGGTGTAGGGTGGTTTTCCTGCTGCTGATCATAGGGATAACACATTCAGGTTTTCAAACACCTGCTGTTTGCGTCATGGTTTTCAAAATAGCTAAGAAAAGAGCAAAATCCTTATTATATGGTTTAATTATGAATAGTTCTTTCAAAACGCAATTTGATATGATTTTAATTTTCCAGCATACAAAGTGAAGTTTCATAGCAAGTTTCAAATACTACAGCAATCACCATGATGGGGAGTAATTTTCTTTTATCATCTTTTTTCTTGGGGGTGGGGGAGGGCTTAACAAAGATTCTGTTTCATCAGCATTGCCAGGTACATTTTCCCCTGAACTCACGTTCCTGTTTGTCTATGCAGATTCACAAGGAATTCAGGAGGGTGTAAGTCATTTTTATCTCCTTAACCCGGGTACAGTTATAATTGCAATTGCTTCTTTTGTCTAGGATCTTTTCCCTCAGTATAATGCTAACCTGTCACTCAGTCAAAAGTCTTAATCACTAATTAATGTTCATCATGGGATTGCAAGGCTCCACAAGTTCTTCTAAGGCTCATATTTCACCATGCTACAGGCAGCTACTGAGAAGCAAAAAATAATATTGCAAAACCACTCTCTCAAAGTAACCATTTTGGCCACATTTCAGTCAGATCATTTTGGAAAACAGAAGTGGTTGGTTTGGAGCAGAGTGTCTGGAAAGTGGCCCAGAGGAAAAGGACTTGGGGGTGCTGGTGAGCAGCAAATGAACATGAGCTAGCAGTGTGGCCAACAGCATCCTGGCCTCTATCAGGAATAGTGTGGCCAGGAGGACTAGGGATATGATTCTTCCTCTGGTGGGGGCCACACCTCAAGCTCTGTTTCCATTTCTGGGCTTCTCAGTTGAGATGCTGGAGCAGGTTCAGAGAAGGTCAACAGAGCTGGTGAGGAGCACAAGTCCTGTGTGGACTGGCTTAGGGAGCTAGGGGTGTTTAGCCTGGAGAAAAGAAGTCTCAGGAGTGATTTTATCACTGTCTACAACTACTTGAAAGGATATTGTAGCCAGGTGGGGGTCAGTCTCTTCTCCCAGGCAACTAGTGACAGAACAAAGGGGCACAGTTTTCATCTTCACCAGTTGAGGTTTAGCTTGGACATTAGGACACATTTCTTAACAGAAGTGGTGAATAGATATTGGAATGGACTGCCCAGGGAAGTCACCATCCCTGGAGGTGTTCAAAGAAAGACTGGACTTGACACTTAATGTCATGGTCTAGTTGACAGGGTGGAGTTGGGTCACAGATTGGATTTGATGATCTTAGAGGTCTTTCCTGATGAAACTGATTCTGTGATTCTGTGTTTGAATAAGTTTGCCAATTCTGGTTTGGTTTTTGCTTTGTGATTTCATAAGCCTTGCATTATGATTTCATAAGATCTGTTAACGGAGAGACAATTCAGCTTATTCTGATGCTATACCATGCTTCATGTCAACATATGGTGCAAACAACCATACCATTTTTCATTTCAGTGACAGAACCCCAGATTTCATGTCTGTTCATCTCTATATATAGAATTCCTCTGGGAAGAATAGACTAACTTGAAGGTAAGTCCTCAGTACAGTAGTAATCTGACCTGTTTATACATTATTTAATATGTCTATGAACAGTAGAAAGCACACACATTGTATGATAAAACTGGAAATTAACTCAGTGACTTCTGTGCCAGTAGTGTCCAAGTTTTCTCTTGTTTTGAGATATCACAGTAATGTGTGTTTTAAAAGACAAATTTAAAGAAAAATTTAATAAATTAATAAAAACCAACCAAACTAATAAATAATTAATAAAATGAAAAATTATATATTTCTCTTTCCTATATTTTAATGAGAATTCAATGGAGATTTTAAGTTCCATATTTACAAATTTACATATCTCTTCAAATAAATATTGGGAAACAATAGTTTTAGAAGGCAAAATGAAAGTGTTCCCTTTTCAAAACAGCAGGAATAAGTCCAGGCAGCTTTGTCAGATTTTCATGTCTTTGTTTTTCCAAACAAATGTGGCTTCCAACCACGTTTCTACAAAAGAGTTTTATTTTCCTGGAGGTGGCAGAGGAAAAATATATTTCTGCGATAGTTTGAATTAAGGTCACAAATCAACTGAATCTCTACTGTATTGAAAATAGAACTAAGAAGAACCAGTGGAGCCCTCATGCCCAGTTCTCTGTGACTCCATGCAGCCTTATGAAGACCTTTCACTCTGGTAGAGTTAAGAAAAAATCTACTGCAAGTAGTAATTATGTACATGCATACACAAACAAACTACGTTACTCAGGATTTTAATGAAGTGCAGAAGATCAAAATCCAAAGGATGATTGAATGGCAGATCAAGAATATTGTTTTGCTCCTTCATATGCAAAACAAGTTTTGTGTTGATGATTACCTTGATATTCAATACATATACATATCCCATTTGGCCACAAAAAGTTGTCTTTAAACTAAAAAAACCCTGATTTGTGATGACCTGGCTTATATATTTCTTTCAATTTGAGAGTTCAGTATAAAGCAATAAGTAGAGAAGAATAAAAATCATTCCATGTGGGGAATCTGATCTGCAGCTGATTTTGTCAGTGTAATGAAGATCAGTACCACAGAAAAGAAACTTAAAGTATTATTCATTTAGCTGCACAGAACATGTATTTTATTTATTTATCTATTAAATTAACACATATTTAAACTTAATCTCTGCAGATCTGTTGAAACTTCTTGAAGATATTACAACCCTAGACATCTTTGTAAGAGAGTGGACTATAACTTCACAAAAATTAATTTTAAAAAGATCATATGAACTGAGACATCCAAAGGATATAGGGTTTTGATGCACAGCTTTCACACAGACATAAAATTTAAACCATATAACAGCAAGCATACTCTGACTCAGAATAAAGAAATTACCTACCTCACATAAGCCAGCCTAGGTTCTATGTTTAACTCTAAGTTATGCTTTGTATTAAGATAGATCAGGCTTTGAAATAAGCAAAATTTTCTCCATTCTATCTTTTAAAAAACCTGAAAATGAAACAATATACAGTAGGAAACTGCATTTAAAATATGTTCACCACAATAGAACAGGAATCATAGAATTAACTGGGTTGGAAGAGACCTCCGAGATCATTAAGTCCAACCCTTGATCCAACCCCACCATGATTACTAGATCATGGCACTCAGTGCCACATCCAGCCTCATCTTAAAC
>JAWMRA010000317.1:0-13941 GCA_035584735.1 Pseudotriccus pelzelni | reverse complement strand
CTGTGCAGCTCACTGTGGGCTCCCAGGCCACGTGGTGGGGGGGCAGGGGGAGAGCACTTCCCCCTCTAGGTAATGGGCTAACATCCCAGGACCTGGAGCTTTTCCCCCTCCAATTTAACTGCCACAAGTGGATGCAGGTCCTCTGCCAAAATACCACATCTTTGGAACCAATAACTGCACTAAAAGGTGCTGGTTTGTTTTCACTCTGGGCTCCCCAAGCCTTTCCCTTCTCTCCCCGAATGATAAGGGGCATAAAAATTACACAGAAGTTCTCCAAGAAAAAGCAAAAGGCACTGAAGGGTCATAAATCACAGGGCTGGATGGCATTCAGAGGGAGCTGGGGGAGGGAGTAAAGAGTGGAACAGTGCAGATACAGACCATATCAGGACATATCAGAGACTCTTAAAAACTCAAGACTCATCCTCAGGGCAGGGGACTCCACTCGATGGGGAAGTTCTGATGAAGCAGCAAAGGGAATGTGCCCAGCACAGCAGTGGGGTTGGTACGTGGTGTCCACAGTCCCACTGGGCTCCGAGCAAAGGGAGGATCCCCCCAGCACCACCCCTGCACCCCCAACTCACGGGGGGGGATGAAGACCCCGATGAAAACACCCTCCGATTTCCCTAAAGCCACAATTCTGAACTGGTTGGTAACTGCTGAGGGCAGAAGGCCTGCAAACAGATGGGTCTTTTTGAGGGGTTTCCAAGAAGATGAGCCCTTCTGGCTCATCCAAAGGGCCTGTAGGGATGGACCCATGGGAGCAGGGCTGTCTCACTGCCACCAGCAGTGGGATCAGCTGGAGACTCCAGCAAAAGTAAAGAGGGACCAGCCCAGTGCTGGAGTGGGGATGGAGACATCTCTGAGCAGCAGCTCTCCTAGATGAGATGTTCCTTTACCTGCTGACCTGGGATCCTGACATCAGCGTTCCACACCCCCAGAACACTCCCCAGGGCGCCACACAAGCCCAATATTTTGAAAACACTACGTATCAGCACTGATTTGCTGCTAATAAACAAGATCACCTGCAACTGTGCAGGCACCATCTACTTCATTAAACCTAAAGATCTTGGCTCTCCAGGGGTTTGCTCCTCAACAGGAGCAGGAAATGAAAAGACAGAAAGTGCAAATTAATTGGGGGTGAAGCTCCATCTCTGCATTGCCTGTCATAATTATGTGTCATTTAAAACAAGTGTGGAGCAGATGGGAAATGGCACCAGCTCCGGATGGGCATAAAAAAGCACGTCCCAGATTGAATCACGTGGTGCAACTAGAAACTCCTGTTCCCTTCAGGTTCTTCCTTCGTTTCCTCAAACTTCTCTGAGAAATTCCGTTTTGACATGGGTGAGAAGAAATGGCATCTCTGCAAAGCCAAGGGGTTTGAACAGAAGAGAAGGTTGTTCAGCGTGATGTGCTGAGGCACAGCAATGGCACCCGAGAAATGTGGGCAGAGCTGGTGTTGGCAACAAGGGTGGGTCGTTGGAGGTCCCTCAGCACAGCCACATGTGTTCAGGTGACAGAGGTGGCAGTGCTAAACCTGCTGCTCCTTATTCCTCCTCTCTGGGTATCCCCTTGCCTCCCTGTGCTGTCCTGGATAAGAGATCCACGGGTTGGGTGCTTGCAGGCGAGCCCAGAATGCACCTCTGTGGAAGTGAATCACAGTTACAGAATATTCTTGGCTGGAAGGGACCCACCAGGATCATCCAGTCCAGCCCCTGGCCCTGCACAGATACCCCAACAATCCCACCCTGTCCCTCAGAGCGTTGTCCAAACCCTCCTGGAGCTCTGGCAGCCTTGGGGCCGTGCCCACTGCCCTGGGGAGCCTGGTCAGTGCCAACCACCCTCTGGGGGAAGAACCTTTCCCTGAGATCCAACCTGAGCCTGCCCTGACACAGCTCCAGCCATTCCCTGGGTGCTGTCCCTGCTCAGAGAGAGCAGGGATTGGAGCTGCCCCTTGGGAGGATGTCGAAGATCCCAATGAAGTCTGACCCCAGGCTCCCCTGTCCCAGCTGAACAAGATCCCTCTCCCTGGGGCTGCTCTCCAGTCTGTCCCTACAGCCGGGTTTGCCCCAGCCTGGGTGCAGGATCCCACACTTGGCTTTGTTAAACTCCACACAGATGGTGACTGCCCAGCCCTCTGATTTGTCCAGGTGCTGTAACTGCCCTCAGTTTGCCACTGAAATATGAACCAGACTAATAATTCACACATTCAGTCAGAACTGTAATAAGCTTCGTGTTTCAACCCTCTGGATGCCTCCTCTGATCAAGGCTTGCAGAGGAAGCTCAGGGCAGCCTGTACGTGCAAGTCAGGGCTATAAGAACATGGATATCTCTCTCCCTGGGCAGCCCAAAGGCTTTCTGAGCCAAAGGTTATGGAGGTTGGGGAGGCCAGTGCAAAAAAAAACAAGGCAGAGTGATTTTGATCACCTTCAGCAGAGGTTTAATTAATCTCCTTGACTCTGCAGCGAAACACACCGGGAAAATGCACACGCCTTGTTCTGCAGAGCTTGTGATTTCCCATAACTCAGAGCAGTAAAAAGCAAACCCAGGGCAGTCATTTTTTATACCCCTTTCAGTTCAGAACACAAATATGTGTGCCCTTATACTCTCTCAGATGTCTACACAGACACTCAAGGCGTTGGCACAGTAAAAACAACCCCCTTCAGGAAGGGCGGTGTGGGAGGATGGAAGGATCTCCCTGGTGATGTAGGTGAGATTCATCCCAGCAAGGGGCAGCAATTCCCTCCCCTGATCCCAAAGAGAGCCCACAACCAGCAGATTTCACATTCTGTAAGGAACAAGCAAAGCTGTTTCTCTCAAACGACCTCCAGCCATGAGCCAGGAGAACGCGCCCAGAGGACACCAGGATGCTCCAAGCCAATAAAGCCTCTTTGCTTCCCTAATCTGCATTTGTGTTTGGTTAGTTCCTTCCTTCTGAATGCTTTGGGGATTTCAGCATGGCATCTGAAAGGAAGAAATTCAGGATTCTGGGCAGAAAAAAGCCCCTTTTGTTAAAGCAGAGAGCCCAAGATCTCTGCTGCCTCAGCCTCAAAGCTTTGCTTTGCTTCACCACTCTGTGTCCCCGAGGTGGTTTCAACTTAGTGCTCAGACACAGCTCATTCCTTGGAGTGGGAATCACGGGATTCTCCACAGCCAGCCACATCTGCAGCTGGGATATTGCCTGGGCAGCTCAAACTGGGAAGGGAGGTCCCTCTGCAGAGCTTTTTACCACCCGAAATACGAGTGTGCGAGAGCAGCTTAGCAGCTAAGCTGAGGAATTAGCTCTTCCAGGGAAGTTTTGGCTCCTCCTTCCCTTTTGAAGGGCTGAGTGACCCCTTGGAGGTGCTGGTGTGTGCAGAGGGGCTGTGCTGGTCTTTCTGAGCCCCAGCCATGGGCTCTGGCTGTCCCCAAAGCCCCCCAAAATAGGTGCAGCACTTTGCCCAGAGTCACCTTAGGTGGAGCTTTCTGAGGACAGATCTGACCTTGCCAGAGGCCAGGGCTCTCCTGGATTGTCTCCTCCAGCACTGGGGTCACATTTTGGCCCTGTTCCACGAGCAGACAGCCCATGCCACCACCAGCAGCATCCTGCATCCGTGCCACGTCCCCGCTGTCTGCAGGCTCTGCCCAAGGGGACAAACCAGCCGAGATTGGACTTAACAAGCCTTTCACTTAAGGTCTTGGGCCATCCCTTGGAACAATCTCTCTTCCCTTCTTCCATTAGCAAGCAGCTGCATCTGGGCCTGGAGGAGATGTTATTTCATGTCCTATTATTGCAACAGCACCTCGGAGCTACGAGGAGATTGAAACTGCCTCTGTGTTTCCTCCCCAAATGTCAGGAACCTCGGTTCATACACACGGTGTGGCTGTGACCTCCTTGCTCAGAGCTCTCCAGGGAAAGCAGATGTGATTTAAAGGTCAGCACAGGAGCATAATTGCTGAGTAGAGCCCACAGTGTGAGAGCTGTTTTTGTGAAGGGATGCAGAATTGATTGCCGGGCTCCCGACGCCGCCTGGGACGGCAGAGTCGTTGCTGGGACAACTGGGGTCGTTGGCACAGCGCGAAGCTGCAGAGTGAGGGGGCAGTGGTGGACCCCTCTCCTCTGAGACAGCTCTGGGCTGATGGAGGGCAGGAAAACAGGGCCAGGGGCAGGATGACAGTGTCAGCACTCAGCACCCACGTGCCCAAGGAGGGTTAACCCACCACCCCCCCTGTAGGGAGGGGATGAGGTGCTGGTGCTCCAGGAACTGCAGCAACACCAGCAGGATTGATCAGCTCTGATAATATCCCTGGCACAAAGCAGAGGCAGCCCCAGCTGGCTGCAAAAAGCAGAGGTTGAGCAGTGGAGGCGTCCCCCAAGACCTGCAGCGCTCCCTGCTCGTCCCTCTCCATGTCCCTGCATCCCTGGAAGCTCGTTAGCTTTATCCATCCCTGCCTGCTGGAGCCAGGTGGTGGGAGAGGAATCCTTGCTTTTGTTGGTTTGTTTTTTGTTTTTTTTTTTTTTCCTTCTGTATTGAATTTCTGCCCCTCTGAATTGTGCAAAGGTGACCTGCAAACCTCCTGCATGGTGCAGAAGCCAAATGGAAATGAAATAAAATGAGTGTTCGCTCACACATCTCCCCCACCTGAGGATGGTCTGGTAGTGTTTAGTCTGGGGGAAAGGGAGATGAATTGTGGTCCTCTCAGCCTTGTGTTTGGCTTGACCACATCTGGATCATCTGCAGTTGTTTATGGGAGGTTGTTTCAAGCCTGTGCTAATTGAACATTCCATCCTTAAACCATCTCCTTCTGTGCTCCTTTCAAATCCCCCTCTGCCAGCGATACTCTCCAGCTCTCCCCGGAGATCCTTTGCCCTTTGCAGGTGGCAGGTTTGCTCTCGCTCCCTAAAATCAATGGCAGTTGTGCTTTCCAAGTATCCTTTTTTGCCTCTCTTGCAGCACCTCTCCCTTTCCCCCTTCCAGCCCAGGGACTTTGCTCACCCAGAGGAGAGACCTCACGTGTCAAGGGCTGGGGGAAAGGAGAGGTCAGGGTGGTCCATGGCACTGGTGTCTCAAGGTCTCCGTGTTGGACTCGATGATCTTGCAGGTCTTTTCCAACCTAAATGACCCACTGATTCTCTGTAGTGCTGGTGCTCCACTGCAGCCCAAAAGGAGGGCCTGGCTGTGGCACTCAGGGCTCTGGTGGGGATCAGTCACGGGCTGCACTCGATGACCCTGGAGGTCTTTTCTGAAAGGCCTTTCTGAACTTCAGGCCGTTCTGAAGTCTTTTCTGAACTGAACCTTTCCCACGAACAGGCTGCATTTAGGAATGAAGAAATCATGGATTGGGGATGAGAGAGGGAAGAAAGAGCTGAGTGAGCATGTGGGTGTGGGACTGTGTACCTGTGGGAGCGAGGGGGGAATCAATGGAGAAGGGAACTCCTTCCTTGTAGCACCCACTGTGTTTTACTCCAGGAGCCAAGTGGGAAAAATATTAAAGGGAGTACAGGGAAGCTCCTTGGCTCTGCTGGTGCAGTGGCACCTTCTTTTTTCAGCCCTCAGGGGGAATGGTACCTGATAATAGACCCAAGGAAATAATCCTTTCACCTCTTTTTCTCACTTTAAGCTTAAAAAGTCTGACTTCAGACATCAGAGGAGAGGGGATGTAACTGCAGCTGCACCTGGAGCTTTCCAGCAGCAAACTGAGGGCTGATCCCTTCTCCTGCCTGAGTCAGGACTTGCTCTGGCTGTGACCAAATTACCAGCAGCCAAAACCTCCCTGACTTCATTCCAGCAGCTCCAGGGCTGTGTCCAGCTCCTATGCCTTGGAGCTTCAGAAATCCCGATGGTGCAGCTGCACTTGGGGTTGGGAATGTCACCAGTTTCAAAGATTTCCATGGTTTTTCAGGGTTTTCATATATGGCAGTATCAGAACTGCAGGAAAAAAACGTGAGGGGACACAGGACTTTCCCTAGAAAATATGTCTGATGGAATTTTCCCTGGGAGGGTGGGGAGGCCCTGGCACAAGGTGCCCAGAGAAGCTGTGGCTGCCCCTGGATCCCTGGAAGTGTCCAAGGCCAGGATGGATGGGGGGAAGGTGTCCCTGCCCATGGCAGGGGGTGGCAATGGATGGGCTTTAAGGTTCCTTCCAACCCAAACAATTTTGGGATTGTCTGATTCTAAATTAAGCATTTCAGGTTCAACAAATTGGCTTCTCATCTGAGAAAATCTGTCCTCAGCTTCAGGCTGGCAGCACTGCAGCCTGAGCCCTGGGGCTCCTGCCTGCTGGGTAAAGGCAGTGGCAACAACTTTGGGGCTGTTAAAACTCCCCTGTCAGTAGAGCCGGTGAATGCATATCCAAAATGGACCCTTGACCAGACAAAGCAAATTCATTTGATGTGATGAATGAATTTTGCAGAGAATTTAGTGCCTTCTTCTCTCCATCCTGGTGTGGATAATGGCCTTGTTCTGCCTCTCAGGACACACAGGAGCACACACACTGTTCTGGTTGATTTTTATTTAAGAAGACATTTTATTTTGACTTCTACAGAGAGTGAAACAGCAGTAGCTGACTTCCCATGCCTGGTTTTACAGAGAAAATGCATTTCTCAAGGACTCTGAACCTTTGTTCCCTCTTCCTTGTGTATACGGGTTATGGATGTGTGTTCCCTGTGTCCCTGAGTCCCCATTCCCTCTGAGCCTCTATATATTATTAATTTGTTTGCCTTCCCTGGTCTGGTTCTTTGCAGGTTTTTTAACTCTCAGAGTTGGCAGTAACAGGCCAACAGAATCCATGAGAACTCCTTTTCTCCTTCTCCTCCTCTTCCCCCTCTCCAGCTCCTGGGCCGTGTCACGTCCCTCTCTGCAGGCTTTGCTTTTCGGGGGTGCTTTGGTAGTTTACATTTCTTTGTGGATGAGAGGCAGATTTGAGGGAAAGCAGCAATTCTTCCTGGGAGTCTGGTGGAGATTTCCTTCCCCTGTAGCATCCTGGCGAGGTTTTGGAGCCCTGACTTTGGCGTGGGGTCCATTTCAGACCCACTCTGGCCTCCAGCATCGGCAGGTCCTGTGTGTAGTCAGGCAGCCCCGTGATTTGGGGTGTGCTGGACAGCACTGGATGCCACATTTGGGCAGCTGAAGCCCACCCTGCCCATCCCCATCCCCACCCCTGCATCCCACGTGGACGTTCACACACGGACTGAAGCGAGGCCGGAGCTCAGCCCAGCACCTTCATTTCCTTCTTCCCTGTCATTTCTTCCCTCAGCCTCCCCAGCCCGTGTCAGGCTGCTAAAACCTCCAGGAGAAATGACAGAATATCAATTCTTCTTTTCAGAGGGGGAACAAAAAAGAGCGAGGGAAGGACAAATCCCCCGGGGCTGAAGCATCTGCGGGCAGTGCCGATTACAAGATGTATCACAGCTGTATCTCTGACCTGCTGCCTGCTCATTCCTCCTGACGGCTTTGGGAAGCTGCCTCCCTGCTCCCAGCTGAGCCACTGATCCCCCTGGGATTCGTGGCACCGGAGGAATGTGTCCCCCAGCCCGTGCCCAGGACAGGGGGACAAGTGACAGGGCAAGGGCAGAAAGGATCGGGGATGTTTTCTGACAGTTCTGCTGGAGAGGACGGTGCGAGACGCTAATTGTGCGTTTTTAATTGGAATGAGCAGCTCCAGCCATGCCCACCAAAGGACTCTGCTCCCTGCAGAGAAGTTCATTAGCAGCAGACAGCAGATAATGGGCTGTTCCCTCCGCGAGCAGCCAGAGGTGTCACTTTGATGAAGACGTGTAACCGTGGGCACGGTGGGCCAGGCCCAGCATCTCTGCTGTGCTCTTCATGCTTCAACTTCGACTCCAGCAGATCTCCCCCTCCTCACTGCCTTTAAATCAGTCCTAAATTCACTCAGAGCAAGTTGTTAACGAGTGGTAGGAGAGGTGGGAGCCCCAAAACGAGAGCAGCAGTAACGGGGTGAGTTGGGAAGCAAAGCATCCCCTTTCCCTGCCTTTCATCCACTGCCCCCGGCTCTGCATCCAGCTGGTCCTGCAGGAATGAAATAGCTACAGCCTGGGAACACCACTGATTCAGAGCGTCCACCAGGACACCAAGGACAGGGCATGGAAATGGAGCCGGTTCCTGAGGGTCAGGGCAATGTTTACTAGAAGTCTCTGCCCCCGGATTTCTTCCATGTTCATCATTTCCTGACTCCTTTGTGCTGGGATCCAATCGCTGTGTGCCAGGCTGAACAAGGTGGCTTCATGTCTGCAGAGCTTCAGGCAGAGAGTGAGGAGGATGAACCTTTGGGATCTGGAGTCTTCACTTTTTCCCTAGTCCCCAGGTAAAGAAGCGGAGCGACCTCGTGATTTAGTACGAGGGAACCCAAACCCTTGGCTTTTTAGCAGATTGCCCTGCCCCAGGTGAGCTCACAGGTGAACCTCACAATGCTCAGAAGATGTCAGTGCCACGGGAGAGCATCAAAATGCTTCTCTTGCTCTTGGGGTCATGGCTGGAAAGGCTTCGCCGCCAACAGCCCGAGCTCAGGCAGTGCTGGGATGGAGAGAAATCACTTAAATAGAGCATATTTGTCATTTGTCAGGGTGAATTGACAAACTGACCAGAAAGTCCATCGTGGAGCAAAGCAAACTGCAGGCGTGTAGTGCCAAAAGTGTCACCCTGGGCCGGAGCTGGTCCTTGGCACTGCCCGGACAACGACAGGGGAGCCGTTTGGCTCGGGCTGGAATTGCCAGCTGCACACACCGGCAAATTCTGGGATATCTGTGTGCCCAGGGTGGGGAACAGCACTGGCAGAGATCCAGGCAGCTCAAGTTCCTCAAAGGCAAGAGGTCAAGAGGAGAAGGAGGGGATTTCTGTCCCCAAAAGCCCTGGGGGAAAGGCTTTGTGCAGCAGCTGGAATTTCAGCCTCAGAGAAAGGTTCAGGAAAAACGAGTTCAGGTTTAGCCCAGCCTGGGTAGGGCTGAGACCACGAGGAGCTTCCCCACCCCACAGCCACAGACAGTGACACTGTCCCCTGCTGATGGGGCTTTCCACATGTGGGACCACCCATTTGTGGGGAGCCCTCACTCTTGGTCTGGCTGTGATCAGCCTCAAACCTCCTCACTCCCCTCCCAGAGAGCTCCCCCGAGGAATATCTCAAAGGAAAACTCGGAGTAAGGAGGGCCCAAAGCCATTTTTGCTGCAGATGTCTGCCCAGAGCCCCTCTCCAGCCTTTTCTCTTGCAAAGCAGTTTATGATAAATACTACTGAATGAAAGTTCCATTCGAGATCTGCCACACATTGAACAAATGAAATCCCTCCTGTTTCCCTGCAGGACTGAGAACAGGAGGAATCACCTTCTCCCAGCTCATTCTTTCTTGGTGATCTGCTGAATGCCTATGAGGTGTTTCAATATTGTCTTTACAAGGAGACACATCTGCCTGTGATACCTCTGCTTGTGCCTTGAGTTCTGGTTTTAATTATGAGGGCTATTTTTAGCCCAGACTCATGGCCTGGTGGATTTCCCATTATAGACAGGAGCTGTGGAGGGCCCTCATCTCAGGCTGTCTTGAAATGAGGCCATCCAACACGCTGTCAGCCCTGCTCCCTAATTAGCACAGCGTGGTGGGGGCGAATTTATTATTGTTTGCTTTGGGATTGCACCCAGAGACACCTCCTGACTCAAACACCCCCCCTACTCAGCACAGCACAACACAGGGCTGGGCACAACCACTGAGCTTGGAGGGGCTGAAAAATAAACCCAGGGAAGGGTGGGAATGGAGGGAAACCCCACAGTGGATGTTCGAGTTGGGGGTGAAAAGCTGAGCTCAAAATTCTGACCCAGAAAGTTGGGCCCGCCCAAGCTCAGCCTGGGTTTGAATGCAAGGGTCGCAGGACCTCCACTGGTGCCTGATGTGGATCCCGAGGAGGGTAACACCCTTGGAAAAGGGATTCAGAGGACAGAAAGAGAGGGCAAAAGCCGGTTTTTCATGTGGGTGCTGGAAGTGCCTCACCCGGAGCCGCTCAGGGATCATTTCTCCAGCCCCGGCTTGGCCCCCAGGCAGGGCTGTGCCACCCTCCCCTGCAGCCCTGGGACAGGCAAGGAGACGAATTCCTTGGCCACAGCTCCCCCAGGGACAGGTCACACACTGCACGTGGTGAATGTGCACCTAGGAGGGGAAAAAAAAAAAGAAAAAGGGAATTTTTTAGCCCAGAGGAAAATTTCTGGGAAAGAAACACAAAGGCTGCTGGAGTGAGGAGCGCGTGTGTCGAACAGGAGCCCAGAGCTGGTTTTTATCCCCCCTTTGTTTCTTTCTAAGCATCCAAAGCAGGATCCTTTAGCAAGGATTGCACCCAGTGCGGGCTGGGGGACGGGAGGTTCATTGAGAGCTTCCTGAGGGGCGTTTTTAGCTGGTGGGAAAGCAGCAGGAATATCCTTCAGCCTCTATTTCTGCTGCTGCCTTAACAGGTGGGTTGGTTTGCATTCTGTGCACCGCAGTCAGGGGAAGCAAAGGGATTTTCTGGGCTGCTCAGGGTGTTCATTAACCCTCCAGCACTGCCCTGAAGTGCTAAAAACCTGTGGCACTTGGAGATGTGGTTTTAGTGGGACTGGAAGGTTGAGCTTGATGACCTTGAAAGTCTTTCCCAACCTTCATCGTTCTCTGGTTTCTTCCCAATAAACTGCTTGGCAGGTCCCAGCTGAGGAAAACATTGAGCATCCCTGCCCTTATAACGCAACAATTACTCAGAGCAAGGCCTTTCTTAAATATTTTTTAAATATTTAAATATTTTAAATACGAGGATTTTTAAGGGATTTTTTTTCTTTTTTTTAATAGGAGGATTTTAAAAAGCTGAGCTTTGGGTCCAGCTCTTCCCCATCCCATTGTACCTTCAAGGGAGGATGCTGAGAAATTATTGGCACCACCAGGTCCTCCAAGGTCCAGAGGCACAAGGAGGACCTCGGGGAAACCCTGGTGGATGATACATGTGGTGTCACCTCTGATTTATTTACATCCCTCAGAAAAACCCTGGAGGAAACACAGTTGCCCTCTGAATTTGTTACAGAGGCGTCCTCCCAATAAAACACTTCACTGGAGCAGGAGGAGATTTAAGGAGGGAAATACTCAGGCTCCTTAACGTGCTGCAGCCGAGTGGCCACAGCCCCTGAGCTCCTCTGGGCTGTCCCCCAGGCTTTGGGGACAGGGACATTCCCTCCCCTGAACAAAGTGCTTTTCTCCCATGAGACACGAGCCCCTAAGCTGTGGTGTGATGGAAGTGCTGTTCTCTTGGATAGGAGGAGCTCAAGGGCTACTAAACTTGGCCTGGTCCTTTGTTTACCCTGGGAGAGCAGCAGCTCTTCCAAATCAGGAGGAAAAGAACCTTCCCCCCAAATAAAATTCATAAAGGCAATGGAAAACATCTCTTTTAACCCCTTTGCCGAAGCCTCGTCCTCCCCTCAAGCCTTTCATGCTTAGGCCGTAAATGAGGCAATGTTATTTAAGCCACAGCACCCTGTGGGTTCATACACATGACAGGTCAGAGCTGCCTCACTGTTCCTCCAGAGCCTTTAGCTGGCTCTGGGTGGCTGTTTTTCCGTGTCTGATGGTCCCTGCACACCCAGGACAGAAACCCATCCCATTTCCAGGTGTCCTCAGAGCACCCCGTCTGACCTGGGGCTGCAGCTCCTCAGTCCTTGCGGGACACGTGGGGGGTCTCAGCCCCAGCACTTCTGGCTTTTAAAAGCCTGGGGCAGAGTCCAGGCACATAAAAAAGCAGCCACGATGTGAGGGGCAGCAAAATTGACCAGCATTTCTCTGGCACAGACGCACTGCAAAGAGAAATGTGGGCTCTCCGGGACACGAGTGTTTTGCAGGACCTCACCAGCACCATTTCCAGCAAATGTCAGGCCATGCTTTATTCCAAGAGCTCTGAAACATCTGGGGGTGACACAAAGCAGGGCTGTAACTCTGGGAAAACCAATATTTTGTCCAATTCATGGACAGCTGGGGAAAAAAAAACCACCTTGGGTGAAATGATTTTGTAGTGGCTGCAACATCCTGTTTGGTCTGAAAGGAACCGGTTCCCTGCAGCTTTTCGAGAGTGTCTTTTACATGACATTTTGAAAAGGCCACAATCCTTCATCTCAGAACTGTGGACATTTCATTTGGGGGGTTGGAATTTCACTGTGGCTTTCTGAGGTCCCCTGGAGCAGGGGCTGGAGCGGGACCGCTCCGTGTCCTACCCCAAAGCTGGTGTCCAGCTGGGCACACACTGGGGGCACATGGAGCCACTTTCTCTGATCCCAGGGAAGGGTCTGAGGATATTTTTGGGGGGAATAAAGAATTATAGACTGACAGGAATTTGGTTAAAACCCTCAGTGCCACAGAGTCACCATCGTTACCAAAGGCAGTCTCAGCCAAAGCTCGTTACCAGCTGAGATATCATAAGTGCAACATTCCAGCTTTCTACCTTCTGGTTTATTGCAAACAGGCTTTCCTGGGAATCCTTCATCCAGAGGTATTGGTAATAACAGCTAACCAGGAATAGAAATGCCTCTCACTGGAGGCTTGGGAAACATTCTGTCTCCTGGGGTTTACATCCAATAAAGGAAGGTTTTCATCACTTTAGCACCTGAAAAGTTGCTCTTCCAGCACCATCACAGAATCACGGAATGGTTTGGGTTGGAAGGGACATTAAAGACCATCCAGTGCCACCCCCTGCCATGGGTAGGGACACCTTCCACCAGCCCAGGTTGCTCCAAGCCCCGTCCAGCCTGGCCTTGGACACTTCCAGGGATCCAGGGGCAGCCACAGCTTCTCTGGGCAACCTGTGCCAGGGCCTGCCCACCCTCCCAGCCAACAATTCCTTCCCAATATCCCACCTAACCCTGCCCTCTGGCCGTGGGAAGCCCTTCCCCCTTGTCCTGATACTCCATGCCCTTATAATATTTCCTCTCCAGAGACTTTCTATGACTGTTTGTGGGCCATCAGCAACAAGCCTTAAAAACATGTGATTAAAAGAAAAACAACCCTGGTGTTAAATGAGTATGGACTACCTTATAATTAATTTAAGATTAATGGGAACAACTGAGTTAAAATTCTGCAACGATAATTAGCAAGCAAATTACAATAAAGGGGAAGGCAGCAACTAAAAGTAATTATAGTGTACATACATTAAGATCCTGCGCTGCCTGGAAAATAACACGTGTGCTGGGAGACAACTGCACTGCTTGGAGCAGTGGGACAGCCCAGCAGGGTCCCCACAGCCTGGAGGGCCCTCTGGCAGCACTGCTGGAGTCGTGGGGCTCGTGCATCTCGCCGGGGTTCCCGTTCGTGCCGTTCGATCTGCACCTGAGCGGGACACGGGGCTGGGGAGCCGAGCTGAGCGACCCGAAAAGGGCATTTCACTGCAGCTGCCAAGGCAAGTGTTTGGGGTGGGAGGAGACCGGCTTGGCACTCTTCGTTCGTCGCCTCCGCTCCTCAGCTCTGGGGCCGGTTTGTGCTGTTGGCTTTGCCGTCAGGATTTCCCGCTGCTTCCAGGAGGAATCCCGCCGGTTCCGGGTGGGGACAGACACAGCTCGGAGAAACAGAGAGTGGATTTACCGCCTTGGCTCTGCCTTTTTTTGCCCTGGGTTGGTTCTCAGGCCGTGTGTGTTTGTTAGAGAAAACAAACAAACAAACAGGGCAGTTATTGTTGCCTCCTGAGGGTTCTGTACAGTTCTGACAAACTGAGCTGAGCATCTCACAAATGGAAGGAAATTTTGTGGAAGGAGATGAGTTCTTTATCCATGTAATAGGTAATGGGAGATGAGACAATCAGACAGCCATAGAACCATGGAATGGTTTGGGTTGGAAGAGACCTTAAAGATCATCCAGTGCCACCCCCTGCCATGGGCAGGGACATCTTCTACCAGTCCAGGTTGCTCCAAGCCCCGTCCAACCTGGCCTTGGACACTTCCAGGGATCCAGGGGCAGCCACAGCTTCT
>JAWMRA010000316.1:0-13998 GCA_035584735.1 Pseudotriccus pelzelni | reverse complement strand
CGAGGAGCTGAAAACGACCGAGAGCAGCTGGAAAAAATGGGTGCTCTCTGTGCCTTCCTTCCACCCCTCTGCCAGAACTTCCCTTCATTCTCACCTCAGGGTGGGGGTCAGGGAGAAAGATTTTCCCCCAAAAAAAGTCTTGCTTCGGATTT
Source organism: Pseudotriccus pelzelni (assembly GCA_035584735.1). Lineage (NCBI taxonomy): Eukaryota > Metazoa > Chordata > Aves > Passeriformes > Tyrannidae > Pseudotriccus > Pseudotriccus pelzelni. Next base: position 13,846 of record JAWMRA010000316.1, on the reverse strand, counting down.
AATTTGAATGGACTCCAACAACCCGAGTCAACCCGTGGCCTCGAAGACATCCCAAAATAAATTTAGAAAAAAGGAGCATAAAATGATTACATTTGCCCGGGAGCTCCTGATAAAAGAACATTGTGTGACTTATTGGCAGGAATTTCTGTGCTGCCTGAGCGTCCTGCAGTGGTTGTGCTTATTTCCAGGTGGGTTCGGCCTCAGATGCAGCTCCTCTCGTGGAATGCTGTGTCCTTTTGCCTCCTCTTCAGAGGAGATGTGAGTTGGCTCAGCCCTGGGAGAGCTGATCATCCCGGCCTGCCTTTGTTTTGAACAAACACCATCCCCTTTGCTGCTTCTCCACCCAAGGAGCAGCATCACCTGTGGACAGACACAGCGAGAAACACGCCCAAAACCTGCTGGCCTGAGGGTTTGGCAGCAACCCTATCGAGTTTGAGTGTTTGATCCATTCAAATATATATATATATAACAAATTCAGCCACAGTGAGGCATGAACAGCCGTGCTCTAAATGATTAACAGAATAAAACTCTCTCCTGCAGCTCCAAACTGCGGATCAGCTCCTCTGCCGCTTCCAAGGGTGGTTCCACTCTCACCAACGAGCTACAGGTTAGAAAGGGGAAGTTTTGAACTCTTCCAGCTGATATAAATGCCAGTTTTTAGCCCTTTCAGGAGCACAGAGTTCTGTGAACAAAGGGCAGAGCCTCTTAACCCGTTGGTGGTGTTTATTTCTAAATTTGGTGCAGGTACTGTAGGAGTGTTTGTAAGCACAGAAAATGCTTGCAAATAGTGCTGGAATTCACCAAATAATTGGAGTGGGACTGCCAGAAACTCATTTTTGTCCATCTGGGTGGCAAATATTTGCTTTCCCTCGTAACTCTTCGGTTCTTTTAATCGCAGTTATTTTCGTTCCAACATTCCCCCCCCCCGCCCGATTCTTCACGTGCAACGAGACGCCCCTTGAATTTCAGTTTCCGAAGCATTCAAGCAGCTCAATAATTCCTGCCTTCAGCAGCAGAGCTTTCCAAAAGGATCCAGCTGGGAGGAGCAGCGGCAGGTTTGGGAGCTGGGCCGGCGCAGTGAGCCGGGGCCGTGCCAGGGTTATCGAGGTAGGGGTTGTATCTGAGAGTGACTCAGCCAAGGAGCTTCCTGGCTCGGCCAACACCCTTTCCTACCAATGCCCTGGTGGGAAGGATGATTCAGGGTGTGCTCAGAGGCAGCTGCTGGGCTGGGAACTGCTGCTCCAGCGCCCTTTCCATAGGGGCTCCCCTGGAGGGTGCCGAGAGAGGGAGAGGGGACGTGTTGGAACTCGCTGGGTTGAGGTACCTTCCGAATGAGAGGTTGTTTGTTCAAGGATGGAGAGTAAACCAGGAAATTCAGAGCTGAGGACAAGAGTTGAGTTTTTCCTTGTCTGAGCTGCACCCCTTCCTCCTCTCCCCCCCCCCAAAAAAAATGCCTGGAGAAAAGGAGGCTCAGGGGGGACCTTCTGGCTCTGCAACTCCCTGATCTGGGGGGATCAAGTTCTCCTCCCAAGGAACAAGCACCAGGAGGAGAGGGAACAGCCCCAAGCTGTGCCAGGGGAGGGTCAGGTTGGACATCAGAAGGAATTTTTTTCATGGAAAGGGTTGTTAAACACTGGAAGAGGCTGCCCCAGGGAGGTTTGGAGTCCCCAGCCCTGGAGGCGTCCAAGGAAGGACTGGCTGTGGCACTGAGTGCTCTGGGCTGGGGGCCAAGGTGGGGATGGGGCACAGGGGGGATCCGTGGGCTGGGAGGGCTTTTCCAACCTCAGGGATTCTGTGAATGTCTGTGGGATCACCCCAAAACATCAGCAGGTTCAGTGCGTTGTTCTCTCCTCGCTGGCACGGAGTGGGCACCATCAGCTGCACAACCCTCGCTGCTCCAGGGCCAGGAAAGGGATGTGTTTTCCCTCCCTTGTATTTCTTCTGTTCAGTCTTTTCCCAAATTTCTCTGGGTTTGACCCCCTCCAATCCCCATCAGCTTCTTGCAGAGTTTGCTGTAAGCCTAGTTCTGTGGGATTTGCCTGTACCATCTGCTTTATTAACTGGGGAAATTAATGAAAAATCAGATGGAAACAGGCTCTGTATATTAGCTTGGCTCACATGTATAAACTGCCTGGTGCCACTTTACATCCCTGTTTTCCCAACTAGGGAATTTCTAGGGTTTCAGAACTGTTGCAGTGTTAACAGTGATTAGTTTTGGAACTAATTGTTATCCTTGTTTATCTGCCTGCTCAGATCTAATTAACGCAGAGGGGAAAATGCCCTCAAAAGACACACTTGCAGTCTGGGAAATATGATAATTCTTGCAAGCAATGACCAAAACTATTAACCTTAAATTCTCCACGTTGGAGAGCAGATCCTGCATTAGGTGGAGATGTAAAAAAGCTGCCCTGAATAGGGAGAGCAGTGGAATATTTGGTTTAATTGATACTTCTGTGGGCTGAACTCTGAGCAGAGTTAAAAGCTCTGCGACCCAACTTCACCCAGAGACTGGTGTTTGCACATGTTCCTGCCCTGGCGGTGGTTTGGGTGTGATGTGTGAAAGAATTGTCTGGAAACAATAAAGGGCCTGGAATCAAAAAGGGGGAAAAAAAAAGGGTCTGGAATCAATTGCCTTTGCAAGCAAGGGCAGGACTGGCCAGAAAGGTTTGGGAGCAGTTTGGGTGAGTGGATCACGAGGAAGAGAATGTTGGAGGAGATCAATCCCTTCCCCTTTCTTTTTTTCTCCCCTTTCAGGAAACAGAATCAGAGGATCACAGAATGGTTTTGGGTTGGAAGGGACCTCAAAGATGATCTTGTTTGGATCTAATCCAGACATTCCTGTTTGGAGGCTTTTGCACCTCTGTGTTCCCAGCTGGTCCCTGTGAACCACCCCAAAATCCCGAGATGGTGGAGGAGGAGGTTTCACCACCCCAATTTTTTTTTTTCTACCTGCTGACTTTGGTTGCTCTCAATACAGAACCTTTCCAGGATGCTAAAAAACAAGTCAAGGCAACATGTCTGGCTTCTTCTGAGAGCTTGAATGTTTGCTGGGCCACCGGAGCTCCCCACACACCCCAAAGAGCAGAGCTGACCCCACCAGTCAGGGCCTGCTGCAGCATCTGGCAAGAAAATCCGAGGCCACGGGGATGATCCAACTTCTCCGAGCAGTTCTCATGAGAAAAACCTCCCCCTGAGCAGGCAGAGCCCAGGCTGGAAGAGCAGCAGCGATGTGGGGTGTTGTTTAGACCTCCAAACAAAGCGATGGGGAAGTGGAGATGGTTTGATGGCTGAAAAAATGGTGCTTTGAGTGACTGGTTCAGCCCTGCCACGGAGCTGTGGGGGTGACGTCCAGCGTGTCCTGTTGCAGCAACAAAAAGGGGTTTATTTCCCAGAATCCCGGAATATCTGGGGTTGGAAGGGACCTCTGGAGTTCAGCCTGGGGCAGGTGACACAGAAACACATCCAGATGGGCTTTAAATGCCTTTTTAAAATATTATTTTACAGATTATTTACGTATAATTTAATATTCATATTTTGATGTGCATTTGCTATTTTTCTGGTTTTGACACAAGGGTGTTGGTGACTCAGGCAACACCTTATTCAACTCCTTTGTTGGCCAAAGCTGCTGCAGAGGCCGTGAATTCAGTGCCCTGCCCATCTGTTTGGTGCAAAAGGAAAAGCAAAACAGGTAAAACCCCATCTGAGAGCTGATGTGAAGCTCAGCCCTCCTCCCCTCCCTGCTAATCACGTTATTCACCGGGACGGAAAAAAGGAGTTGGTGTTAATTTCCCCCCAATTATTCCCACACCTTGTAACCCTTCTGCCAGTTCCTTGGCCTTTGGAGGCCAATTATTGGAGGTGTTGCCAGGGGTGGGAGATGGGGATTGGGGCAGGAGGCAGCTCCTGGAGCCTGGCAAGGTGAGAAAACAGGGACTGGACCCTTTGTGAGCCTTGGAGGATGGAAATGGGGGGAGCTGGGAACTGCTGGGAACGGCCTGGGCTGAGTCTCATGTACATGATGTCCTGTTATTATATTATACATGTAAAATACATTATATTACTGGAGGATTTTATAGGATATTACATGATTTACAAGGTGGTGTCTGGGTGGGCCCTGCACTGACCCCGGAGAATTTCGGCTCCAGTTGGTCTGTGCCCGTGCAGGGAAGGATTGCCTGGTATTTTCTCCCTTCCATTCCTCATGATTTGTGGCATTTTCCCTTTCCACTGCCCTGGAACCCCCCTGCTTGAGTTGGTTCCTTTGTGTTTTTATTGCTGTCCCATTTGACATTCAAAGTCCTGCAGTCAGAGCAGCACTTGTGGCTTTCCCCATTTGAATTATCCAGGCGAGGTTGATCTGCTTTGGAAATGTGCTTTTTCCTCCCTGGCTCCTTGGCTCTTTGGGGTCCAGAAGAGGTGATGGAGCTGCAGTTTTTGGTGCTGGAGTTGTCCATCACCCACAGTTTATCGGGGAAGGAGCAGGAGCTGCTCCCAAGGACTGCAATTCATGTTCCAGCTTTTGAAATCTCATTTTAATGCCACACAGTTTTGGAAGGAGCTGGAGAACTGGATGTATTCTTGCATATTTTTAGCTGTGATTTTAGTCTTCTTTCCAGTCCTTTTTTTTTTTTCCCTTTTGCTACTCCCTGAGGATGAGACCCGACACCCCTTGGCCTGGGGGTGCCCTCAGCTCAAAGCTGTGTGAAGCAGTTGGGCAGCTCCCAGTGCCCCTGCAGAGCACAGCAAAGCTCAGGTTTTGCCAGAGAGGTGGTTTTTGGGGAGGTGGGGGCGTCATCCCTGGGGTTGGTACCTGCCTGTGACAGCGGAGCTGAGCGTTTCACGCCCCGAAGGCCCTGAGAAACACCCCCCCAAATTTCACATTTAATGAGATCAAGGCTGTTAATCCCTGGATAAGTGCATCTCTCATCCCAAGGGTCTGCCTCCTGTCCTGTGGGACTTCTCAGCTCCAGGAATATGTCGCTTTTCTATCACCCCCCCCCCAAAAAAAACCCCGAAACACCCTCAAACCAGAGGCTGGAGCTTTGCTGCCTGTAGTTGGGGTGCATCACCTCAGATCTCCTGGCTTTTTTTTTTTGGTATATCTTTTATATCATATGTGGCTTTGGCATCTCCTGTGCCTGCCACCCACCCCCCTCCAGGTCCCTGCCACGTGGGATTTGCATGAGGAGCTCCTGACTCCTGTTTTCTCGAGCAGGTGGCCCCGACACAACCCCGACCTTTGCGTTTACCTTGAAGACGAGTTCGGATCAAAGTGGCGGTGAGAGCCCTGACAAACCTCGTGAAAGTTCTGTCACCACCTGGGCTCGGTGTTCCAAACCCTCCACCCATGCCCCAGGAGCCGGGAAGGAATTGGGAACCCTTCTGGCAGTTTTGGGCTGAGCGGGACAGCTGAGTTACTGCACACCCCAAAAAATGCCTCCTGGCTCTGACACTCAGGGTGAGGGGATGGAACAAGCTGACCTCTAAGATCCCTTCCAACCCCAACCATTCTACAACTCTCCGATCAAACACATAAAATGAAGCCTCGCCTCAGCACGAAGCCGCCTTTCCTCACCTGAGCATAATCAAACATTTGATGGTGTGTGTTCAGCCCAGCCCAGAGGGGCAATTCCAACAGGATAAAGCAGCACCTTTGCCTGGCTGATGTATATATTTTTTTTTCCCCAGCCACACAGGGTTTTTCTCAGCAGTCAGTGCTAAATGCAGGGGGTTAATCGGGGCGCTGGATCTGCTTTTAGGAGTCTGTTGCTTTAAGCAGGCTCCGTCGTGTCAGGCTGGGGGGAAAAAAACCACACCAGGAAACGACACTGTTAAAGGTGTTCAGAAAGTTTGGTGAGCTCTGCGTGGGTTTCTGTGCCACAGTTGATGGTTTTGTGCATCAAGGCAGAAACGAGGCTATTTTCTTTTTTTTTTTTTTGTCTCTTTTTATCCTTGGTAGAAACTGGAGGATCAGAGCTTGGAATTTAATTTAATTCCTTTATTTTTGCAAGGACAGAAACAAGGGGCATTTCCATCCTGATGATGCAACTGGTTTCAGCTGGAGAGCAACTAAAACCTGTGTCAACCTGGCAGAGCAGCCCAAAAGCTTCAATTAAATACTCAAGAATCAGCTCATCCCCCCAGTAAATATTTACAGGTAGAAAACATACCATTAACTGCTTATCACTTATAATTTTAGCTGGCCTGGGGTTTGATTGCTCACAGGACATTTGCTTCTCCAATTTCAACTTGGGAAAAGAGTGACAGCTCTCAGAACCAAGTGTAGCAGATTTTTAAGCAGCTGATGGAATATATTTAAATATAAAAATATAAATATATATATAAATATAAATATATTTATTAAAATAAATAAATGGAATATCGATATAAAAATAAATCAATGGAATATCAGCATCAGCATAGATAAATGGAATATCAATGTCATCCAAAAAAATCAATGGAACATCAATATCAATAAAAAATAAATGGAAGCAATAGGAAAGCTCAAGTTGCTCATGTATACAAAAAAAATATATATAATGTGCAGTATAAACTGTATAAGATATATAAATGTAAATAATGTATATTATATAGATAAATATCAGGATCAAAATGTGCAAGTGACCCCTGTGTGCTCTGCTTTGTCATGACAGAACTGAACCTGCCTGGGAAGGATGGCCATGAGGTGGGCAATTCCATATCACTGCAGCCTTGGATGAGGAAAAACATTTACCACACGTCAGGAAAGCGTGAGTAACTGCAGGGAAATGATGGGTTATTGGGACAAGGGGCTCCTGGAATGGTTTGGGCTGGAAGGGACCTTAAAGCCCAGCTCGTTTCACAGCAGGGACAACCTTCCCGGAGTCCAGGTTGCTCCAAGCCCTGTCCAACCTGGGGCGATGGAACACAGAGGGTTTGGAATAGCAGTGGGGCATACGGGCCAGAATGTGGGAATGTTCTATGTGTGGCTGGAACTGGGAACGAGAGGAAACGGGAAAGGCTGAAATCAAGTCTCCCTTTCTCCAAAGGGTGTCTTGCCCTGTAAAAAGATCCGGGCTTTACAAATTCCAGGTGCAATATTTAGGAGAACAATGCAACACGAACACCAAAAATCAGGAGACAATGAGCACCTTTAGAATTCGCTCCACCCCGAGGAGGGCAAATCCCTGTGTGTGGTCCCAGGCAGGTGCTGGGAGAGGAAGGCTCAGCAAAGCTTTTGACCTCGCAGGAAGGGTGAAAAGGCGTTGGGAAGTGTTGAGCAAGGCTGTGGCTCAAGGCCCTGCACTCGATTCACGGCGAAGGAAGTGGCCAGGGGTAATCGTGCCAGAGCTGGGGAGCTCTGGGTGGCTGAACACGCCTTTCCTGAGGGCAGTGGCAAAATACCTGCTGTCCTCCGTGTGGACAGGTTTGACTTCAGTAGCAAACACCACTTGAAGTGAGCAAACTTTGAGATGGGCAGATTTTTTTTTTTTCGGTCGCCGATCCAAATCCTGCCTTTTTTATGGTCTATTCCGGCCCTTGGAGCATCTTGGGATCTGTTCCGGGTCCTGCACAGCAGGGCTGTGCTCCCCCTGGGGTGGTGTAACCCTACTCTGGGTGTAATCTGCAGTCTGCACGCTCTTAGGAGTGAAAATTGCCCCCCATTGTTCTCGGGTTTGTGGGTGTTTACGCTGTAATTCGCTGCCTGGATCCGCAGCAAACCTGTTTTTAAGCGCAGACCTAACGTGGGAGATTGTTCAAAAGGGAAGGTGTGTCTGGCTGATTAGCTGAGTTGAAGTCACCCGACCCTGAGCAAATAGTTCCTGACCTGAATTTGATGTGAGCTTTTATTGACTCGATATAGAAACCTTCGAATGGGGCCGGGGGGGAGCTGGGCTGGAACCACTGCCCTGCCTGGGGGAGTGGAGATTCGCAGAGGGGCTGATTCAAGCCGGTGTTGGCGGTTTGGTGACTTCTCTGTGAGGTCATCTATCCCCTCTCTGGACTCACCACCCTGCTGGGTGCCGGGTTTGGGGCAGCAGGTCCGCACGAAGCTGCTCCGAGGCGCGCCGGGAGGGGTGGGAGGAGGAAGAAGGTGCTCGCTGAGGTGTTACCTGGGCAGGTGACTCAGAGGAGGCCACGCCACGGGCTCTGCTCTCTGCAGAACCTGAGTGCTGAGTCTCCTGTTCCTGCTCCCTGCTGGCACCAGGCCCCGGGGCAGTTCAGGGCTGGATCTGCTCTGTCACGCGATGGGAGGTGGGAGATCTGCTCCGCTGAGCGAGCCCGGGTGTGTTCAGGTCAGAAACCAGGAAGGAATCCTTCCCTGGCACAGGCTGCCCAGAGGAGCTGTGGCAGCCCTGGAAGTGTCCAAGGCCAGGCTGGAGCAACCTGGGCTCGTGGAAGGTGTCCTTGCCCATGGACTCCCTGACCTTCGAATGCCACCTCCAACCCAACCTGTGCCATGATTCCATTGGGATTGAAACCCTCCGAGTGTGTGGGCAGAGGTGCTGTCAGTGCAATCCTGTTGCCCAAGAGGTTCTTGATTACATATCAAGCAGGTCTGGGGGGGAAAGGGATCACTGTTTGTCCCAATAAAATGATATAATTTGTGGGCGGGGAGAAGCAAACGAGATTACTGGTCAGAGGTTCTTTGGGCTGTGACAGCAGGAAAAGCTCTGCTGCTGCTGCTGCTGCTGCTGGTAACTCTTGAGAGGCAAAGAACATGTAAAACAGTCCTCTTTCTCTCCTGGTCTCAGGTAACTGGCTTGTGTCTCAGTCTCCCCTTTCTGAATTTGTTCAGGTTGGAAAAACCCTCCAAGATGAGTCCAACCATTAGGCCGGCACTGCCAAGTCTAACATTTTGTAGCGGTGTGAAAAGCCACTAAAATCCCACCTCAGCTCCTGCCTTTATTTAGATCGTGGTGCTGTGGGTCTGCCCATGCAGCCCTTTGCAGGTTCAGGAGAGCCTTGCCCCTGTTGCAGCGCTAGCTCAGTGTGTAACTTGGCCAGTCTGTGGTCTGATCCCAGCCTAACTAACCCAGTTTACCCACAGCTGTGCTAAACTCTTGTTCCAGCAGCTCTGAGCACGAGGAACAAGCTCGTGTCAGTCACCAAACCTTTAAACACAGCCTGAATCAGGGCTGCACAGCTCTGAAGGACGGAGTTTCTGCCCAGCTGAAGGGCTTTGTGTTTGCAGCTGTGATTGGAGCGGATTAAATTAGATTAGGCCTTTGAGGTGGTCTGACTCCGAGACAGAGTCTTGGGGCTGGTGGAATTTGCAGATTTGTGCTGCTAAAACAGTCTCCTTTTGTGGAGTGGTGTGTTCTGTGGGTGCTGCTGGACTGCCACGAAATAACGCAACAAGAGCACTGCCCTGGACCTCGCTGGCCTTGCATTCAGGACCCTGGCACGTTCCACGGGTGGATCAGCTCTGGGAGATGCCCAAAGCAGCCCAGACCCTCCCTGCATCTTAGAAAGCATCCCCAGAAGAACACAGGTCTGTGTGAGGGTGGGCTGTGAAGAGGAAGACAACGGGAACCAGAGGACAAGTGTTGGACGGGATGGAGCCGTTGAACACCCCGCCTTCCACGGCCACTCCATTTCCACGGCTGGGACACGGGAACAGTTGCTGGGCCTGTCTGACTGTACTGGAGATTAGCAGGGCAGGGAAACACCTGCTGCCACTTAACTGATCCAAGAGGAAACAAAGGCCAGGGAAGGCAGGGCCTGAACAACCCGGGATTGGGTGAAAACTAATCCGTACCTTCAGATTGGCAGTTGGCAGCCAGAACCCTCAATTTAAAAGCAGCTGAGAGCCCCAACCCTTTAGATCTAAAATCTCGCTGCCACCAAGATGAAAGGCTTTGTTCCACACACCGCACACACCTCCCCCTTTTCCTTTTCACTCCCCTGTGTCCAGAGGGGAAGCAGGCAGGTGGGAATCCAGCAATCCCAGATGCTGCTCGGTGGGACGGGCAGGGAGGAGGGTCAGACTCCTCAGCCAGAAGGAAAGGCCAGAAAATTTCTGCTCATTGTTTAGGAGCTCAAAAAACCCCCTTAGGAGCTTAAAAACACCCCTTCCCCCTCTGGTTTTACCCCAGAGAAGGATAGGGGGGGATGGATAAACGGGACTCACGATCACAGCAAAGGCTTCAGTTCAGATGTGGGATTGAAATTCTTGGAAAGAAGGGAATGGGGTGCTTTCAGTGAGGGGCTGGGGCTCAGCATCTCTGCAAAGCAAAGTCTCCAGGGGTGGAGACCTTAAGTTGGATGCTCAAAATCACGTGCTGGGTTTGAGATGATTTAAAAAGTGAGCAAAAAGGCTGTGGACATTTCCCACATGGGGCTGTTTCATCACCCAGCTGAGCTGCGCTCATTCAGAAATTTGATTTAGCGCCATTTAAGGACAGTGACATCAGGCTCTTCTTTCCCCTCTGTTTCCTTTGGAACAGGAACAGTTCTTCCAGCTGAAAACAGAGATACATAACCCTGCCAACCTTCAGGGATGGGGAGAAATGGGATGCTGAGAGCTCTCCTGGGGCTCCTCCACGCCGTGTTGCTGCGGTTTGTGTGTGTGTGATCTCCCCTTTCACTTGTGCTCTGAGGTCTGGCAGGTTGGGTGGGCTGGCCTTGAAAGGCTTAAGGGTTATCAAATATTCAGATTAATTTTGAAGGCTGTAAGGTGATAAAACGTTCTGTGTGCAGATAAACCCGGAACAGGCTGGTTTGCCTTTCAGCAGCTCCGCGGGTCGCGCAGCGAGCTGCTGAGCACGGAGGTGGGAGGATGGAGGAGGTTTGAGGTGATGCAGGAAGCGATGCCAGAGGGGAATAGCCCTGGGATGAGAGGAAGAAACACCTCTGTGGGTCTGCACTGCTCTGAACCCTTCCTGGGAACAGAGGACTGGGATACTGGATCAGACACCCAGCCGGTTTCAATGACCACAAAAACGAGCATCTTTGGTAGGAAGCGTAATAAGTCACACATTAATCTTTGCAAAGATGAAAAAAATAACATAATCAGGCCTCTCCTGCTGTACTTCATGGAGCTTTTTAAAGTGCAGAGCCTGCCCCTTCAGCACAAACACTTCGTTGCCAGAAATGAAATCTCGAGGGTGATGTTCCAAGATCATAAAGCCCCGGAGGATTCTCATCTCTGCAAACAGCAGAAAAAAAGGTCTGGTTACTATTTCTTTATTAGAAAACTCAAGTGACCAGATGCTGATAAGGCACAGGTAGGGATTGGATGGCTTAGTCATCTGCTGTGTTATGCACCCCCATGAAACGCTGCTGCTGCTTAATGTTCCTGCTCTGTAAATCATTCGTGGAAAACTTGGGCGCCCCTGGGGTCAGCCAGGATATCACTTATAATCTAAATAGGTGACTTCAAGCAAATCCCTCCAGCTCTCCTCATCTCCCCCTTCAACTCCTGGCATGTAAAACAATTTGCTTCTTCTCCAAAATCTGTCCCAGGCGTGGATTTTGTGTCCTGGAGCTGCAGCTGCAGGAAATGGAGCTGAAAAGGGAGAGGGAGCAGCTCGGAAGCACAGCTGGTCCTAAAACTGACCTACCCAAAACTGGGGCAGTCAGGAGAAGTCAGTCTCACACAACTAAAGGTTTCCAAGGCCTCCCTTGGGTTAGTGCTGAGGACAAGCTGTGTTTCAGGGGAATTCGTCTGCCAGTTGGGCTAATTAGCAGGATAATTTGTTGTTGCACGACGAGCTCCATCTTCCATGGGAAATACGAGTGTGTTTCCTTCATAACAAGGAGAAAACATTTAACTTGTTTTTCTGTTTTCGTGACACTGATGAGACTGTTCTGAAAGCTCCCTCGAAAGGGGGCGATTCTAAATATCCAACAACATTTAGAAAGCCACGGGTTTAATTGTCTTTTAAACTCTTTTGTTTGAAATGCCCTGTTACTAAGCACACCTCTCTGATTCTCTGAGTCACATTCCAGTTGACTGACCAACCAACTGGCTTTTAAGGTGTCAGTTCAGCAAATTGGTTTGGAAACTGGGCAGTGGAATTCGGTTTGCAGCAGGAGACGTTGATTTTAAAGGGAGTGAAGAACAACCCTGAACTCTTGGTTGCCCGGAGGCCTCTGCTCTTGGGCAAATGTCAAGGGTGTGGAGCTGGGGGTGGACAAGGAAAGCCTCTAGGGAGACCTTGGAGCCACTTTGAGTGCCTGAAGTGTTCACAGAAAGGCTGGAGAGGGCCTTTTTGCAAGGACAAGGGGAATGGCTTTAAGCTGAGAGTAGATTTAGGCCAGATATTGTGAACAAATCCCTCCCTGTGAGGGTGGGCAGGCCCTGGCACAGGTTGCCCAGTGAAGCTGTGGCTGCCCCATCCCTGGGAGTGTCCAAGGCCAGACTGGAGCAATCTGGGCTAGTGGAAGGTGTCCCTGCCTGTGGCAGGAGGTTGGAAAAAGATGAGCTTTCAGGTCCTGCTCTGGGTGCAGGGGGTTTGCATTTGGGACCACAACACCAGCAGCAAAGCTGGAGTCAAGGACGGCATCTTCCGATCCAACAGGACAATCCATGGGGCAGAAATGATCGCTGGTACAGCCACTGCTGCTGTTGGAAAGCCAGGGAGCAACGGGAGAGACCTAAAAAATGGTGAGGAGGCCCTGGCACAGGCTGGGCTGTGGCTGCCCCATCCCTGGAAGTGTCCAAGGCCAGCTTGGAGCAACGTGCCATAGTGGAAGGCGCCGCTGCCCAGGGCAGGGGGTGGAACTGGACGATCTTCAAGGTGCCTTCCAACCCAACCTTTCCACGGCACACATTTAGAGTTCAGTATCCCCCCTCCTCGAGTCCCCTCCCAGTGCACAGCCCAGCCTTTGTTAAGCCGGGGCAGGGGCCCGGCGGAGGCCGAGCCCGGCTCAGCCAAGCCGCAGCACAGGGCGGTTTCTCCGGGGCCGCTCCCCAAGGCCAGGACACACCTGTCGGGAGCCAGGGAGCCCCGGGATTGGCTGGGGCAGGAATGCACCTGCGCAGGGAGGGGTGAAGGGCTCCATGTAAGACGAGCCTTAGACGCTCTCGCCCGTCTCTTCTCAATTGCGGCTTAAAACCAGCAACGCGCGGCGGCGGCTGCGAAGGGAACCGCGCTCGGCCGAGCCCTTTCCTTCGCTTTGGTTCTATTATTCTTTTATTTCATTTATTTTATTTTTATTTTTATTTTTAAACTTTTCGAGCTTCCGCTTGTTCGCACCGTGTGGCAGGGTGTTGTTTTTTCCAGGTACGGTTGTAATATTTTTGCTCTCCGTTTGCCCGGTGTGACTTTTGGCCGCCGAGCTCTTCTCTCTCGCAGGACGTGGAAGGTGAAGGGTCTCGAGTGCCGCTCGCTCCGTCCTTTTTCTTACCCAGCTTGGAGGCTGCTCTTGGTTTGGGAGAAGGTGGTTGTGCTTCCAGCACCGAAGTTGCTTGGTGTTGTGTGTGTTCTTGGTTCCTGGTAAGCCAGAGTGTCCAGGTACTGCGTGGGGGAAAAAAAGGGATTTACGTAGCGCGAAGAACGACTTCTTTAATGCCTTTCCTAATTGTCCATCGATATCCTCCTCTCCACTCAGCTTTCTGCAGGGCTCTGTCCTCTTTTCTCTTCCTCCCTCTTTCCCCCCAGGTAGATTAAAGAGGGTTTTTGTTCCACAGATCAGGTTTTGTCTGCTCAGTTATGGGGGAGGGGGAGCTCAGCACATGAATTCAAACTGTTCATTTTACAACTGGCCAAACCAGTCAGGGCAGGTAAAAGCAGAACCAAGGAGTCGAATAGGAGGGAGTCGTGGGGGAGAGAGCTGGTTTCACCCAGATGTCCTGGAGAGCTTGGAGGAAGACAAAAAAAAAAAAAAAAAAAAGAAAAAAAAAAAATTGGGGGGGGGC
>JAWMRA010000315.1:0-14006 GCA_035584735.1 Pseudotriccus pelzelni | reverse complement strand
CTGGAGCACAAGTGCTGTGAGGAGAGGCTGAGGGAGCTGGGGTTGTTGAGCCTGGGGAGGAGGAGGCTCAGGGGAGACCTCATCACTCTCTACAGCTCCCTGAGAGGAAGTGTAGCAAGATGTGGGTTGGTCTCTTCTCCCAGGACAAGAGGGCACAGTCTTAAGATGCACCAGGGGAGGTTTAAGTTGAACATTAGGAAGAAGTTCTTCACAGAAAAATGACTGGACATTGGAATGGACTGCCCGGGGAGGTGGTAGAGTCACTGTCCCTGGAGATGTTTAAGAAGAGACTGGATGTGGCACTCAGTGGCCGTGGTCTAGTTGACAAGGTGGTGTTGGGTCATAGGTTGGACTCAGTGATCTCAGAGGTCTTTTCCAACCTAGTTGATTCTGTGATTCCTCCTCTTTTTCCTTCTTTTTTCTTCCTTTTTTTTTCCTCCTTCTTCTGGTCCTTTCTTCTTCCTTCTTTCCTTCCTCTTCTTGTTCCTTCCTCTCCTTGTTTCTTTTTCTGCTTGTACTTTCCTTTCATGTTCCTTCCTCTCCTTCTCCTTCCCCTTCCCCCTGGCATGGAAGCAAATCCCCCTCCTCTCCTTCTTCCTTCCTGCCCCAGGCCCCGAGCTGAGGACGGAGAGCACAGAGGACAAATCCCCCCAGCAGAGCCTGGTGGGAGAGGCCGTTTTGAACGGCTCCACGGAACAGGAAGGCAGCGGGGAGGAAAAGCCATGAAGGTACCCCAGGAGAAGGGGCTCCAAAGCCAGCCCAGTGTGCTCTGAGGAGGAAAGACCCACCCTGTGCCGGGAAGGCGGCCGGAGCTTCAGCCAGAGCTCCGAGCTGGCGGTGCAGGAGCAGCGCGTCAATGCCGTGGAGAAGCCCAGAAGTGCCCTGACTGTGGGAAGAGCTTCAGCAAGAGCTCCAGCCTCCTCACCCACCAGCACGTCCACACTGGCAAAAGGCCCTACAAGTGCTTGGAATGTGGGAAGGGCTTCAGAGTCGGCTCCCACCTGATCTGCCATCAGCAGATCCACAGTGGGGAACAGGGGCAAGGACGGGAATGGCCCTACAAATGTGGGGAATGCAGGAAGAGCTCCAGAGACAGCTCCGGCCTCATCACCCACCAGCGTCTGCACACGGGCGAGAAGCCCTGCAAGTGCTTGGAATGTGGGAAGAGCTTCAGCATCAAAGGCAACCTGATCTGCCATGAGTAAGATCCACACTAGGGAATGGCCCTACGAGAGTCCTGAGCGTGGGAAGAGGTCTTGGAGAAGCTCAAATCTCCTCCTGCATGAGCAGACACACACAGGGGAGGGGCCCTTCCGGTGCACTGACTGTGGGAAGAGTTTCACCCAGAAACTCCTCACCCAGAAACCCACCAGTGCATCTGCACCGGGGAGAGGCCCCACAAGTGTGGGGAGTGTGGGAAGAACTTCACCCGGAGCTCTGGCTTGACCTCACACCAACAGACCCACCAGTAAGGGAAACCCTATGAGTGTCCCGACTGCGGGAAAAGCTTTGGCTGCTGCTCCAACTCTATCACCCATCAGAGAACTCACGTTGGGAACAGACCTGGTGACCCACATGCCTGGTGATCCACACTGGGAAGACACCTGGCTGGTGGTCTCCATATTCTTCTGGTTGCCTGTAGGCACCTGGGTGAATGCAGGGGGAGAACATCCATCGGGACACAGCCCCATGTCAGAAATTCATAGAGAAGAGCGGATTTGTTGACTTTAGACCCCCAAAAATCTTACCTGGTCTGTCCAATTGTTCCTTCTGGTGGCATCAAGCAACACTGGATGATCTTGAAGGTCTTTTCCAACTTAAATAACTCCATGATTCCGATTCTCCATGGCCAAAGGGCATTTTCCACAGCCAAATGGTGATGGACTGGGGCAAAGATCAAGATTTTGGAGACAGTGGAGTGTAAACTCCCCTGAAAAGGCTCTTCTACCCAGCCAACCCAACCCCATGGATACTCACATGGTGCTAAAACATAAATCCTTTTATTTTGGCCTTCCTTTACTTGTGATTCGTCTTCATTCCTTCAAAACACCCAAAACTGGGGTAAAAATAAAGAAATTGAACAAAGACATGTAAAGCCCCACCATTTTACTGGGATTTGGGGGGGACTCGTGGGTTCAGGGGAATATTTGGGAGGATTTGGGGTTGTAGATGTACTTGTCCGCAAACCCCTCCTGGTTGGGGCCATTCAGGAAGTGACATTTGACTTTTCCCAGGAACTGGAACTGCCCTGTATCTGCAGGGACACAGGTCAGGGGCTGCCCTCCTCCTCCCAGCACCCCAGGCTGGGAGCTCAGGGGGCCACCCCGGATCCCCATCTCCTATCCCCCTTTCCCATCCCTTTTTTGTGCTTCCAGTAATTTGTCTTGGCTTCTCCTACTTTTCTTTCTCTCTCTCCTCCCTTTTGGTTTTAGAAAATGAAGTTGGAATCCAACATCTGGCCTTATTTGGGCCTTAATCTTGCTTGGGGTTATCTTAGAACCCAATTCCTCCCCTCAGTTGTGGGTTAAGGCAAACTTTGCCAAATATCACTAAAAATCCCCCTAATTTAACCCCAAATACCCTTAATTCCACTCAAAATTCCCTTAGTTCCATGTAAAATTCCCCTCATTTGTCCCCAAATCCCTGATTTCACCATAAATCCTCTTAGTTCCACTGAAGATCCCTTTAATTTTACGTAAAATCCCCCAAATATCACCCCAAATCTCGTAATTCAACCCCAAAATCTCTTAATTCCAACTAATCCCTCAATCTCACAGGAATTCCCTTAATTCCACCCCAAATCTCCTTAATTCCACCCAAAATCCCCCTTATTTCACCCCAAATTCTTCAACTCTGCCCAAAATTGCCTTAGACCCTTCTAAAATCCCCATAGTTTCACCTGAAGTCCCACTAATTTCACCCCAAATCCCCAAGATTCCACCAAAAATCCCCTTAATTTCACACAAAAATCCTTGAATTCTACCCAAACACTCCTAATTTCACTTCACATCCTCTGATTTTCACCTCATATCACAATGGTTCTACTCGGAGTTGCCTTAACTCCACCTAAAATCCCCATAATCTCATCAAATTCCTTCTGATTTCACACTAAACCTGTTTAATTCCAGTCGAAATCCCCTTAATCCCACCTAAAATCCCCATAATCTTATAAAAATCCCTGATTTCACACCAAATTTCCTTAATTCCGGTCGAAATTCCCTTAATCCAACCTAAAATTTCCCTAATTTCACCCCAAATCCCTGATTTCACCTCAAGTGCCCTTAATTTCACCCCCAATCCCCAAACTATCCCCAAAATCCGTTCATTCAATCCCCCAAACCCTTAATTTCTCCTCCTGCAATCTCACCAAATCCCCCTGATTTCACTCAAAACTCCCTGAATTCCACCTAAAATTCCCAAAGCCCCTTCTAGGCCCCCAATACACCTCCCCGGACCCCTAAAGCCCCCACAACCCCCCTTTAGTGACCCCCCAGAGTCCCCCTTTTATATGAGGTCCGTCCTCCCAGGACTTGGGGGTCCGAGAGGGCACTCAGGGGGCACTTGGGGGTAGAGGAGGGAATTTGGGGATCCGAGGAGGCATTATGGGGCACTCGGGGGGCACTCGGGGGTCGGAGAGGGAATTTGGGGATCCGAGGAGGCATTATGGGGCACTTCTGGGGCTCTTGGGGGTCAGAGGAGGGAATTTGGGGATCCAGGTGGGCGCTGGGGAGGCACTTAGGGGTGCTGGGTAGCACTTCTGGGACAGTTTGTGGTCCGGGGGGGCACCTGAGGGGCCCTTGGGCGTCCAGAGGGGCACCTGAGGGGGGTCAGGGGTGGGAATTTGGGGGCGCTTGGGGGCTGCAAACCCCGCTATAATGGGGGGCTGCGGGGCCGCGGGGGCTGATGGGAGTTGTAGTCCCGGCCGTCAATAGCGGTCGGGTGACCGCGGTGCATGACGGGAGTTGTAGTCTCGGAAGCGCCTAAGGCGGTGCTGGCTCCAGGCCCTGCCCCCACCTCCCCGTTCTCGGACGCTGATTGGCTGCGGGCGTTGACGGGCGGGCATTGCAACCAATGGGAGGTGGTAGAGGCGGAAACAGCCCAGGCTACCTTTGCAGTCTCTTCCAGTACAACCCAGTTCGTTCCCAGGCGCTCCTAGTGTAGGCCAGTTCAGTCCTAGTTCAGTCCCAGTCCCGCCCAGTATAGTCCAGTTCGTCTCCAGTACTGCCCAGTGCATACCCAGGCCTTCCTAGTACAGTCTGGTTGCCCCCAGTCCCTTCCAGTCTCCCCCAGTCTGTCCTCTAGTGTCCCCAGTCTCTCCAGTCCAACTCAGTTACCCCCGTACCTTCCGGTCCACCCAGGTGCCCCCTCCAGTGTCCCCCACTACGGCCCATTCCATCCCAGTGTCATTCCTAGCACGTTCCAGTGTCCCCCAGCCCTCCCCAGTGTCCCCTCCAGTCCCTCCCCATTCCCCCCGTGTCCTTCCCAGTGCTCCCATTGTCCCCCAGTAAGTCCCAGTCCATCCCACTATCATTCACGGCATTCCCAGCGTCCACCATTACGTCCCAGTGCCCCCCAGTGTCTCCCATAGTGTTCCCCAGTATGTCCCCGGTCCATACCAGTATCACCTCCAGTATGTCCCCGGTCCACCCCAGTGTCCCTCCGACCATCCCAGTCCTCTCCAGTGCCCCCTCAGGGTGCTCAGTGTCCTCCAGTCCCCCCCAGTATCACTCCAGTATGACCCAGCGCCTATCCCAGTTGCTCTCCCAGTCCACTACAGTCCGCCAGACGTGGCCACGCCCCTTACCTATGACCACGCCCACTCAACGATGGTCACGCCCTCAGTCGTGGCCACGCCCCTTCCGAGGTCTCATCCCCCAGTTTTACCTGTGGCTTCCCTGGGAAGGTGAGTGACCCCCTCAGTCCCCCCTTAAACCTTCCCACTTGCCCTCCAGTCCCTTCCAGTTAACCCCTGGTTCACTCCAGCCTGTCCCAGTTACCTCCCAGTCCCTTCCAGTTACCCCCTCAGCTCTCCCAGTCCCCCTGGAGTTGCTCCTATCCCCTTCCAGTCCCTCCCAGCTCTCCCAGTGCTCCCCACTGGCCCCCCCTCTCCCTCGAGTCCACCCTAGTCCCTCAAGTTGTTCCCAGTCCCCCGTAAGCTGGGCTCCCAGTAACCCCTCAGTCGCCCCAAATCCCCTCCGCTCCCTCCCAGTGCCCCCCAATCCCCTCCCAGTCCCTCACAGTTCCTTCCAATCCCCCCAGTAACCCCCCCGTCCCTCCCAGTCCCGCCCTGCTCAGGAATCCCAGTGACTCACCCACCCCTCCCCCACCCGGACGCCCGGGATTCCCGGGGGGGCGGCCCCTCCCCCCCCGCATTCCCGGTATTTCGGGACCCTCTGGAATCTTCCCCTCTCCCCCAAGGATCAAAAGTTACGAGATGGAGCAGGAAAGCCTGAGAGTGCTGGTCCTACTGGGAGGTACTGGGAGGGACTGGGGGAGGACTGGAGAGGACTGGGAGCAGCTGAGGAGGAACTGAGATATATATATACTGGAAGGGATTGAGAGGGAACTGGGAGACACTGGGGGAGGACTGGGTGGGGACTGGGAGCAAATGGGAAGGAACTGAGGGGAATGGGATATACTGGCAGGAACTGGGAGGGGACTGGGATATACTGGGAGGGGATTTGGGGGGGACTGGGATGTACTAGGTGGGGATTGGGAGCAACTGGGGGTGACTGGGAAGGAACTGGGAGCAAATGGGAAGGAACTGAAGGGATTTGCATATGCTGGGAGGGGATTGAGAGCAACTGGGAGGGAACTGGGGAGGACCGGGAGGGATGGGGAGTAACTGGGTAGGGATCTGGTTTATTCTGAACTGGGAGGAACTGAGCCCCCCCAAACTGGTTCCCCTCCCTGTCCCAGTTTTGTCCATGGTGACAGGGAACCCCAACCCTGGTGAGTGACGGGGACAAACTGGGGCCAACTGGGAGGGGGGGGCTGTACTGGGAGTGGGATGGGGTCATACTGGGAGTGGGGAGGGACATACCGGGAGCAGAGAGGGTCATACTGGGAGTAGGAATGTGGTCCATACTGGGTTATACTGGGATTCGGGGCCCATACTGGTTTATAGTGGGATGGGGAGGCCATACTGGGTTATGGTATGGGATGTGAGGGATCCATACTGGTTTATGGTGGGATGAGGGCTCACACTGGTTTGTACCGCTATGGGGATCTCATACTGGGTTGGGGGGAGCCCTTACTGGTTTATACTGAGATGGGAGGGTCCATAGCAGGTTCATACTGGGTTATACTGGGATGGGAGTGCTTATACCAATTTATACTGGGGTGGGGAAGTCCTGGTCACTCTGACTCTTCCCCTCCCCACAGATGCTGACAATCCCTTCCAGTATGGTGAGTCGGGACCAGTTTGGGGGGGACTGGGGGGGAACTGGGAGGGAACTGGGGAGGACTGGGAAAAAATTTGGGGGGACTGGGAGGGAATGGGGATGTGTCCCAGGTGTGTCCCCAGGTGTGTCCCAGCTGTCCTCAGGTGTGTCCCAGGTGTGTCCCAGGTGTGACAGGTGTGTGTCCCCAGACTGGCGTCACCTGCGCGTGGCCGGGTTGGGCGTGGCCGCTGTCCTGTGTGTCCTGGGCTTCATCATCCTGCTCAGTGAGTGTCACCTGTGCCAACTGGGGGGGGTCCCCAACTTCACCCGGGGGGGGGGACAATGTCACCTGGGGGGTCCCTGTGTCACCTTCTTTGTGTCACCTGTTGTGTCCCCTGACAGGTGGGAAGTGCAAGTGCCGGAGCAAGGCCAGGTAGGACAGGGACACACCGGGGGGCATTGGGAGGACTGGGGGGAAACTGGGGGGACAAGGGAGGCTCTGGGGACATTGGGGGCACGGAGATGTCCCTGACCCTGCCCACTCCCCACAGCCACCGACGACACCCCCCTGAGATGTCACACCTGGTTGGGACAGGTGAGTGTCCTCTCCCCCTTGGGGACAGCTGGGGTACTTGGGGACAACAGGGGGACCCTGGGGACAAAGGAAGGGACTCCGGGAACATTGGAGGGGATGTTGGGGACAATGGGGACCCCCCTAGTCTCCCCTCTCTTCACAGGAGCCACCAGCACATGCTGAGGTGACCCCAGGTGTTCCCGAGTGTCTCCAAGTACAGTGACACATGGAGGGAGGAGAGGCAGGTTTATTTTGGTGTGAAACCCCCCAGAAACAGCCCAACAAATGGGGAAAATTAATAAAAAAGGAAAAAAAAAAGGGTAATTTGGTTCTCGAGGGGTGGTGGCACATGGGGGAACATCAGCGGGGACATGGAGAGAGGGGACAGTGCTGGGAGATGGCACATGGAGGGGACAAGGTGGCATGGGGTGATAGTGGCCTCGGGGGCATCAGGGGGATGGTGGCACCAGGAGAGGACATCAGGTTGATGGTGGTCTTGGGGACAGTGAGTGGCACATGGAGGGGACACGAGGCCAGTGGTGGCAATTGTGGTGACAGTGGCCTTGGGGACATAGGGTTAGTGGTGGCACCAGGAGGGGACATTTTGCCAGTGGTGATATTGTGGTGATGGCCTTGGGGACATCAGGGCACTGGTGGCACCAGAAGATGAAATTGTGCCAATGGTGACATGTGATCAAAGGTGGCTTTGGAGACATTTGGGTTCGTGGTGGCACCAGGAGGGGACAGGAGACATCAGGGCCATGGTTACACCAGGCGGTGACACAAGTTCAGTGTGACATCAGGTTGATGGTGGCCTTGGGGATATCATGGCATTGGTGTCACCGGGAGGGGACAACATGAGGTGATGGACTTGCGGACATCAGGGCAATGATGACACCAAGAGGGGACATGAGGCCATGGTGACATTGGGCTGACAGTGGTCTTGGGGACATCAGGGGGATGGTGGCACCAAGGTCCATTATGGGGAGGGGGATGATGTCTCCATGTCCCTCAAGTGACCAAATCCATGGTCACATGATGTCCCCACATCCCTCAAGTGACCAGTCCATGGGACGCAATGGTTGATGTCCCCATGGTCCCTCATGCCCCAAGGTCTACAGTGATGTGCTGGTAGATCTGGGTGGCCCCTTTGAAGCTAGAGGCCACAAGGAAGTGCTGGTGGCCGACGGTGACAGGGACAAAGGCGCGGGGGGTGGGCACCAGCAGCTCCTGGGTGGGCTCCAGGTGCCCCTCGGGGCCCAGGCTGAACACACGGCTCAGGGCAAAGTCGTTGCCCAGCAAGACGTAGCGGTGGCCACCCAAGGTCAGTGGCTGGAAGATCATCGACCCCCGAGCTGGGACCTGCTGGATCTCCCGGAACATGGAGCCCTCCCAGCGCATCACCTGGAAAGGGGAGACAGGGGTGGGAGGTGGGTGGGGTGGGAGGTAGGATCATGGGTTTGATTTGGTTGGGTGGTGGGATGAAGGGATGGGTGACAGGATCATGGGATGGATTGGGAAAGGTGGTGGGATCATATGGTTGGGTTGTGTTGGGTTTTGTTGGGTTGTGTGAGGTGGTGGGGTCATGGAATGGCTTGGGTTGGGTCGTGGAATCGTGGGAAAGATTGGGTTGGGTGGTGGGATGGGTAGTGGGATAGTGGGATGGGTGATGGGATGGATCATGGGATGGGTTGGGCTGGGTGGTGGGATCATGGCATGGATTGTGAAGGGTGGTGGGGTCATGGGAAAGATGTTGTGGCACCCCATGACCACACGATGGTGATGGATCGTCTTGGACCCATGATCTTGATGAATCTCCTTAACAACAAAACCCTGGTGACCCCCCATAGCCCCATGACCCTGACATACCCCCACAACCACATCACCCTCGTGGACCCCCATGGACTCCTGCTGACCACATGACCACCCATCGCCGATAACTCCCCATAACCACACAACCCTGGTATCCCCCGTGACCTCATGACCTTACTGGCCTCCATGGGTCCCTGATGAGACCCATGACCACATGACCCTGGTGACCCCCACAGACCTACAACCTCCATGGTTCTCCATAACCATGTGATGATGATGTACCCCAACAGACCCATGATGATGATGGACTTACATGACCCTGCTGACCTCCATGACCATATGACCTTGTTGATCCCCCACAACCACATGACCCCTGGTGTCCCCCATGGCCTCATGATATTGCTGGACCCCCATGACCACATGATTCTGACAGCCCCCCCATAACCATACAACCCTGATATCCTCCATGACCCTGGTGATGCTCCATGGCCCCTGCCCACCCCTGCCCACTCCCCCAACGCCCCCCACCTTGGCATCCCCCAGGAACCGTGTGAGGCACAGGAACACGTGTCCCCTCAGCCGGAAGTGCTTCGCCGCGTACACGTCGGGCACGTGGGGGATGTCAGTGTGGGGGGTGAAGACCCCCCCGCTCCAGCGGTACACAAGGGGTCTCCTGGCCCCTGAACACACCACGAGTGCCGGGCGCCCGCCCAGCTCCAGGAACTCCAGGTGGGTGTCGCGGTGCCACGCCCGGAGGGTCTGGTGGGGGTAGAAGCCGCGCCCACCCCACCGGAACACAGTGCTGGTGCCACCCTTGGAGCTGTCGGCCACGCCCAGGTACAGGTGGCCCCCGAGGTGGGCGGTGGCCACGGCATGGGGGCGACGCAGCCGCCCCGCCCCGAGGCTCTGGTGGCGAACAAAAGTGGCCCCGGGGCCACCAGAGCGGCGCCAGACCCAGGAACCACCTCGGAGCTGGGCCACCACCACCAGGAGGGACCCACCAAGGGGCAGGGGGTGGCAGGCCACTGGGGAGGAGCCTGTGGGGACAGTGGGGACAGTGAGGTTACAGGGAGTAAGGGGTTGGGAATGTTGGGGTGGTGGGGACAAGGCACTGGGGACATCTCTGTTTGGACATTGGGGACATTGGGAACACAGGGGACATTGGGGTGGTGGTGACAGGGCTGTAGGGACATTGGAATGGTGGGGACAAGGCTATGTGGACATTGGGGACGTTGGGGACACTGGAGACATGAAGGTGGTCAGGATGTCTCTACTGGGATGTCTCTTTGGGGACACTGGGGACGTTGGGGTGGTGGGGACAGGCCTATGGGGACATTGGGATGGTGGGGACGGGGCTGTAGGGACACTGGGGACATTGGGGGTGGGGTGGTGGTTTTGGTCTCCTCCAGCCCATTTTTGAAGTCCCTCACCCCATTTTTGGGCCCCCCTTGGCTGTTTTCGGGATCACCCCACCCACGGTGGGTTTTGGGGTCCCCCCAGACTCACTGTTGATGATGGTGGGGGCTCGGAACCTCCCGGCCAGTTGGTCCCACTCTAGGAGGGCACAGGCACCGGCAAAGGGCTGGGCCAGGGCCACCCCCTGGTGCCCCCCCAGTGTGAAGGACTCGGCCCCCAGGGATGAGAAGGGCAGGGACTGGAATGGCTGGAACTCTGGGAACACAGGGACATGATGGGGATGCCATGGGGACAGCCCAGTGTCGCCCTCAGAGAAATGGGAACACCCTGGGGATACCTTACTACCACCCCTGGGGACATGGGGACAACGCAGGGATACCCCACTGTTATCCCTGAGGATATTGGGACACCCCCGAGGACAAGGGACATGAGGACACCCTGGGGACACCCAAAGGAACATGTGGACATCCCAAGGACACCACAGGGACATGGGGACACCATGGAGACAGCCCAGTGCCACTGCTGGGGACATGGGGACACCCCAGGGCCACCCCCATGTGCCTCCCCTGTGCGAAGAAAGGGGCCTGCAGAGATGAGGAGGGTGGAGACTGGAACGGGCAGCACTCTTGGGACAGGGGGACACTGCGGTGGTGGCATGGGGACATTGTGGAGACAGCCTAGGCACAGCTCCAGGGGCATGGGGACACACTGGGGACACCCCCCTGCCATCCCCAGGGACGTGGGGACAGCGTTGGGACATGCCTGGGGACATGGGGACACCCCGGAGGACAAGCCCGATGCCACCCCCAGGGACACAGGGACACCACGAGGACCCCCCAGAGACATGCCCAGGGATATGGGGATACCACGGGGACACTCCAGAGACATCCCCAGAGATATGGGGACACCCCACGGACACTCCAGGGACATGAGGACACCCCAGGGACACCCTCAGGGACACTATGGAGATCTTCCGGGGATACTTTGCTGCCACCCCCAGGGACACTGTGGGGACACTTGGGTTCCTTGGGGACACTTTGGAGGTTCTTGGGGCACCTCAAGGACACTCTGGGGACACTGGGGATACTTTGGGGACATTGGGGTCTCCAGGTGTGTTTGTACCCCCAGCCCAGGGTGTCCAGTCCCCCCAGCTCCCTCCCAGTCCCCTCTGAGTCCCTCCCAGTGCTCCCAGTTCCCACCTGTCTGCTCGCACTGGAAGTCCCGGGGATCCAGGTGGGAGAGGGGAGTCCCTTGGTGGGGGGAGGGGCTGCGGCAGCGCCCAGTGGCTTCAGGGGAGAAGGGGACTGTCCCCAACCATGACAGGAGCCACCGCAGGCGACAATCACAGCGGAATGGGTTCCCCCGCAGGTCCCTGCGCCACCAAATGTCACCAAAGTGTCACCAGGTGTCACCAAAATGTCCTCAAATGTCACTAAATGTCCCCACGTGTCACCAAATCCTCCAAGTCCCCCAGTGTCCCACCGGTGTCCCCAGTGTACCCCAAAACCCTCAATGTCCCCAATCCCCCCCAAACCACCCCATGTCCTTCATGTCCCCAGACCCCCATTGTCCCCTTGCCCCAATGTCCCAAACACACCCCATCTCCTCCATCTCCATACCCCCAATGTCCCCATCCCTTCAACACCCCCATTGTGCCCCAATGTCCCCATGTCCCCAAAGTCCCAACACCTCCCCCAACGTCCTGAATGTCCCCGATGTTCTCCCAAGGTCCCCATCCCCCAATGTCCCCAATGCCCCATCCTCCAATCCCTCCAACGTCTCCAATGTCCCCAATCCCCCCAACACCTCCCATTTCCCTCCCTGTCCCCAATGTCCCCAGTGTCCGCACGGTGTCACCCACAGGTGGCTCAGGGTCTCCAGTCCCTGGAAGAGCCCCCGAGGCAGCGTCTCCAGGCGGTTGTTGGCCAAACTCCTGTGGGGACATTGGGGACATTGAGGGGGACATTGGGGGAACATCATGGGGTTTGGGGACAGCTGGGGACAGGGAAATGGGGGCATCTGGGGACACCTGGCAACACCTGGGGACATGGAGAGACGGACACAGGGGGACACCTAGGGACAAGGACGTGGGGACATTTGGGGACAGTGGGGACATCGGGAACACCTGGCGACACTTCTGGACAGGGACATGGGGACACCTGAGGACACCTGGAGACAACTGGGGATATTTGGGACACCAGGGGACACTTGAGGACACCTGGGGACATTTGGAGACACCTAGGGACAACCAGGGACATGGGGACACCTGGAGATATTTGGGGCACCCCAATGTCCCCAATCCCCCCCCAATGGCCATCATGTCCTCCCATATCCCTGGTGTCACTCACAGGAACAGGAGCCCCCGGAGGCCCCGCAGGGCGGTGGGTTCGATGGCCCTGACCTCATTGTCCTCGATGAACCTGCGGCACCAGTTCATACCAGTTTGCACCAGTTCATACCAGTTCTCACCAGTTCACACTAGTTCAGCTCAGTATCCCCCCCCTGCAGTACAGCCCAGTCCCTCCCCACTGTTCCCCCAGTTCCTCCCAGCACAGCCTACTTTATCCTAGTCCACCCCAGTCCCTCCTCAGTGTCTCCCCAGTTCCTCCCAGTCCACCCGAGTCCCTCCTCAATGTCTCCCCAGTTCCTCCCAGTCCAGCCCAGTTCAGCCCAGTCACTCCTCACTGTCCCCCCAGTTCCACGTCAGTCCCTTCCAGTCCATTCCCAGTGCCCTCCCAATCCCCTCCCAGTCCCCCTCAGTCCCTTCCAGTCCCTCTCACAGGTACTCCAGTAACACCAGTCCAGCAAAGGCCCCGTCCCCGATGGTCCCCAAGCTCCCGGCGGTGACCAACCTGTGGGGACACCCCAGGGACACCCTGAGGACACTTCGGGACCATTTAGGGCCAATGAGATGACATTTGGAGCCATTTGGGAACTCCTGGGAACAGCTTGGGGACATTCGGGGACACTCATTTGGGGACATTTGAAGACCCTTTAGGGACACACGGGGGACACCAAGGGAATCTTGGGGATGTTCTGGGGTTATCTGGGACACTGAGGTGACATTTGGGGACATCTGGTGATATTCTGGGGCCATTTGGAGCCATTGGTGACACTTTCAGGACGTTTTGGGGACACTTTGGGGACACACAGGTGATATTTGGGGCCATTTGGGGACATGTTTGGGATATGTGGGGACATTTGGAGACACTTTGGGGACATGCTTGGGACACATTGGGGACACACAGGTGACATTTGGGGCCATTTGGGGACACTTTGAGGACATTGGGGTCACTCACAGCAGCTGCAGGGTCGGGGTGTGGCGGAAGCTGCCCTCGGCCAGGACCTCGATGTGCCACCGAACCAGTGACCTGGGGGAACTGGGTGAACTGGGAGGGACTGGGAGGGCACTGGGGAGGACTGGGAGGACCAAACTGGGCTAAACTGGGGAAACAGGGTCAAACTGGGCTAAACCGAGAGAATGCAGGAACAACCTGGGCCAAACTGGAGTCAACCTGGGCTAAACTGGGGTAAACTGAGGTTAAACTGGGAGAAACTAGGGCTAAACTGGTCCAAGTAGGTCCTAAACTGGGCTAAACTGGGAGAACCTAGGGCTAAACTGGACCAATCCAGTACCTGACTGGACCATACCAATCCCAGCCACCCCACACTGGTCTAAACCAGCCACAAACGGGGCCCATCCCCTCCGGGGGCGGGGCTTAGAATGATGACATCATATGATGGGCGGGGCCGCGGGGGACCATTGGGGGGTCCCGGGGAGTCCCCACTGAGGGCTCACGGGGGGGGGGGGGGGGGGGGTT
>JAWMRA010000314.1:0-14011 GCA_035584735.1 Pseudotriccus pelzelni | reverse complement strand
TTTTTTCTTTCTTGAAAATTTAGTGAACTTAAATGTTTTTGGTTTTTTTTTTTTTTTTTTTAATTATTTTATTTTATTTTATTTTATTTTATTTTATTTTATTTTATTTTATTTTATTTGTAGGGTCTCCAATTTTTGTAGGGTCTCCACACAATTCTGGTATTCTCTTGATATTGTTTTAATTTTACAATGTATAAAAGCTGCCTCTCTGAATATAGAGACACAAGAAATTAATTGTTTGATTTGGTGTAGACTCAAGAGCAATCTGTATTAGATGAAGCTTAAAACTATTTTATATGCTCAGAGTTTCATGCATGTAAGAAACACTAAAATTAGAGAGACTTGAAATAATGAAGTTGCATGCAATTTTTGACAAATATAAGTGCCTTCTCTAGGCATACATATCATGTAGGTGCATAAATCAGTGAACCTTACATAAGATTTAGGCTCTTGCCAAAGTAAATTCTAAGTATTTTTGTGTAAATGAGGCCTTAGAAGTTTATCTAGGTAATATTCAGGTTTTAAAGAAGTCAATTCTATGTAATTTTATGCAAATGTCCCCTTTTGACTTTACCTACAAGCAGAGCTCTGCAAATAATGAATTAGTCAATTCTGTGTCTGGACAAGAAAATAGAATTGATTCTTATTCAACTGAAATATTCTCTCTGACTGTAATTTGTATTTAAAACTTAATTGAAGTTATAAAACTTTTTTTCCCCCAGATAAAACAATGAAATACTGCATTCATTTAAAAATGCTTACATTCTCTTGTATTTGGTATTTCATGTGCTTGAGGTCACTTGGGCCCTCATCGTCAATCTGAAATGGCATTTTTCGGTACATTCATATGAAAAATATTCTCCTTTTCTTCCTGTGAGGTGCATTGTGTTATACTAACTTTATTTGCCTGAACATAGCTTACTTTGTGCAAACAAATTATGTGCATAGGATCTTCTTCATATTTATAGATGCACCCTTAACTAGCATGCTTCAAAACAAGGATAACCTGAGTTGCATTTTATTTAGGAAAGTGTCTGGTATTACCTACCCAGGAACAGCATGGGAACTGTCTTGAAAATGCAAACATAACTTTTCCTATTAAAGAGACAGCAAGATATAAACAGGGGGCCTCTGTTCTGGAGCAAATAGGAGGTTGGTCTTCTGCGTTTCCCCTTCACCAAGAAAATGCATAACCTACTTGGCATCCATTCACGATGATTAATTTATAAAGCATTAGTATGAAAGGGCTGAGTGAAGCTGTATTTAAGGAATGAAACATGTTCTGATGAAAAGATGCTTTTGATGCCTTCTGACCACTCTGGTTTTCCGCAGCTGTGAAAGTGTTAATTTTTATAAGGAAATATACACAGCACCTTATGACACACAGCTTCTGAACAGAAAGTATACAAAAGACAATTAGTATCAAAATAAATAACAAGATAAAATACTCCTTTCTTATGAAACAGCTAATTAAAAGGGATGTCAAAATATACTGTGGTTTGCTCTCAATATTTTATGTACCAGGTCCCGTTATGACATGAAGACTGGGGCCTCTTTTTCATAGACTGAGGACTCAGCTTACAAGAATGTAAGAGCTGTTTTGAACCTAAAAGTCCCTTTTCCCCCCAACTCTGCTTGCTTGGTAAAATCTGACATCTGAACAACCGCAACGGTCTGAATATTTTCCGTGCTCTAATGGCAAGTAACTACCAGGGTGTGGTCTAGTCCCCGATGAGAGTGCATGGGAACAGAGAGGGGACTCTGCTGCTGTGTGTAGGGGTTTGGGATACTTGACATATATATGTCACTGCACAGATACTTGCCTAAATAAAATCCTATTTCTTCACAAAACAAAGAAACCAAAGAAATGGTGGTCAGCAGTAGATGTCCAAGAAACAGACCCTTTTCCAGAATATCTTCAGGCTTGGAGACCACTGGTGGTTTTGCATCCCTTTGCCAGTTTGTCTGAAGGCGTCTTCAACCTCCAGAGACAAGAACTTCAACCACTGAACTTGAACATGTTGCATGAAGAAGTATCTTCTCCGTTGCGCTGTGAGATTTTCACCTACTCTCTTCGTATGAAGTTCATCAGTTTCAGAACTGGGAATAATTATTCCATTCATTTCCGCTGCTTGTGATCACATAAAAATTATTATATGCTCTATCCAGTCTGTTATTTGCCTCATGATGAGCAGGCAGTACAGTTTTTCCTATCTGGGCAAATATAAGAGCCTTAAACTGAGAATCTGTGCAGTAATCTGTGTATAACTAATACAGATGTGATTTGCCATTCAAGTATCTTTGTGTGAATTAAGGAGACCAAGACCGTACCTGGCTCCTGAAATTTCCAGCAGAATACTTGAGTATGTGAGAAATATCCAGCATATAGGTTAAACACCTAAATATAGAAAGCTTGCTAATTTTGGCATTCAGATTTGAAAGCTGGATCTCCATGTTCAATGATTTTTAATTGCCTCAGATTTAATTATTTTTTAAATGATCAAAAAAAGGGCGTTATCCGCTTTAAATTCCAAAGGTTATCTGTATTCAGTAAGTTAATGCTAATAGAAATGTATATTATATGGTAATAATGGTAATTATTACATCTAAGGACTCAGGAATCTGTTTTTAACATTATTTCCTGAGGAAATTATCATTATGCAATCTCTACTTGTCTGTCTGTCTTCCTTTTTTTTAAGAGCTTGGAATCTGTAAGCCAGGTTTTTTTCCAGCTTCGGAGCAACAGAAGTGTCAAAGAAGTTTTCCTTTAACATCGGTTGAAATCAGCACCTAAACCAACAGAGAGGGGAAGGTGGGAAGAGAGAGAGGCTCGAGTCACTGCCATAGGTGAGTTTTCCCTGCGAAGATACGGTGTGTTTGCCAGAAGTGATCCAGTCAATCCATGTGCATGTGTAGACTGGTTGGTACCTGAAGCATGGAGTTATTTCCAGGTGAGCAGTCATGATACACCCTGTCCCTGCCCTGTTAGGGGAGACTCAGGAGAGCAGTATGGAGGAAGAGCCTGTAAAAGGCACAAAGTCTGTCTGGCCCTGACAAACCAGAATTTTATTCCTCCTGGTGCATAACAACATTAAAGGCCTGATGGCCATGCTCTAAAAATTAATTGTGAGGCGTGAAAAGAAGAAATATTATGAAAAACCTAACAACAAGACAGGGACTAAAAAGCCCACCAAAGCAAAAGACATTCTGAGTTTACTTAGACATGGCGTTTCAAATGGTCTCCTTTTACTTCAGTAATATTTACAGCAGACCAATTCTGCATAGATGAGAAGATATTTTCTTTCTAAATGGAACTCCTTCAGTCTATGACATGCCTTGTAATGAGTACTTTCTGCTTCACATATTTATTTCAAGGCTTTGGGAGCCACTTGGATCCTCACAGGTCTATACGACCAGATGGGATCCATCCTAGGGTGTTGAGTGAGCTGGCAGGAGAGCTCTCCAAGCCACTCTCTATTGTTTTCCAACAGTCCTGGCTCTCTGGGGAGGTCCCAGATGGCTGGAAGTTGGTGAATGTCACACCAATCCACAAAAAGGGCCGCAAGGAGGACCCGGGCAACTCCAGGCCGGTCAGCCTGACTTCAGTGCCCGGCAAGGTTATGGAACAGATCATCCTGAGTGCAATCACACAGCAGCTACAGGATGGACGAGGGATCAGACCCAGCCAGCACGGGTTTAGGAGGGGCAGACAGGACCAACCTGATCTCCTTTTATGATCAGGTGACCCACCTGGTGGATGAGGGGAAGGCTGTGGATGTGTCTATCTGGACTTCAGCAAAGCCTTTGACACTGTCTCCCATAATATACTCCTGGAAAAGCTGCAGCCCATGGCTTGGACAGGGGCACTCTGTGCTGGGTTAGGAACTGGCTGGATGGCCGGGCCCAGAGAGTGGTGGGGAATGGGGCTGCATCCAGCTGGGATCCGGTCACCAGTGGTGTCTCCCAGGGATCAGTGCTGGGCCCAGTCCTGTTTAACATCTTTACTGATGATTTAGATGAAGCGTGGACTGATGTGCTGTGAGAGGTAGGCAGGCTCTAACCCAGAGTGTCGGTGCAGCTCACCTCGACAGTTTACTCAGTAATCCTTCAAGCATAAACATGACCAGGTGACAAGTTTACACTGCTTAGAATCAGGCCTTAGTTTTCAGCATAAAAGATGCTGGAAATACTCAACTTAAATAAAGTTAAATAAGGCAGGATGACAAGCAAATATGTTGAAATGGTCACTGGCTCAGCTGATGAGAGGTGTGCACACCTATACAAGGAAATGACGAGCACCTGATGGGCACCTCCTTGGTCTTCTGACTGCTGGTGTTTGTTTTGCTCAGAGCAGACCTGTCACAGCTCTGCTGGAAGATGGAGCTGTTTCTCATCACATCATAAAAACTATCTTCCTTTGTTGACTGTGATCCTGGGCTGGCTGACTCTCTCTGTTTTAGTGTATTTTTGGGGGGGTTACACCCATGATTTCAGTTTGTGAGAATATGATCTCCAGTCTTCCTTTAGGGAAGGACTTTTGGAGACAAGCCCAGACCAGGGCTGTGCAGCCTGGTGGTACCAGAAGTGGCAGAGGGCTGTGCACCGCTGGGAGAAGAGCCACCAAGGCTGGTGGCACCCTAAGCATGGCCCCTGCTGCCATGGCCAGGTCACATTGTGCACCAGGGCTCACTGTAGCTCAAATTACTCACTTGTTTCATGCAAAGCCTGTTGCTTTGGACATGTGACCTCAGAGTCTTTAAGGAAGACATGAGGGACTCGGACAGAAAAGTCTCTTGGCATTAAAAATTATACACCTAATCTCTTGCTAAATTCCATTGTAGCCCAGCTCTTCTTGGATATGTCCTATAACCACGATGAGCTCTATTGGTGCCTCTCTAAATACAATGAGAAGAAAGATGTTCATATTTTTCTACATCTTTTCCCTCCCTTTCTTAAGATTTTCTTGAAAAGCTTTTCAAGGGCAAGTGAAAGGAGACTAAAATTATACTTTGAATAGAATGGCATGAATCACACACACAACTATTCAGATGAAGTTTTAGTTGTAGAAGCAATTTTTTCCAGTCATGTCATCTTCAACTCAGGAGCCAAATGAGAAAATATTTGTGCATCCTGTGTTCTTGATATATAAATGTCTTGATATATAAATGTAAAATGGGCTTAAAATACAGTTTCAATTTATTTTATATGGTCTGCCTTTTTTACAATGTGATCAACTTTCCCAGATGTTACTGTGTGCATTATGGAAAGTGAAGGCTAAAACCTACAATATTTTTCTTAACAGAAATAACCATTCTACAAAACCTATTCCCTTCAGAAAATGTATCAGCAAGCCCTGTGTGCTAAGTGCTTCAGAAGCATAGTCATGTACAATTGATAGCAACTGAAAATAGTTCCACATATCCTCTTGCCATTTTAGAGTTAATGTGTCAATTAAGTGTTACAGCTTTGAATTTCAAGGGGGCAATTATTATTTCATGATAAAAACATTTCTGGACAGGATTATGAAACACAAAATTCTTCTCAGGATTGCACTGATACATGGTGTTTATAAAAAAGTAAATCCAATCACGTTGATCACTTCTTTTCAACAGAAATTATATAGAAAAGGGAAGAAATATTTTGCTGGAAAAGGCAAAACAGACTGCACTTTAAAAAGAGATTTTTCTACTTCTCATTCCTCAACGTGGAATGTTGAAAAACCAAAATGTGACTTCATACTGTTATATTCACTGCTTTTGGAAATGCTCAGATCCTTCACAATATTTGTGACGATCAAAAAACTCCATGCCTGTGCATCCCAGCTGTACTTCAGTACATCCAGCTGCATTTTACAGTGTAAATTAGATCTGAGTCTGTCCCATTTTCATCCATGTGCTAAATCGTAGTCTGCAGACCAAAACTCACCCACAAACATTTATTTTGATAATTAAATTCACACACCAAAACGTAAAGGGTGAAAACCTACACCACGGAATACTTAAACACCTACGATGCAAGTGCTTAGTCAAAGCACCTCGGACAAGAGGCTGGTTTCCAGCTATGTGCTTACATAGATACAGAGACTTCAGTGTGCAATCCACAGTGCATTTTAATATGTATGATCTGCTTTGCCATGTCTTGGTTGGACTTGAATTTTTAAAAACATGTTCAGACTTCAGTGTGTGTAGGAAATATGAATGTTAGCAAGAATGAAAAACCTTTCCTTATTCACATTTTCTCTGCAAACCAGCAAGGTCACTGATGCAGAATTTGATACAAAAGAAGGGATAATTAACATCAGACTATGAAAAACTGTTTCTCTGTTGAGGTATTCCGATTGAGAAACTTACTGGGTTTCTAGTAAGTGCTGTAAGAGTCTGTAAAGATCTTCTTTCTCATTTAGCACCTTCTTTTCCAAGTCTCTCTCTGACAAGATGCTGTTTTGCTCTCCTGATGCCAGTGTATCAGAGGCGGCCTAGGGATAGCTTTCACTTCTAAGTACTAATCAGACTCATGTTTTTCTCTTTTATACCTCTGCCATGTAACTCCTTCAACAAAACTTTTGGTTATATGACATTTTATAAGCACAGTCTGTATGTCATGTCTTTGCTCAACCAACCACCGTGGAAGAGCTGTGCAAACACCATGCTTAGAGCACTTCATGCAGCGCGTAGCATTCCAACAGTGACTTTCATAAGTTCTCTCTCATAGCCCTGTAATGCCACCAGGTTTAAAAACGAGCTTTACTTGATGCTAAAAAGTTAATAAGACCAAAGGAAATCAAAAGTTGGAATTTAGAAAAGAAAAAAAAGTCAGGTCAGAGCTCTGTGGGTTGGTGCTACTGTAGCTGTGGGTTCTTTGTTATAATATAGTAATGCCAACGTGATGGGTCCCAGCAGGCTGGGGGACACCCACCAGCCAAAAGTCACTGCACTGGTGTGACACAGAGGACATTTTGCAGTGTCTTGCAACATCAAACACTAAGTCTTCCTTGAAAGTCAGCAGTGTCTGGAGAGGAAAGTAGTGGTCAGACAACACTGATGAGCATGGTGGGGACACAACCACCCCGAGTATTTCGCCAAGCATCCTCAAAAACTTTGTGGCTGCTGCCCATTCCCTGGGCACTCCTTCCTTGTCTCAGAGGAGAGCCTGTAAAAGCAGGATGGTGCTGGCTAGAAAAGCAATGTCTGGCTGTGTGGTTGGCTGTGTGGAGGCAGGAGTCAGGGGCAGGAAGGGTCGGGGAGAGGATCAGTTGTAGGTAATCCAGAGAGCTCAGCTTAGGCTGCTGCATGACAGGAAGAAAAGCTGCAGCAGATGCGAAGCATAATCAGTGAGAAAAATGGACAGGTCAGAAGGAAAGGCTTGTGAATGTATGTGGAAGGTGTGGCATTTGGCCCTTGCAGCATTTGTCAAGGGCCAAGAGAAAAGTCTGTCAGTGGCTGAACTGTGAATAGTCTGGACATATTTTTGTTAAGACTGGATGGGTAGAAGGAGAAAAATGTTTCTACATAACAATAGTATCATGCAGAAAAAATCTGAAGCCACATTTTGTGCAGATCAGCTTATTTGTAATACAGATATTAGGTTTTCTGCAGTTGAAGCTGGATGAATTTGGACATGATTCAGTATGGAAACCAAATGGAACAATTATTATGAAAATGAAAGGTGTCTGTAAAAGGGGTGTTGAGGCTGCTGCTGAAACTGTGTGGTCTAAAAGATAATGAAGGTCTTAAAGATTTTATTTATTAATAGTTTTAATGCCTACTTACCATGTTATTTGCCATTTGTATCCTGTATGAAATCCTCATATTTAAAAAAAAAAATGAGAAATTAGTTCAAAGCATTGATCTTTTGCCATAGAGTCTGCTCCTCTAAACTCTTTGACTAGCCCTCCATTTAGGAAGTATTTAAGTATGCAACACCTGTGCAGAGGGTGTTACAAATGCCTGCACAAGGTTAAGGAGAATTTGTATTTTTGTCTTTCACTTTTGGAGCACAAGAGGAATAAATTCTTCTGGAACCTCTGTGGAACTGACAACAAAGAATGGCATGGTTCTTTGTTAGAGCCAGTATCCTAGCATACAGCAGTAATTCTATTATTTCTCTGTCACTTAGCAGCTTTTGTTTGGATTTGAATCCCAGTGAATTTTTAAAAGGTATAAATTTGTTATGGAGCTTTAATATTGACTTGTGCTGTGTAGTCCTAATTAAGTATTCCCAGAAATGCACTAAAATGGCATTGTGTTTGTTGTGTTCCTGGGTTTGCTTGCTGGTTTTTTAAGGTGGGGAAAAAAAAACCCTGGCTGTTATTTCCCACTCACCTAAAAGCTTCTTTTATGATTATAAGTCATATTATTCAGGCTCATACTGTCCACACAGTAAATAATGTTCAATTGCCTTTGACTACAAAGAAGAAAAAAATAACTCTGCCAATTATGTATTTTATTAGCACTGCTGTAAAATACAAGAAGGGTACTTGCTAATTCCCTAATGACTTGGGATCCCACAAAATGTGTGATTCTTCACCATGCTGATCGGATTTAAATTCAGTGCTGGACAGGAGGGAGGAGTGGCTTACTGGGAAAAATAATGTTTCAGGCAGGAGCAATTGTATTTGTTTTTCCAGTAATAGGGAATAAAGAATGTGAAGCAGCCTAATACATCAGTTTTTAAGGGTTGGGGAAAGAATGATGACTGAAGTTTGAAATCACAAGTCTGGAGAAATATGAAAAGCTAGAAAAAAAACTTTGAAAGCTTGAAAAATTATTTTCATTGTGAAGATATTAACATCTCTACATAAATTTCAAGATCCCCAGAAACCTCGATTCAGATATCCAGAGGAGGTTTTTCTGGACTTTTCTGTGAATATCCAAAGCAGTTTTTAGCTTCAGTGATATTTTAAACAAAACAGGTCATAGAAAGTTCTGTAGGAAAAAATCCAACACTTTTCAATCAGCCCTTCTCTTTGGGAGACAAGTCCCAAAAATAACTAATGGTGTCCTTTGTTTCTAAACAGTGTTACAGCCCTTCTATAGGTGAAGTTCTGTGTGCAGGCGTGGAGAATATCAATCTGTCCCTTTTTCTTTCATGATACATCCTTTCACTTGGGACTGATCATGATGGAAAAAAGGTGACCAAAGATTCCTTTGATGGAGAGCTCGGCTTTCATAAGTGCAGAGTCAAAATCTTCTGGAAAGGGAAATATTTTTCTTGTTTCTCTATTCTCCTACAAGCATCTGTACTATAAACTATAGTGTCCATGAGGCAACTATACAGGCAGTTCAAAATGTGATGTAGAGGGAAGGACAATGCTTGTATGATCTTTGAATTTCCAATTTCAGGACCAGATTAAGACTTTTTGATTTCTCTTTGCAAATTAAGAGAAAAAGAAAATCTGTAGGGCCAGAACTTCTGAGGCAAAGGACAAAACTTAAACCCAGAACATTATCCAGAATAATTATATACAACTCAGGAAAAATTAATCCTTAAAAAACTTTCTGCAATGAATATAACAAAGAAAAATAAATCAATTGGCAGCAAAGACAGACTTTATGGGCCAAAAAAGTGAAGTTTACTGTGTTGATATTATTATCCATTTAAAAAAGGTTCTCCTAATAAAAATTATTAAGAAAGGCAGATCTGAAGTGCTTAATACTTTCAGATTCCCATAAAATTAAAAAGGGAAGAACGTATGATTGCTTGTGTTTTCATTGTTCCAGTCAAACAGAGAAAAACATGCTTCTTTATGCTAGTTGATCATTTGAGCCTCGGCTCAAATAGTCCTGTTCCCACCTCAAGGTCCTGAAAGAACCATGTGCACCCAAAGCAGGCATAAAACTAACTCAGGTTACAGTAAAGGGATTGCTCTCAGTGCCAGAGATCAGATCTAAATTATGACAAGTTCCTCTTGCAAGGAGCTGCAGTCTTGATTTTCTCATCGGTAAAATGGGATGATGAAAAGAGTACCATTCCCCAATACCTAAGGGGATGTATTTAAGATTATGTGCTTGCAGTGGCTGGAAATATGTACCACTGTATTTTTATTAAGATACAGATCACTTGACTAAACACATTATTTTCTCTTAATATACTGTAAGACTGGATTTACGTAGCCTGTGAATACACATCCTCTGTAACAAATATTCGTGTTTGTTTTCAAATCCAGTGCTTAGAAATGCCCCATTTGTATATATGAAAAACAAACAAATACCATGCAGCTGCCACAGACTGGCTTATTCAAAAACATAAAACCTGAGCATTTCACCCAGATCAGCAGCAGGGTCTCTGGCAGCCTGTGTAGGAAGTCATAATTCTGGGAACAGAAAATTAAACTGCTGCTGAACTTGCCCAGCCAAGCACTTGAGGATGCTCCAGGAGCAGCTTCAACATGCGGAGGCAGTGCTTCTTGCTCCCATTAAGCATTTCAAACATCTGTCCACAGTGTTGAAAGCTCTGTGCTGGCATCAGTTGAATAGCAGATCATTTGCAGGGTTGTACGTCATGGACTTAGTTCATCTCAGTTTTGATAATCTCTTTATTCCCTGCATGCCTGGCATGATTTGAGATCTGCTGACACAGGATTTCTGCGGTTCATAACTTCTATCTCAAGGCACAAAATGTGGCTTTAGGGCTTGTGCTGCTTTATATTTTCCTGTTTTGAAGTTCATTCCCACCTGGTGAGGCTAAAGCTTAACAGTTATTCCGATATTCAAGAACTTTCTGCTTACTCTTCAGTGGATGGACAAAAAATTTCCAAATCTCATTGAAGGACTGGGACCCAGGAATGCCTAACCTATAATTCCAGGTACCATCAATGCTGTTTATGGCTTGGGCACAAAAGCTTGGTCAATACATAAATCCTACACCCTCTACTTCCTTCTTAGCCAAATAGGCATTGTACGTAATGAGCATTTCAGTGATCTAATTTGCCATTTTCCATATAAAACGATGTTTTCATCTACTGGACAATAAACATCGCTTATATGTTAAGAGAGCATCAGACCTCTGAGCTCCAAATTCACAAGCTTGTTAAATATTTTAATTGTTTTCCTTGGACGTGGGACCCTGAGATGCATGAGAACATATCTTTTAATAAATACTACTATCTTTATAACCCTGCTCAAAGTCTTTGTACATTCTTATGTGATTTCGTAATCTTTGCTGCATTCTTAAGCAGCCCTTCTGTCGGGAGTTTTGTATTCCTGAGCAAAAGACTCTCATACAAACAGAAATTCGCTTAATTGTATCCTGGACCAGTTTACAGCCTTTTCATTTGGCTCAGCTGGGTGATTTCCACAGTATGACCTGTTTAGGGAGAGAATCTTCTGTGTGTGACAGTGCATGTGTGTGTGTAGGCATATATGTGTGTGTGTATATATATATACACACACACATATATATATACTGTTTTTGACAGATGAGGCTTAGCAGTATACATTCCTGGACAGTTCTGGGGTTAGAACACATTTCCTTATACTCACTTTCTGGAGCCAGTGACTAGTTATCTTGCAGGGTGTTCCCCAAGCCACCACATAGGGGACCCAAATCCATGACTGTGGCTCCCAGGCACCAGAATAATGTAAAAAGTAATGGGAATTGAGACTGTGAAAGAGATGTGGCTATTAGCTACAGTCTAAACACCACATATTCAAG
Source organism: Pseudotriccus pelzelni (assembly GCA_035584735.1). Taxonomy (NCBI): domain Eukaryota; kingdom Metazoa; phylum Chordata; class Aves; order Passeriformes; family Tyrannidae; genus Pseudotriccus; species Pseudotriccus pelzelni. The sequence continues at coordinate 2,359 of JAWMRA010000314.1, read as the reverse complement.
AAATTCAGGATTGCTATTTGGATGTCCTGGAGCAACGTCCAAGGGTTGTGATATGTCTGAGAAACTGGCACATTACTATTTGTTTAAAGACTCACAGTTCGAAAGCCTACAGAGACCTTCACTTTTGGTAGTTACCTTAAGAATATAAAATAGTTTCTCTGGCAGAATCCAAACATAGGTCATGAAATGCCAGTGGTTACAGAAGCAAGTAAGCAGCAGTGAAAAGAGGATAAAATCTACCTACCTACTAGATTAGATCTGGAAGTGTCCTTTATTTGACACTGTCTGACCAATTGCTGATTGTGATGCTTCACATCTGCGTGATTCTGTTGTTCTGGGGTCAGCGCTTAATCTATTTTGCATTTACAAATGGTTGAAAGAATCTGGGAGATTGTGGTTTTTTGGCAATGATCCAAATGTGCCTGTAACAAATCCCCAGTCCTTCACCAGGTAAAAGTTTCAGAAATCCAAACTATTCTATGCCCCTTCCAGGAAAATGTTAAGGACTCCCCTTATGGATAGGTGTGGTTATCACCTGCCCAGACAGTAAACAGAGCCAGCTAACAATTACTCTGGTGTTGGGCTAATGGTTAATGTATTGCAAGGCACAAAACCAGAAAGCATTTTTCTATGGGTGTGGCAGAATGAAGAATTTTATATATTGCATGAATGTACCACTTCCTAAATGTTCTTTTTTCGGTCAACTGTTCTTGTTAACTGACTGTCATTAATATAAAATATCATGTGCTCTTATACAGAAGGATCCAGTGCTGAGCTTAGGAGTGAAACGAATTTTTCCCACCTACTTCCCACCTTTTTTGAAGGATACTATGACAATAATTAGCTTAGGGTGTGCTATTCCTGACTATAAAGAATGGATTTTTCCAAATGTGCAGTTGTTTTGTTTATGTCTTTGCCATTCAAATACTGTCTCCTTTGTCTTTCTCAACAAACAGAAACATGGGAGAGATGAGAGAAAGGCAATAAGAAGAAATAGATCAGCTGAGGGGGTGGCACTGTGCATAAGTGCAGGGGAATTGATAATAATTTGAAAGCTGGACCACAGTATAAATAGGCAATTTGAAGGAAGTGGGAGCAGAATGAACATGAAAGGTAAAAGAAATTCGAGGAATAGATACATTTTTGAAGATCTGCATGAAAAAGTGAACAAAGAATATGAGAAAGTGGAATAAGGTTGGATAACAAAACAATCCAGTAGGTAAGGATGAGAATGAAAGAGGAAGATGGAAGGAATGAGAATAATGACATGGAAAAGAAAAAAAGAAAAAAGATGAGAAGAATATCAGGATTGAATTTACATGACTTTAATTCATTTCTGTGGAATGGCAAGTGTTTTAAGAAGTTTCTGGCAGTAAGGCCAAAGAAGGAACAGAGAGAATTTTGTTTGAACATGTGAAAAATTACATAGGTTCCCAACAAGCCCGGGAGTTCCATCTGTTGTTGCATTTAAGCGTCTGCCTTCAGAAAACAGACTGGAGATCTAGAAGATTAGTAAGGCAAGATTTAGTGACTCAGATGAGGAAGCAAAGGAAAATCTTTCCTGAACGACTTTGAACAACCCCATACTCTGCTCCCTTTCATCAATAAAAATTATGTCATATCATTTCTGCTCACCTGCTAGATCTTTTAGAGATCAACAGAAGGGAGGCTGAACTGGGGCCTCTCCCACTGCACATTTTTTCCACAGCAGAGATAGGAATATGTTTCTTGTTCTGAGATTTGAGGTGACAGAGCTAGGGGAGTAGAGGAAATCACAACACATGGGGGTCCTGGGCTGCCTTTTTCTTGGAAGAAGAGGTACCCTTTCTCCCTCCAGCTCCCAGGTCGTTGGTAACTCACTGAGTGCTCATTCAGCCACCCAGGAGCTGGCTCCTTCTGATAAGCACTGGTCTTCTGTAGCCACATCTAAAGCAACTAGGTTGTAATGAACTGAGTGTTTGTGACCTTTCTCGCTCCACGTGACTCACTAGGACGGTGGAAACCTTATGCAGGAGATGGCCTTTTCTGTTTGGCAAATATTGACTCCTCTTATCTATTGCTTTTTCCTAAGCCCACACCAGCAGAGGTTTTCACAGAGCCCTGAAAGCTTGCTTGTTGAAGAAATCAAGGATGCTGCATAAATGAGCCTCGTGCTGGTATTGCGACATTGGGCAGTAATGTTTTCCATTTTGCAGATAAGAAAACAATGCATATGGTGCCCACAGCTAGGAAACATAAGAGATGTAAGAAATACAGTCAGGAAGGAGGCTAGAATAGGACCCTGATGCCAGTCAGGGCAGCTTTTCCCTCCACTTGGGGCCATAGCCACAAGGGATGAAGGCCCTGCCGGGCTGCTGCA
>JAWMRA010000313.1:0-14021 GCA_035584735.1 Pseudotriccus pelzelni | reverse complement strand
CTGTCCCTCCATGCCTTGTCCCCAGTCCCTCTCCAGCTCTCCTGGAGCCCCTTCAGGCCCTGCAAGGGGCTCTCAGGTCTCTCCCTGGAGTTTCCCTTTTCCAGGGGAACATTCCCAGCTCTCCCAGCCTGGCTCCAGGGCAGAGGGGCTCCAGCCCTGGGAGCATCTCCATGGCTTCCTCTGGACCTGCTCCAGCGGCTCCAGGTCCCTCTGACGTTGGGATGCAGAGCCGTGGGGTGCTGTGCCGTGTCCTGGGGCCGGGGCTCTGCTCATGCACCCCAGGACACTGTTTTGGGGCGTTCCATCGGCTCTGTTGCCTGCAGAATCCACGGGAAAGGCCTGTTTTCCATCCAGCTGCCCCTCTTCCCTTTCCCTGAGCCCGTCTGGGCACGGAGAGCGGCTGAGAGGCAGGAGCTCTCTCAGCACGTCCAGCCCCTGCCAACAGGAGCGTGACCTCCCGAGAGGGAGAATCCGACGATCCCGCAAACCCCGCGGGCCACGGGGGCCTTTCCCGTCCCCGGCTGCTGAAAGGCTGCAGCTGCTGCCCAGCCGTGCCTGGGTGCCTAATGAGGGGCAATTACCCGCTGCTAATGAAGCTGCTGCAGCTGCTGGGTGGCTCCGGAGCAGCGCCGTGTCCAGGCGGAGCATCCGGAGCCGCCGGGATGAGGGGCAGCCCCCCGGCAGCTCTGGCAGCATCTGGCCTGCAAATGGGAGTTAATCAAGCCTTTCCTCCTCCTCTGCTGGCCCGTCAGGCTTCGGTGGTTTGGGGTTTTTTTTCGGAGTTTAGCCCGAAATTAGTCCTGGAAAGGAAGAGGAAGTGTCTTATCCCTGCCCGTGGTGGTGGGGGGGTGTGGAACTGAATGGTGCTGAAAGTCCCTGAAACCCCAACCATGCCATGATTTGGTGATCCTGGGATTTAAGGTCCCTTCCGAGCCGTTCTGGGATTTTTAAAGGGTTTGTTTGCACTGAGCTTGTCCCCAGGTGGGAGAAGGACTGAATTCCCTCCGGGATCCCGTGGGTTAGCGGTGGGATTGGTTGTGCCGGTTGGACTCCGTGATCCACCCGAGGGCTTCTCCAGCCCCGTGATTCCCTGATTTCCTCCTCAGGTGCTGTATGGGGACACCCTGAGCGCCCTGAAGGACCTGCTCAAGAGTCTCCTGCACAGGAACCTGACGCCCCACGGGCTCCAGGACATGTTTGCGGTGGGTGCTCCCAGGATCTGGGGCTTTTCTGGGGAGGGAAGAGGCTGGTCCTCCCTTCTCCCTGTGCTTGGGATCCAGCGTGATCCTCCCTGCTCAGGGCAGGGTCTCCAGGGGAGCACAAGGTGTGTCCAAGGAGGGTGGTCAGCACATGGAGCGTGAGGGGGGGCTCGTAGTGGGGGGACCCTCACAACAGGAAGGATGGGAAGGAGCTGGAATGTTTCCAGGGAAGAGAATGGAGCTGGGAAAGGGTCTGGAGCACTCAGGGAGCTGGGGGGGCTCAGCCTGGAGGAAAGGGGTCTCAGAGGGGGAATTCCAGGGGGACAGGAGGTGACGCCAGGTGGGAATCAGGCTCTGCTCCCAGGGAACAGGGACAGGAGAAGGGGAAACGGCCCCAGGGGAGGCTCAGGTGGGATCTTGGGAAAATCCCTCCTGGGAAGGGGCTGCCCAGCCCTGGATCCCCATCCCGGGAGGATTGACCACCCCGGTGGATGTGGCACTTGGGGACGCAGTGGTGAGGGAACAGTTGGACTCTGAGGTCCGAGGGCTTCCCCAACCTAAACAACCCCAAAATTCCACAATCCTTCCCCGCCCTGCAGCACTTGGGCCCCTGGATCAAGTCTCCCAGGGAGCAGGAGCGGGAACGGGCCGTGGAGGTCAGCGCTTCCCTGCTGGAATTCTACCTGAGCAAGCTGAACGTCAGCGTGAGTGCCCTCAGCCCTCCCTCCGTCCCCCCCCAGCCCACCCCGGGGTGTTCCCACCCTCTGGAACCCCCTCCCCTAAGCCGTGTTTGTCCCCCCTCCCCAGACCGTGATCCCCTTCTACAACCTGAGCGTGCTGCTGGCCCTGTTCTCCCCGCGCTGCTCCGACTCCCTGGCCGGCGTCCGCCTGCGCTCCGTGGACTGTGTGCACTCCCTGCTCTACATCCAGCTCTGCTACGAAGGTGGGAGCGCCCACCCTTTCAGCCCCAGGGTGATGGGTGATGGGTGCTGGCAGCGGGAGACCCCCCCACCTCCACCCCGGCGATGTGTGTCCCGTCCCCCCAAGAGCTTGCCCCCACAGCGGGCTGGGAAGGGCTCCGGGGGTTTTCGGGAGGTGGTTCCGGAGGTCTGGGGAGCCTGGAGTTCTCCCGCTCTCCAGGAGAGGTCAGCCCTGCCCCTCGGATGGTCTGGGCCGCTGGGAGCAGGGAAGCTCCTGCAGCGCCCCGAGAGGAGTTCCAGAGGGTGCCGGAACGTTTGGGGCTGGAATGAACCCCCTAAAGATCAGCTCCTTCCACCCATCCCGTGGGCAGGGAGACCTTCCGCCGGCCCGGGGTGCTCCAAGCTGATCCAGCCTGGCCCAGGTCTCCGGGACAAGCTCTCCTGGCCCCTGGCAGGGCTTGGAAGGGTCCCCTGGCTTGGGATTCTTGGCTCCTTCCTAAAAGCTGGGCCAGCCTCAGAGCCAGCACCCCCCCGGTGAGGCACACGGAGCGTTTCTTGGGAGGGAAGCTGAGGAATTCTGCTCCCTCTGGACGCAGGTTTCGCCCGGGACCACAGGGATGAGATGGTGGAGGGGCTGAAAGCGCTGAAGAAAGGCCTGGAGGAGCCCGACTTCACCGTCCTCTTCCACACCTGCACCAGCATCGCCATGGTGAGGGGCGCGGCCGCACTGGGACGCACTGGAATGCACTGGAATGCACTGGGACGCACTGGGACGCACTGGGAGCGGGGCCGGGGGCACTCGGTGCCTCCTCTGCCTCTCCACCCACAGGGTCTGGAGCCTCCAGGGCAGGACACAAATCACCGGGGTCTCCTCCTCCTGCACCAGCTGGAGAGTTCCCCCGGCCAGGGAATGCTCCTCATCCCACTGGGAAGCTGCTGGTCCCCAGTTTGGGGCAGGAGCGTCCCAAGGAGGGGGTCACCCTGTAAGCTGAGAGACTCCAGCTCTGGAGCCGGGCTGGGAGAGCTGGGAATGGCCAGCCCGGAAAAGGGAAGGCTGCAGGGAGACCCTGGAGCCCTTCCTGCTCCCCGGTGGAAGCAGCTGTGGGTGCAGGAAGCCCTGGAGGCTGGGTGGGCTCGGGAGCTGCAGCTCCAGCCCTGGGGAAACTGTTCTGTGTCAATACCTGGCACCCAGAGCGGTCCAAAGGGGGCTCTGGATCCACAGGGATTCCAGCAACTTGTCCTCCGGGGTGAGGGGTGGGATGAGGGGTGACCACCCATGGGAGCCCCAGGGGTCAGCTCCTCTTTTAAGGATGTTTCCTATGCTGGGAGCTCCGGAGGGACTTAAAATTGTCAAATATCAGCATTGTTGAGGTTGGAAAACCCCTCAGAGGCCGCCGAGTCCAACCATCCCCCAGCCCTGCCCGTGTCCCCAAGTGCCACATCCCCAGGGATGGTCAATCCCCCAGGGATGGGGATCCAGGGCTGGGCAGCCCTTCCCAGGAGGGATTTTTCCCAATATCCCAAATAAACCTCCCCCGGCACAATTTTGGGCCGTTTCCCCTTGTCCTGTCCGTGTTCCCTGGGAGCGGAGCCCGAGTGCCCCTTCCCTGCCCAGCCTGTTCTCGTGGCTGGGGGTAACCTGGGAGTATTTTTGTCCTGGCCAAGCTGCCGTTCCCCAAACACAGCGGGTATTCCAGCAGACATTCCCCACACCGAGCTCTCCCCTGAGCGGTTCGATCCATCCTCAGGCCCCCAGAGCTCCGTGAGGGCCCAGGGGAGCAGCCGGGGAGGGGGTCTGTGGTGTCAGCGGGGTGACAGAACCCTGCCACTGTCCCCCTCTTGCCCTCCCACAGGTGGTGGGGAAGCGAATCCCTCCGGATCAGCTGATGAGCCTCCTGCTGTCCCTGTTTGAGGGGCTGGTGGATCCCGACCGGAACTGCTCCCGCGCCGCCACCGTCATGATCAACTGCCTGCTCAAGGAACGTGGGGGGGTCCTGCAGGAGAAGGTAAAAGTCCGGCTGCTGGGCCTCGGAGCTGCTTCCAGAGGCACCCCCAGAGGGGTCCTGCTGCTTCCCTTTCCTCCCGTGTGTGTGGCTGGGTAATTCCCGCTTCCAGCAGCTGCAGGTGGTGGTTGTGCTGGGATGGGCAGGGAAGCTCCAGGAAGGGGCAAATCCTTGGGGTGGTGCCCAGCACGGGGAGGGGGCCAGAGGGAAGGTGATGAACCCCTGTCATGGAATCCTGGAATGGTCTGAGAGGGAAAGGACTTGAGGATCGCCCAGTGCCACCCCCTGCCACGGGCAGGGACACCTTCCACCATCCCAGGCTGCTCCAACCTGGTCTTGGACACTCACAGGGATCCAGGGGCAGCCACAGCTTCTCTGGGAATTCCATCCCAGCCCCAGGGAGGAATTTCTTCCCAATATCCCATCTAAATCTCCCATTTGGAACCATCACTCCTTGTCCTGTCCCTCCATGCCTTGTCCCAGTCCCCTCTCCAGCTCTCCTGGAGCCCTTTTAGGCCCTGCAAGGGCCTCTCAGGTCTCCCTGGAGTTTCCCTTCTCCAGGTGAACATTCCCAGCTCTCCCAGCCTGGCTCCAGAGCAGAGGGGCTCCAGCCCTGGGAGCATCTCCGTGTCCCCTCTGTCCCCACTACCCCTGGCTCATACCAGCCGCTCCCACCACGTTTTTTTCCCAAAGGAACACTCATCCCAAAGTTTTCCGGGGGCTGTCCCTCCTGACCTTCCTCGTTCTCCGCTCACACTCCCCTCCTCCATCCCCCCCATCGGTGTTCCCGGCTCTCGTGGCCCCGCTCTGGCTCCGACTGGGGTGGAGGAGTTCAGTGTTACCAGGAGGGCTCAAGCTTCCCGTGGAACCTTCGGAGCAGCCCCGCCGTTCCTGGCTGGAAAGCCGGCTGGAATGTTTGGGGGCTTAGAGGTGCTGGGCACAGGAGGCTCTTCGGTCTAATCCCCCCTCCAGGGCCGAGCTCCCCCCTCTCTCCCGCCGTAATTGGAAACACCGGCTTCTCCCTCCCGCTTTTCCCCGGGATTTGCGGGCGCTGGAGCTCCCGCTCGTTCCCTCCGCGCCAGGATCCTCCCTGGGAAGGCTCCGGCTGACGTGACTCGCCTCTGGGTCACCCCCAGTCCAGCCCAGATCCTGAAACCCGACCTGTTGCTAAGCCTGGCAGCCGGTGGGGGCTGAGCTGAGCTCAGCTGGGGCCGGGGCGCTCTCCAGATCCCAGCCTAATCCCGGGAATTTGCTGCCAGCCCTGAACTTCCTCTTGGTCTTTAACGTGCTTTTTTGCAGCTCGGGAGGGAGCGCCGAGGGGTCTCCTCGCGTTCAGCTCCTTTGCTGCTCCCAGCTCGAGGTTTATTTGGGATCTTGGGAAAATCCCTCCTGGGAAGGGACTGCCCAGCCCTGGATCCCCATCCCGGGGGGATTGACCGTCCCTGGGGATGTGGCACTTGGGGACACGGGCAGGGCTGTCCCTGGCAGTGCTGTGGGGATGGTTGGACTCGGTGGGCTCTGAGGGATTTTCCAGCCTCGTCATTCCAGGATGTCCTTGCTGGGTCCCCTTTTTTTTTTTTTCTGGGAATCCCCTGGAGCCTCGTGGGTGGCAGGATGGGGCGGGATCACCGAATCCCAGACTGGTTTGGTTTGGAATGGACCTTCAATCCCACCCAGTGCCACCCCCTGCCGTGGGCAGGGACACCCACCCCGCTCTCCCGGGGCACGACCAGGGCTGGGGAGTCCATCCCGCCGCTGTCCTGCGTGGGCACCACGCGTTCCAGGCCGGCTCTGGGCACATCCCATCCCTGCCCTGGAGCCCCCCCCCCTCCGTGTCTCTGCCCTCCCCCCAGATCCCCGACATCATGAGCATCATCCACGGGAAGCTGGAGGAGGTGGACGAGGAGCACGTGCGGAAGGCGGCGCAGCAGACCGTGTACATCCTGGCGGCCCAGCACTCCAGCCTCGTGGTCTCCAGCCTCCTGGGCAGCTCCCTGCCCTTCGACAGGTCCTGCCCTGCCCTGCCCTGCCCACGCCCTCCTCTGGCTCCTTGCTGGGCCCTCCTCTGGGAGAGGCAGGATCGGAGATGATTTTCTGGGAGGAGGGGGGAGGAGGTTTCCACTTCATCCTTTGGCTTCTTGCACCCCCCCTCTGGCTCCTTGTGCCGGTATCCAAACCCAGCTGGGGTTTCTTGCGGGTGCTGGAGGGTTGGAGCTGGCTTTTAGGGTGTTCTCCGCATCCTCCTTTGGCTCCTTGTGCCAATGTCCAGACCCAGCTGGGATTTCTTGTGGGTGCTGGAGGGTCAGAGCTGATTTTTGGGGTGTTTGCCACATTATCCTTGGTCTCCTTTCTCCAGCATCCAGATCCTTCTGGGAATTTCCTTTGGGTGCTGGAGGGTCAGAGCTGGTTTTCTTGGGGGGGTTTTCACATCATCCTTTGGCTTCTTATTCCAACATCCAGACCCTGCTGGGATTTCCTCTGGGTGCTGGAGGGTCAGAGCTGATTTTTAGGGGGTTGCCCATAAAACCCCTTTAGCTCCTTTCTCCAGCATCCAGATCCTTCTGGGGTTTCCTTTGGAAGCTGGAGGATTGGAGCTAATTTCATGTGATTTTCCAGCTGTCCCTGGAGAGCTGGGAATTTTGGGCTGCTCGGTGCTGCTTTAGGGAGCCGCTGAGTGAGTTGGTGCCGAGCCCGGAGCAGAGTTTTCCTCCTCTTCCTGCTCCTCGCTCCATTCCTTGCAAACCAGCAGCTCCCAGGCTGTTATCCTGGGGGAACTGGGAATCTTGGAGTACCAGGGGGGCTCTGGGTGCTCTCTGGGGGCTGGGTGAGGGTCACTGGAGCTGCCACCCGGCTCCTGGGCTGGGTGTCCCACCAGGGGTTGCTCCCGCTCTCCGTGGCTTTCCCGGCGCTCCAGCGGTGCCAGCCCCTCTTCCCTGTTTTCCTGCAGCCACACCTGTGCCATGTGGAGGTCTCTGGCCACCGAGCCCACCCTCACCTCCCAGATCCTGGAGCAGCTGCTCGAGAAGGTCAACAGGGACATCCCCTACAAGGAGAGCAAGTGCTTCCTGCTGGGCAGCGGGTCCGAGCGCGTGGCCACCACCCTGCCCCTGGCTGTGAGTGTCCCCAGGGACCCCCTGCCCCTTCCCAGCGCCTGGAATTCTGTCCTCATTGCGGGGGGATTGTGCCAGGGGTGGCCTCTGGGAAAAACCCGTGGATTTGTAGTGGCTGTTGGAGCCGTCAGAGGCTCCCAAAGGGCTTCCCAGGTGTGAAGATCCCCCCCGGGCGTGAAGGGCCCCTCAGGTGTCCGTTCCTGAGGGACATTTCAGCCCTTCCAAAAAAAAAAGAAGAAATCAAATAACCCCACTTGGAGCTTTCTAAGCTGTAAAACAGCTGGAAATGTTTCCACCTCCTCCTCCTCCTCCTCCTCGGGAGCGAAGTCAGGTGATACAGAACCGGCTGCACCACGAGCAACCCCCACCTCTTACTTTGATTTAACCCGGGTTGTATCCCGGGTAATCGCGGCTCTGAAACCACCCGGAATCGGGGATCGCGTTCCCACGGAATTCCCGGGTCCCACGCAGAGGTCACACGGGGCCGGGGGGTTGGGGATGCTGAGTGAGTGAGTGATTTACTCCGTCCTGGAGCGGAGGTGTCCCTAACTCCCGGTTTTCCCTGCCCGTCCCCAGGCCACGTGTGCGCTGCATGAGCTCATGTCTGCTCCGGAGGCGGGGGCCGCCGTGCTGGGGCTCTACCCGGCGCTCTTCGGGACCCTCCTGCTGCGCCTCAGCTGCTCCCTGGGGGTGCAGCTCCCCAAAAACCTGCAGGGCAGGGACAGGAGGAGCCACGGAGCGACCCCCCGGAGCCTCCAGCCCGGCAGGTAACGGGGAGGGGGGGAAAACGCGGCCCCACCTGGCCCCACCTGCCACGGGAGGTGTAAAACCAGCCCGGGCTGGGGCGTCACACAGGAACTGGTTTTTGGGTGTGCAAAACCAGCCCGTGCTGGGATGTCACCTCAGGAACTGGTTTTTGGGTGTGCAAAACCAGCCCGTGCTGGGATGTCACCTCGGGAACTGCTTTTTAGGTGTGCAAAACCAGGCTGGGCTGGGATGTCGCCTCAGGAACTGGTTTTGGGTAGGCAAAACCAGCCCGTACTGGGGTGTCACCTCAGAGACTGGTTTTTGGGTGTGCAAAACCAGGCTGTGCTGGGATGGAACCAGAGGAACTGGGTTTTGGAGTGTTAAACCAGCCCGTACTGGGATGTCGCCTCAGGAACTGGTTTTTTGGGTGTGCAAAACCAGCCCGTACTGGGATGTCACCTCAGGAACTGGTTTTTGGGTGTGCAAAACCAGGCTGGGCTGGGATATAACTGGAGGTACTGGTTTTTGGGTATGGATGTAACTGAAGGAACTGGTTTTTGGATATGGATGTAACTGGAGGAACTGGTTTTTTGGGTGTGCAAAACCAGCCCGTACTGGGATGTCGCCTCAGGAACTGGTTTTTTGGGTGTGCAAAACCAGAGATGATCTTTAAGCCTCTTCCCCCCCCAGACCATTCCAGGATTCCGTGACTGTTACAGACACCAGATTGTCCTGGGCAGACGGTGGATGAATCCTCCTGCCCCAGGTTTTCCTTAATTAGTAATTAATTCCTTGAACCTCTTGATGCTTAAATTGCCCTGAGGACTCTCTGCCAGTCTCGGGAGCTGAGCTGGGCCCTTTCCTGGTCCTGCTTTTCCCTTTGCCATCGTTAGCAGGGGGAACTCCATCAGGAACCTGCTGGCCCCTCCGTGGGCTCCTTGGGTGGGCTTTTCAGGGAAGGTTGGAGGCTTTTCCGTGGGGAATCCAGCCCAGACCTCTTGTGCTGCGCACGCTCCACGGCTGTGCCGAGCAGGAAAGCGAGCCTGGGTTGTGCTCGTGTCCTTCCCTGCTCCCCGTGTTTTTCCCATGGGCTTTGGCCCTTAAGGATCGTGGAATCGTTGAGGCTGGAAAGCCTCAAAGATCCTCGGATCCAGTCAACCCACCCAAGGATGCTCCAGCTGTCAAAGAGGGTCCTCTGGGTGCTGGTCCCCCCAAGGTGGGGGGGTCCTGTGTGTGCAGGGTTGATTTTCCACCATCAATCCCAGACCGGGACTGTCCAGCAGTGTCCTGGGTGTCCTTCCTGAGGGCAATCCAGGCTCTCCAAGGCTCCCCGGATACCCCACCCTCCCGGGGCTCCGCAGCAGGGACAGCCCCCCCCTGCTCCCCACCAATCCCTTATCCCACATCCCCGTGGGAAGCCAGAGCATCAGGAACTCCCTCCCTCAGCCCCTCCTCGCCCCTGGCTGCCTGAATTCCGTGTCCTCGGTGGGTGGTATCCGCACACTCCCCCACCCCGTCCTGCCGGCTGGGGTTTATCCCTCGCTGACACTTGTTTCGCTCTGACAGGGTAATGAATGTTTCCCCACGCGCTGCTCGGTGCTCCCAGCGAAATAATCCCCGCCTATAAAATATAAATGCAAAACGAAAGGTTAAAAACCCCAGCCCCTCCTTCCCTGCGAGTAGCTCTGGGCTTCTTTACCCGCCAGCCCGTCGGGCCGGATCCCTGTCCCGGCGCTGGGAGCGGAGGGAGCCGCGGGTTCCGGGCTGGGATGGCTCCGGCTCCGGCCTCGCCGAGTTCCACAGCTCCCTGAGCATGGAATGCCGGGCTGTGCATGGGGGGCAGCCCAGACTGAGCCCCAGACTGAGCCCAGCTGAGCCAGACTGAACCCAGACTGAGCCCAGCCGAGCCAGACTGAACCCAAACTGAGCCCAGACTGAGCCAAATGGTCAAACTGAGCCCAAACTGAGCCGAACTGACAAACTGAGCCAGACTGAGCCCAGCTGAGCCAAACAGCCAAACTGAGCCCAATCTCAGCCCAACTGAACCGAACAGTCAAACTGAGCCCAACGGAGCCACACTGAGCCCAACTGAGCCAAACAGCCAAACTGAGCCCAGTCTCAGCCCAACTGAACCGAACAGTCAAACTGAGCCCAGCTGAGCCAAACCTGAACCTGACTGAGCCAGACTGAGCCCAACTGAGCCAAACAGCCAAACTGAGCCCAATCTCAGCCCAACTGAACCGAACAGTCAAACGGAGCCCAACCTGAACCCGACTGAGCCAGAACAAGCCCAGCTGAGCCAAACAGCCAGACTGAGCCTAACTGAACCCAACTGAGCCCAATCTCAGCCCAACTGAGCCAAACAGCCCAACTGAGCCACATGGTCAGACTGAGCCCAGCTGAGCCAAACAGCCCAACTGAGCCAGACCGAGCCCGGCTGAGCCACGTGGTCCAGCCGAGCCCAGCTGAGCCAGGCCCAGGCCCGAGCAGTGCCGTCCTTCCCTCCCCAGCTGTGCCGTGGAGACGCTGAAGGTGATGCTGCTGCGGGGTGGCAGCGAGGAGGTGGTGCGGGACGTGGGCGATTCCGGGGGCTGGGAGCTCATGGCCAGCCCGGAGCGGCACCACGACGGCGTCGCCCTGCTCGCCAGGTAAGGCCTGGTACCACGCCCTCCCCTGTCCGAGCCGCCTGGGGGCCCTTCCTGGGTGGCACTGGGTGGGCTCTGAGGGTCCCTCCCCACCCAAACCGGGCCAGCGTTCCATGATTTTAGGATTTCCTGCCCAGCGTGGGGGAGCAATTTTGGGCCTGGCTTGCTGGAAGCAGCCACGGGGAGCCCATGGCAGGGGAGCTGCGCTCCTGGGAATGCCTGGGAATGGGTGGATACGGCCGGGGCTGGAGGTGGGTCCCTGGTGTCACTGGTCCCACTGGGGAGTCCCTGGTGTCATCAGTCCCAGTGTGGGGTGTCCGATGTCACCAGGCCCATTATGGGGTCCCCAGTGCCCTCAGTCCCTCCGTGGGGTGCCCAGTGTCCTCGGCCCCATTATGGGGTCCCTGTTGTCACCAGTCCCTCTGCGTGCCACCCGTCCCCCCTGTCGTGCCCTTGGTCCCATCCCCAGCTGTGTCCCTTGCCCTGCGCTCCCCTCGTGTCCCAGACCCCTGTTCCCTTCTCCCCACAACGTGTCGGGCACCAAAAGGCCTCTGGTGGAAGAGTCCCCCCTTGTGCTGCCACTGCCGTATCCGCGTGGTTCCCTGGGTGTCCCAGCCCATTCCATCATTCCCAGAGGATGCCGGGCTGGCAGCTGCCCCTGTTCCCTGTGGTGACCACGCTGCCACGTTTCGGGGTGTTGGGGGGGTGACAGGACCCCCATCCCGCTCCATCCGAGCCCTCCCAGCGCCCGGAATAGCTCTTGGATCCTGCCGAGCCGGCGGGCGGTTTGGGATTTTCCAGCACTTACAAAAACACTTTATGAAACCTCCCGGACGCTCCGAAGCGTCTCACCCGAAACCAAACCCCATCCCCCGCGGCTGCCAGGGCGTCCGGGGCGCTCCAAACCCTGCCCTGGCGGCAGGAGGGGACAGTGCCACCTCCACCTTCGCCGTGCCGTCCCTCCCAGCACCCCCGGGGCTCGGGGACCCCCCCGTGCCCCCTCCACGGTGCCGTCCGTGGGGCGGGTGCCAGGTTCCCTTCCCTCGGCAGGGCCATGGCTCGCCACGCGGGGCCGCGGCTGCCCCTGATCGTGAAGAACCTCATCCCGGCCCTGAGCAGCGCCTTCGACAGCCAGAGGGTCACCGCCACCGCCTTCTTCGCCGAGGTGAGCGCGGGCAGGGCTCGTCCTGGGCCGTCCGTCCCGGATCCATCCCTTTTTTGGGGGGGTGGGTGGGGGGGATGCAGGTGGAGCCGCCCCGGCCCCGCAGCTCCTCCCGCTCCTCGCTCCGCTCTCCCCCTTCCCCATCCCCATCCCCATCCCCGTGCCTTACGTACCACCCCAGGAATGGGATGACTCAAGTCCTTTCCCCGGCTCCCGCATCCAGGAGAGCGAAACCCAACTCCCGGCGCAGCTCCGGTTACACAAAAGCGGCTCTCCTCCCCACCCCTCTCCCCGTGCCGGGCTCCAGGAACCACCGCTGGAATTCCCAGCTGTTCCAGCAGCCCCGGGCTCCCGGCCCGGCTCTTGGAGCTTTGGCTGGGCCCGTGAGGGGTGAAAACAGCGGCTCTGCCTCGGCCGGAGCGGAGGAGGAGGAAGAGAAAGGGGTTTGGAGCGGCTCCCGTGATCCGCAGGGATGAGGGGACAGCTCAGGGAACCCTCCATCCACAGGGATGAGGGAACAGCTCAGGGAACCCTCCATCCACAGGGATGAGGGAACAGCTCAGGGCTCTCCATCCACAGGGATGAGGGAACAGCTCAGGGGACTCTCCATCCACAGGGATAAGAGGACAGCTCAGGGAACCCTCCATCCACAGGGATGAGGGAACAGCTCAGGGAACCCTCCATCTACAGGGATAAGAGGACAGCTCAGGGAACCTCCATCCACAGGGATGAGGGGTCAGCTCAGGGAACCTCCATCCACAGGGATGAGGGAACAGCTCAGGGCTCTCCATCCACAGGGATGAGGGAACAGCTCAGGGCTCTCCATCCACAGGGATGAGGGGTCAGCTCAGGGCTCTCCATCCACAGGGATGAGGGGACAGCTCAGGGCTCTCCATCCACAGGGATGAGGGAACAGCTCAGGGCTCTCCATCCACAGGGATGAGGGGACAGCTCAGGGCTCTCCATCCACAGGGATGAGGGGACAGCTCAGGGCTCTCCATCCACAGGGATGAGGGAACGGCTCAGGGCTCTCCATCTGCAGGGATGAGGGAACAGCTCAGGGAACCTCCATCCACAGGGATGAGGGGTCAGCTCAGGGAACCCTCTATCCACAGGGATGAGGGGACAGCGCAGGGAAGTGCCATGATCCACTTTGTCACACCTGCCAGGTGATCTCAGGGCAAGGTTGTGGCCTCCATAGGGTTTTTCCTGATTTTTTTCCTGGCTGTCAGTGCTCTCCCGGGCTTCCCCTTCTTCCCAGCTTGGATTTCCAGACTTGCAAAGCCTTCTGTATTTACACGTGAGGGATTACTGCAGGCTCCCCGTCTCCAAACACCTGCCTGGGGGTGCTGGGGCTGAGGCTCCCCAGCCTTTTTCTCTGGATGGTCCAGATGTGGAGCGAGGGAATGAGGGGATCCAGGGGGACAAATCGAGTCTGCCGAGGCTCTTCCCGGGAATAACAGTCCCCCCTCAGCTCATCCCTGACGGATCGTGGGCTCCTGCCCTGGTGGTGCTGAGAGATTTTCTGCTTCAGCTCCTCAACAGCAACGTGGTGAACGACCTGATCCTGCTGGAGACCATGATGGACACGATGACGGGGCGGCAGAAGGATTCCTGCCTCCTGGTCCGGATGCTGGCGCTGCGGGGGCTCGGGAATATCGCCTCTGGATCCCCGGAGAAGGTGGGGAGTAACTCCCCTGCTCTGAGCTTTGGAGGGACAGGACAAGGGGGAATGATTTCTACTGCCTGAGGGCAGGGTTAGATGGGATGGTGGGAAAGATTCTTCCCTGGGAGGGTGGGGAAGGACTAGAATGGAATTCCCAGAGGATGCTCCATCCCTGGAAGTGTCCAAGGCCAGGGCGGAGCAAACTGGGATAGCTGAAGGTGTCCCTGCCCACGGCAGGGGTGGGACTGGCTGATCCTAAAGGTTCCTCCAGTCCAAACCGGGGTGTGATTCCATGATTCCATGATGCAGCAGCATCACACGTGGGCCAGACCCACCATCCCGTCCCTCATTCCTGCTGCTCCAGTGGTTTTCCCAGCCCACCAGGCCCCAGATCAGGGAATCATGGGGTTGTTGAGGTTGGAGTAGAACTTTAAGACCACTGAATTCATCCAGCCCTGCCCAGGCCAGCCCTGCCCGTGTCCCCAAGTGCCACATCTCCAGGGATGGTCAATCCCCCCGGGATGGGGATCCCGGGCTGGGCCGCCCCTTCCCCGGCGGGATTTTCCCAA
>JAWMRA010000312.1:0-14032 GCA_035584735.1 Pseudotriccus pelzelni | reverse complement strand
TGCAAGGGGCTCTCAGGTCTCCCTGGATCCTTCTCTTCTCCAGGTGAGCCCCCCCAGCTCTCCCAGCCTGGCTGCAGCCCTTGGAGCATCTCTGTGGCCTCCTCTGGACTCACTCCAACATCTTCCCTATGTTTGGAGCCCCAGAGCTGGAGGCAGCACTGCAGGTGGGATCCCACCAGGACAGAGCAGAGGGAAGAATCCCTTCCCTTGCCCTGCTGCCCACTCTGCTTTTGGTGCAACCCAGGACACGTTTGGCTTTCTGGGCTGCCAGAGCACATTGCTGGGTCTTGTCAAGCTTCTCATCCACCAGCATTCCCAAGTCCTTCTCCTCATATAAAATGCCCACTTTTCTCACCTGTATGTGGCACTGAGCGTCTTGCAGAAGTTTCCTTTCCTCCAAGGTTTTCTACAGCAACATTAAAAATCATTTCCCACTTGTTCCACACTCAGAGCTGTGGCTGTGCTGCTCCAGTGTCCTCACCACCACAGCACCGGTGTGAAAACCCCACATCCTTTGGGGCCTTGCGTTGGCCTCGCCCTCTTGTGCTCTCGTGCGACTTATGTGCATTTAGGTGGTTTATTTCTCAAATCGCTGGGTGCAAAAATGCATCTCCCTCAAAACACAGAGCTGGCTTTCTCCCAAGAGTGCCGGACACCAGCGAGCACCCCCACGGCTGGTGGCATTGGCAGTGGGGTTAATGCCGCCCAGTTCCACCAGGATCTGCTGAACGGGGCTGTTTCATCAGCTTCTTTCCCACTCCACACTGAATTATTTGGTCTAGTCTGTCACCACGGTTTTGGGCAGTTCAGCCCAGTTGTGGCCTGTCCCCTGTAAGTGAAGTTATTTCTTTAGCTATTTCTTCTTGCTACATTTTGGATTTCTTTTACCAGGATCAATTTCCCATCTTACAAGTCGAGTCACTTGAGGCAGCTGCAGCCGGTTTTGAATGGGAGGATCAGGTGACAGTGGGGTCATCCCTCCTTGCATCACTTATCAGGGAACAAAGATTCAGTGGGCTTGGCCTGCTGAGTCTGCATCTACTGTTGTTCTTGCACAATTCCAAGATCTGAAGCTTTGGGAAAACCACTGGATCTTGTGGTAATATAATTCTTTGCACCTCTGGGTTTGTACAGGGAGATAAAGAGACTCACAGGCTGGTTGAGGCTGGAGGGAACCCCTGGATCTTCTCAAGCAAGGCCACCAGGACCAGGTTGCCCAGGCCCACGTCCCCCTTCAACAAGACCAATTTTCTTTCCAGCTACAGCTTTTGCCTCTGGAACTTGGCTGAATGCTTTAAAAATAGGAATGAAACCCATTTATCTTTCCAGGGAGGGGGTTGCCAGGAGCACCAGTGCATTATCTTTCACATGGGGGATTTGCTTTGGTTTGATCTAAGCTACGTCTACGATCATTTTAAGAGACTGCAAATTGGCTGCAGGAAACAAAGCAGACAGTCAGGTTGTAATGAAGTACCTTCCATCCCACTGAAATTGTATTCAGTCTCAAGTATCCCTCTCATCTATTAAGTATTGATTTGAGGGGAGAGCACATAACAAAACTGCCAGCTGGTTTGGCCAGCCCAAACCCTGAGCAGCTCCTTGGAAATCGATGAAATCCCATCGATTCCGAACTGCAGCAATTAAATGAGCTAATGGATGAGGACTCCGGGGAGAAAGGGATGGCAGTGATACAACAGACTGGGAAGCTGCAGAAGAGATGAACTGGACAACTTTCCCCCTGGGTGGACCGCGAGGGTGCTTGGGCACATATTTGTTTGGGTGTGGTGGCTCGTGGCTTGCTGTGTGCAAGTGGCTGGATGGGCAGGTGGGTGGGTGTGCCCCGGGCGTGGCCAGGAACAGCGGGGTGAGGAGATCTGTAAAAACTTCCCAACCAGGTAAACAGGAATGGTTCTTTGGGCTGCAAAAGAAAAGGGCCAGAGGTTGAGCTCAGGTGCCAAAGGCTGGATTGTCCTCACTTCTCAGGTGCTTGTTGGTGCAGGACAGTGACATCGTGGGCATCTCCTGCTGTCCCAGATGAACGTGGGGGAAATCTCAGGCACCATCTGGGATAAAGTTTGTGTCTGACACTGAATATTGGTTCAGACTTGGACAAGAGAGAGTTGAATAAACACCTTTCTACACATCATATCCTAATCCCAGAATCCCAGAATGGTGTGTGTTGGAAAGGACATTAAAGCTCATCTCATTGCACCCCCTGCCATGGGCAGGGACACCTTCCACTAGCCCAGGTTTTTCCAAGCCCTGTCCAGCCTGGCCTTGGGCACTTCCAGGGGATGAGGCATCCACAGTTTCTTTGCAGGGCATCACCCCCCTCTCATTTATCTGTGTTTAATCTTACCCAGCTGCCCAGAAGTTCTGGGTTTCTCACAACTTCTGCTCTGCTGCTCCTGTTCTCTTTGGTCACGTTCTTTGCTTCACTGTTAGCAGTGAGCAGAGAAGGCCTGATGAATAAAGGTGAGCACAGAGGGCTTCAGGGCATTCTGCTTTGATTAGTTTAGTTTAATTTAGTTTAATTGAAGTACCTGGTGGAATTTCCCATCTTTTTGGATTGAGCCTGTTGCCTCCTGTCCTGCTCCAAGAAGAGCCTGGTTCCATCTTCTTTCCTCCCCCCCCCACATCACATTAATAAATCCCCCAGAGCTTTCTCTTATTGAGGCTGAACAACCCCCCCATTTCCAGCAGAGGATTAATCTTCCCTAACACGTAAATATTAAACTTCAAATCTAAACCAGTTCACCCAGGACTCCTTTTACAGAAACACAGTGGCACATCAGCTCCCTTATCCTGCGCATCTCAGGTGTGATTCAACCCCTATAAAACGCTGTCAGATACCATTTGAGATGGTATCTGAGACATTTATATGGGACTGGCAGGTGTCACACAGGATTTACAAGGCTCCAACATCCTCCTGAAAAGGCAGCTGGAGGCCAGGAGGGATATCCTGGGGATCCAACATGGATTTAAGAGAACAGAGCCTGCCCCAGGACGAGGTTCAGGAGGTTTGTGTTGAGGGAGGGGACAGCAGGGTGTGCTCAGCTGGATTCCACGTGCAAACCTGGCTTAGCTGTGGGTGGCCAAGGACTCAGAGCTGGTGTGAGGATCCCTGTGATACTGGGGAGAACAGGAGCTGCCTGATCAAATCCTTCACCTCACCCATCCCATCTGTTTCTCATCCCCAAGCCTGACTGTGAGGGATATGCTGAACTCCAACCCCAGCATTCCTGTGGGCAGCTAAAACCCTCAATAGCCTAGAAACTGGCTTAAACTGTGCCAGGGGCTTCAGCAGCCCATGGAAAATTTGGTAGTGGGGGTGAGAATTCCCACTGTAACACTGCAGAGCTGAGCTCAAGCTCAGATGGGCCCTGAGGTGACAGAAATTTCTATGCCATCAGCAACCAGAAGGTTTTCACTGTCAGTTTTATCTGTACAAAGGGGATATAAAAGGTATCAGGGTGCTGGTACTTTCCCTTCTCTTTGCTCTGCAGCAGCAGGGGAGAACTGGGACGGGTTTTTTATGTGACCAAGGTAAACGTGGTGCTTGTTTTCCTCCTGTGTTCCCAACAAGCGAGGAGCAAATACCCACGTCAGCCCTGACCCTACAGAGAAAACCTGCTCCTTCCCCTGCCTGTCAGTCACAGGGACTTGTAACTCAAAGTCCCGATGAAAAGACAACTAGAACTGTGAAACTGGGTGTTAGGAGAAAGCAAATTTATCCTTGTTTGTGGGTGGAGGAGCAGACCCCTCTGCATTAGCAAGGATGATGCAAAGCACCCTAAATGTTTTTAATGAATAAAGTAATTTTCTCTCACTGGAGATGTAGAGAGGTTGGAATAAAAGCAGGAGACACCTCCCACTAGACCAGGTCGCTCAAGACCTTATCCAGCCTGGCCTCGAACACTGACAGGGTTGGAGCATCCACAACCACCCTGGGCAACCTGTGCCAGTGTCCAACCAGCCTCCCAGTAAAGAATTTCTTCCTAATATCTCACCTAAATTTCCCTTCTTTCAGTTTGCCCCAGTTCCTCCTTGTCGTGTCACTGCAGTTCCCGAGGTAAAAACCAAATCAATTCCTTTCCCCCACCACTGTGCCCCAAACTGGGAGCCCTGTTTCCTTCCCTGTTTCCTCCCACCTCTGGGATCATACTGGGACTAGAGGCTGGTGGAGCAGGACACCGAGTTTCCATTGCCCTCGTGCAAAGGATTTGAGCTCTTGAGGAGGGATGATTTCCCTCTTGGAAAGCCTGGGATGAGGCTTGGCTGTAGCAAAACAAGCTCCCTCCCCGTGTTTCACCCTTTAAGGGACAAGACATCCTTGACATGCCCCATATCCTGATGTTTAGGCTGCACTGCCAGTGGCTTTCAGCTCTGGCGGAACTGTCAGCAGCTTTTTACGGTGCCTGTCTGTGCTAAGAGGCATTTTCTTTTAAAATCCAGGGAAATGTTTAAACCTGGGCAGTCTCTGAAGGGGAGATGCTCTAATTAGTTGTTGTGCACGGTGAGAGGGAAGACAGTGTTTTGTTACATCCCCAAAGAGCAAACCTGAGCTGCCCATCAGCCAGGCACGGCTGTCCTTGTGCTTTCCAGAGGCTGGGATCTCTTTGGGAATGCCAAGGAGCACCCCAGATGTCCAGAGAGCTGGTGACTGGTCCTGACACTCAAAACAGGGTGAAAAATATTCACCTTTCTGGACAAATATCCAGCCCTCTGGACAAATACCCATCTTTCCAGGCAAGGTGTGTTGTTGTGTTGGGTCAGGAATGCTTGGACACGGCCTTGTCTATCTACATTTTGCTGAGCAAATGGGTCACTCCTGAGTTAGGCTGAACTCCCATTCCTAAAAAAATAGCTTCTCACACTGTTTTGTGGTGAGGAAAGGCCAAGACAAATAACTTCTGGCTTTGTATTTGTCCATGGTACAAGTACTGTCCCATCTGGAGACAAATTGCAGTGTCTCAGCTTGATCAGGGTTTCACTGCTGACCCAGACGGGCCGTGTGCTGTTAAACTTCCACTTAATTTTCTCCTTTTAGAGCACTAAATACCTCCTGACCCCAACAATCCTGAACCCGGGGCAGGATTTACTGATACAGTGCATGTTGGAGGTCACATAAACCATAGAGCATCATATCTGTCTGCAGGAAAAGGTCAGAGAAGTTGTGTCCTGAGTAGTTTTTGAGTTGGACTTTTAGAGAATGGAAAAGAGGAGTATTTCTGGGGAAAAAAAAGGTCAAGGAGGTCAAGCTTAGATGCCTTGCTCGTGGCAAGTGAGGGCAGAGAAGCTGACTCCTCGTGATCAAGGTGAAGACCTGCATAACACTGGGCCTTGGGATTGATGGCTTTGCCTTGGTGTAAAGGAGGGGCAGAATTTAAATTGCCCAGTGCCATTTAATGTCTGTACAGGTCTGTTTGAAGGGCCTGGCTGTGCTCAGCAGTCCTGGACTGGTCCCAGAACACCAGTGGGAGCAGGAACACACACACGTGGAGCAGGGAAGGAGCTCTGTTTGCTTCTGCAATTTTTGCTCATTTTGCCCTTCTGGGTCTCTGTTCCCTACTGTGAAATGGAAATAATAACTTTTGAGTGTCTGAATTGTGGCCCCGGGAAAAGTCTGCTCAGCCTGTGGAGTGGTGAGGCAGGACTGGCTGGGGATGTTTTGGCAGGGGGACGTGCACAGGGAGAAGTTCCGTGGGGTAAATCCCGCGTGTCAGAGCTGCACACACACTGTGTCCCACGTGTCTCCGTGGGAATCTGCCCCCCAGAACACCACTTACACAGAATTCCTTGGGATCCGAGTGCTGTTTCCCTCGCACGCCGTTAGGTGGGGATGGAGGAGGCAGGACAGGCACAACCTGCCGAGTTTCAAATCAGAAAAAACCCCCGGGAAATTCCTTAGACTTGTCACGGAGGAAACATTCCTCTGTCGCCTGCTCAAAGAGAAACGAACAGTGGAGAGGGGAGGGTGACCCTGTGTGGGAAACGGGGATTTGCTGCCCAGCAAACCCAGTCTCTGCTTCGGGAGAGGGCAGGGAGCATCCAAAGAGGAGGGGACAGACCTCGGGCTTTTGGCAGGGAATTTGCAGGGGGAGGAGAGGGAGAAGAGCAGGGATGAAGCTCTGCAGATTTTCTCCCGGGTGCTGCTGCCACAGGCAGGGAAGGAGGGTGGGAAGGGGTGGGAGGTAACACCGGAGTGAGATGAATGGGGGGTGTGAGCCAGGCAGGGTCATGGGGGCTTGATCCTGGGAACAAACCCTCCTCATCTGAGCTCTCTTGAGGGTTGATGTGCGAAAATTCGGAGCTCGAGAGGAACAGGAAAGGGGAAAAAAAAATAAGACAACTCAGAATAAGCAACCAACCACACAGAGAAAAATCTGAGCCCTGCTTTTGGCTTTGATTGACTGTGACAGGCTGGTTTGGAAAGTCATAAAATCATAGAACCATTAAAGCTGGAAAGGACCTCGAAGATCCTTGAATCCAACAGTTAAAGTGATAAGTCCTGTCTGACCTTGTGCTGTCACATCACCAGTGGAGGAGACCTGGTGGGTACCTTGGACACCCCACAGGCAATTTTCCTCGCAGTGTGTGACTTTTGTGTCCCCCTTGGTGCCAGTGGTGAAGGTCTGGAGCCTGAACACCCTCCTTTTTGCCACTAATCCCGATCCAGTGCCATATCCAACATCTGTGTTGCTTTCCACCTCTTTTATTATTTCCACACCCGCCCTGTGACCCAGCAGGGTAAGATTTCACTGTCTTGGCCAAATGAAGGGCATGGAGGGGGGGCTGCAGAGACTCACAAGGATTAGGAGCTCTAAATCCATGGCACTTGGCATCTTCTTCTCCAAAACCCCAACCTCAAATGGTGCCTTCCACGCTGTGTTGCTGCTGGGTGGGACCTCTGGTGGGATCAATCCACTGTCACACCAGGGCAGGAACTCTTTGCCTCCGAGGAAAAATTGGTCTCCAAGCTTTGTGCCTCTTCCACAAGCCAAGAAAAAACCTCCAAGAAAAGCCTACACCAGGACTGGAGGGTAAGAAACCACTTCATAGGATCACAGGATGGTTTAGGTTGGAAAGGACCTTAAAGATCATCTCATTCCAACCCCTGCCATGGAAGCTCCTTTCCTGAGCCTTTGGCAATCAGAAGTTGATTTAAAGTCTAAAAACCTCAAATGTTTTGGTATGAAAGGCTTCTAGTCCTTCGGAGGAGCATTTCCTTTTGGATATTGCCTTTTGCCTGCTCTTCTCAGCATCCAGAAGGGAATATCCAGCATATCTCTTGTGTCCTGGATGCTGTTTTCCCTTCCTTTCCCTGCTCAGGGCTTTGATTTCTTGGTGAGGCATTAACAGCCCTTCTTGCCTGAAGGAGCCAGCCTGGTTTCAAACGTGCTCTGTGGTGTTTGAAGCTGCTCTGCGTCAAAGTGAAGAGCCCTTGGAGCTG
The DNA here is from genome assembly GCA_035584735.1 of Pseudotriccus pelzelni. NCBI lineage: Eukaryota > Metazoa > Chordata > Aves > Passeriformes > Tyrannidae > Pseudotriccus > Pseudotriccus pelzelni. The sequence goes on along the minus strand of JAWMRA010000312.1, from coordinate 6,579 downwards.
GATGATGAATCCTGAGACCAAACCCACCCAGAGGAAGGGGCACCAGAGATTTGGAAGGAATAAAATAGGTTAGATTTGTTGAGTCACAGAATGGTTTGGGTTGGAAGGGACCTTAAAGATCATCCAGTTCCAACCCCTGCCATGGGCAGGGACACCTTCCACTGGAGCAGGTTGCCCCAACCTGGCTTTGGACACTTCCAGGGATGAGGTGTTGAAAATGGCAGCGATGGACTCTGGGCGCTCAGACTCAACAGCTGCTGATTTTGGCTACTCTGACCCCAGAACTTCCCATATTCCACATCACCTGGTTCTCCCAGAGCATCATTTAATTGTGAGAGGTCTCCTGTCAAAGCTGGCTCTTGGTTTTTCAGAGTCATGGGTTGTCCCTCTTTGGCCAGGCTGGGTCTTTCTCCCTTAGGTTATAAAATGCATTTGAAGAGCCATTTGGCCACACCAAATTCGCACCAGCACCCAGAGAGCCTCAATTCCACCATTGGTTCATTTTTGACAGTTTTCTTGAGTTTGCTGGGATTTGGTCACATCCTGAATGCTGGGACCAGGTTATGGTGTTTTTCCCCCGGGGAAGGACAGAAGGAAACAGCACAGTCAGGTGCACTGAGTATATTCACAGCCTCATTTCTCTTTTTTTTTTTTTCTTTCCTGCTGTGTAGGAAATCTCTGTGGCATGAAAGACAATTGACCTGGTTTCTTATGAAAAGAATAAAATAGGAATGCAGGCTGCCCAAGGTCTGTAAAACCCCAATTTGATGTTGTTATAGCATAAGCTGTAGCCCATTTTACATCCTGCTCCAGGTGTTCTTCGTGACCAGAAACAAAAGCAGCTTCACCTAAAAATAAATTATTTAAAAGCAACTAAACGTTCAGATCCTCTGTGGGGGGACACCCACATAAATATTTGGGTGAGTAGAAGCCTCCCATGGCAGGGGTTTATACAAAAAATACTGAATACTAAGTGAGGGATATAAATGGAGTGTGGAGCAGCTCACCAGGTTGTTCCCGATGCAAGCACAGACATGGTTTTATAACCCAGCAACCACGGAAAGGTTCTTGGTGTTTTAGGAAAAAAAAAAAAAGTTGGCCTCAAAGCTTTGGTGCCTCTTCCATGAGCCAAAGGTGGGTCTGGTACTCTGGAGGTGCTGCTGCAACATCTGGACTGTGTGAAGCAGTCACTGCTCTTCACCTTCTTGCTTCTGTTTAAATTGTGTTTAACTGACCCCTCAGCTGTGTGTATTTATTTGGCACTCACCTGCCTGCACCTGCAGCTGTCACAAAGGGAGAAGCCACTGTTTTACCAAGTCCTGCTCCATTCCCCTTAAGTGTCTCTGATTTCCAGATTAAATTTGTTCAGCTTTAGTTTCCACTCTTTAATTTTGGCCCTACTAATGAGCCCACCAGTATCTGCAGTTATCTCCCCAGCAGACATTTACACACCTTGGCCAAGTCTCCTTCAACTTTTTCTTCTGTTAACTGGGAAAGTCCAGTTCTTAAATATTCAGAGAATGGTTTTGGATTGGCAAGGACCTTAAAGATCATCTAATTCCACTCCCTTACCATGGGCAGGGATCAAGTTGCCCAAGTCTTGTAAGGAATTTTCTCACATCTATGAACCATCCTTGTGGTTATCTTCTGCCTCTTTTCCTGGTTTCTTTTTTTTTCCCCCCAATAGACTTTTAAAAATAGCAGCAAATGGTGACCTTTGGGCTGTGTAAATGACTTCTTGGAGAGATCTGTGTTCCATTTGCACGTTTGTCGTATTTTTTCCCCCTTTTCAAGCAGAATAAGAAGCAGCCCAGATTGCCATTGTGTCCCTGTGATTGCTGAACATAATCCTGTCTGAGGTGGGACCTCCTAAACATCTGGACTGTGACACACTAATTGGAAAAGCCAAGGTGCTGGGTTAAGGTGAAACAAGCCCGTTTTCCCTCTTCATCAGCTGGATATGGATAAAACTCCTGGAATGCATGTTCAGCGTGGCAGGCCTGATCCACTCCTCCTGCTGACTTGGGAGAGCTGGTCTTGACCTTGCTGGGGCTGCACCAACAGGGAGGCAAAGGGAAAAAAGGGGGGGCCTGAGATGATGTGGGTTGTGAGTGGAGGCCCCTGAGGGTGATTTTTGGAGGGATGGGCCGAGGCATGAACTTTCCTATCTGGATTTAGCCTGTCAGCGCCCAGATCCAGAGAACAGGAACAGGTTGCGCAGAGAAGCTGTGGCTGCCCCATCCCTGGAAGTGTTCAGGACCAGGTTGGATGGGAGTTGGAACAACTTGGGCTAGTGGAAGGTGTCCCTGCCCGTGGCTGGGGGTTAGGAAGAGTTGATCTTTAAGGTCTCTTCTAACCCAAACCACTCTGGGACTCTGTCACCTGTCTCTTGCTGGCTCATTTTAGAGTTCAGTGCCCCACAGCCTATGGACTGTCACACCCCCAGTGAAGAAACCACCTGCAAATTGCCATGAGGGAAAAGGCAACAAGTGAAAGGATTGGGAGAGTGTCAAACCCTCTCCAAGCTGGGAGACTTTCTAACTTAAAATAACGTTGGATTAGAGCTGGGAATGTCATTGCTGCCGTAAAGACGACACGGCTCCCTTGCAGTTTACTCCCCCTGTTTAAAAGCCAACATTCAGAGGCTGTGTGATAATAGCAGCAGCTCCTCAGTTATTAGGAGCTCTCAGAAAGATCTCTGCAAGCCAAGCCACGGTGCTTTTTATTAGCATTGCTGCTGTGTGTGCCAGCGGTTGGCCCCTCTCTCTCTGCTGGCATTAACAAGCGTGTGGAGAAAATTGTGTTGTCAGGCTCAAGTCAAGCAGAAATAATGGTACTCGAGTTCCTTCTCTGCACCCATGAAGTGACAGCTTTTCTGGTCTTTAGCATCTGTTTTATGTTGATGTGTCACGGCAAAAATTTTGCCTTGCAATAGCCCAGTTTCCCTCGAATGGGTTTAGTTTTGTGCTCTATAGAATTGTTTTCTGGAGTTAAGTTCTCGTTGTTTGCAGCCTCCACCTCCCCTCTGAGTGCAGGCTCTTTCCCAACGTGTGAAATCTGTCCTCCCAGCCACATCTGGGCTGCAGAGCTGCCACACAACTTTCTGCTGTCCCTGCTTGTTCCTAGAAGTCACAGAATCCCAGAATATTCTGAGCTGGAAGGAACCCACAGGGATCATCGAGTCCAGCTCCCATCACGAGAAGGGAAACTCAGCTGATGTGCAGCTGCATTTTCCAAGCATGGATATCTCCCCCTGTTTCACGTCTGTGAGGTGTCTGCAAAGATGGATATATTAAAAGTTTCTGGAATTCAGCACATCTCAGGAGATCTGGATTTACTCCAGTGTTCTGCTACCGATGATTCCCTAAGTGACTGTGGGGGAACCCTACACTCCATCCGTGCCTCACTTTCCAGCCTGTAAAAGAAGAACATGCTCCTCTCAAATCTTCCACCCTACAGTTGGATTAGGAGATTTTTGGAGCAGGAATTGCCTGTTACTTTGTGCACTCTGTGCCTGGATCAGTGAGGCCATGACCCACGATGAAGTGTCTGCAGGCAAGTGTCAGTATTTTCTGCAGATGTCCACAGCAGTTGTGGATTTCAGCGAGGAGCTGGTGGCTTTGAGACACACTCCTGACAAAATAACACAAGCCACTGCAGCAGCATCCCTGGAGCTGGGAATGCTGTGGTGATTTGCAGGAAAAACCTCTCTCAGGCTGAAATTGCAGTGGCCACAGCCGACTTCTCGCCCTGATCAACCACCCCAGGAAGAACATGATTTTTAATTCCTTTAATTTGTCTTGTCTGCTTATTTAATTTGAAAACCCAAGGTGTTTCTAAACTCTCCTCAGTTATTCATCCCTTGTTGTTGTTCTCTGGAGAATAAACACTGGTAGGGCCCTCGTTTCAGTTCTGGCTATGTTTGAAATCCATCAGGACCAAAACTCTACAACCCCTTTTTCTTCTGCCCAGGCAGCAGAAACCTCCCAATGCATTTTCTTGATAGTTTAAAAGACCTCAGTGTGATTTTTCACAGCCCAGGAAATCCCAGCTCCCATCCATCCCGCCAAACAAGGAGCATTTATCACTGGGGTGGAAGCTGAGCTGCCTGGTGTCAGGACATCCCTGGCTTGGGTGGTTCCCCTGGGGCAATGGCAGCACAAGTTCTTGTCCAGCTGTGAATTCTGAGCTTTGGGGTGTCCTCGTGGGTCGCTCTGGAGGGACAGGGTGGTGCATCCAAACCTTGATGGGTGCTGAACCCAGCAGGGAGGGAGCCTGGGGGCCTCTGCACGGTGTGGAGGAAGGAAGAAAGAGCACATGTGTGCCCCTCGCTTGAGGCTCTGTGTGCCCCTCACTTGGGGCTCTGTGCCCAGGATTAATGTCCTGGCTGTGACGTGTCTGCGTGGACTGCCCTGACCCTGTGAAGACCTTCCCCCAGCACCACATGGAGTTGTGGAACAGGATCTCCTCCTCCATCCAGGAACACTGGGACAATTGAACTTTAAACCAGGTCCTCACATAACATTTTGCACCCGTAAAACCACTCGTGTTAGTAGGTGGTGTTTTCCTAAACAGCTTCAGAGCAGCTGAAGCACAGGCTGATGTGCTGGCAGGAAGACAGCTACCCCTTGCCTCCCCTCCTGCCTGTCAGTGGTGGTCTGTCCAAACCATTCCCTGCCCATGGCTTAGTGTTCAGCATCAGCTCATCCACGGAGCGATTTGATGCCTCAGCCAAGCTCAGTGCTGCTCTAGGACAGTGCAGCTCCCAGGACCTTCCAGCCTCCAGCTGAGCAGATGATGGCCAAGGCACACCATAGCAATGCAGTCCATTTTCTCCACAGAAACAGGTCTAAAATCTGTCCCGGCCCCAGCTGCCAGCTTGGTTAAGACATATCTGCTTCTGTGACCAGCACTGTTCAGTGGCACCGTGAGTCTAGAAGGATTTTTCAGACTTCCCCAACAAATGGGTCAAATCCTAGGATCCAGAACCCTAAAATCATCAATGGCTTGTGCTGGAAGGAACTTTGAAGACCTTCTAGTTACAATTCCAATTCCCTGCCATGGGCAGGGACACCTTCCACTAGCCCAGGTTGCTCCAAGCCCCATCCAACCTGGCCTTGGACACTTCCAGGGATCCAGGACCAGCCACAGCTTCTATGGGCAACCTGTGCCAGGGCCTCCCCACCCTCACAGGCAAGAATTTCTTTCTAGCATCTCATCTAAATCAATCCTCTTTCAGTATAAAGCCATTACTCCTCACCCTATCACTACCTGCCCTTGTAAAAAGTCACACCTCAGTCAGCAGCCTGAGATTAGGAGAGGAGTGACATCTAAATTTGCACTTCTGGGTTTAAAATTATTCATCTCAATCATGCCTCCGTCATTAGGGTTTATAAGAACAAGCTATTTTACATGTGCTTGTTCCTGCATTCCTCTGCCTGCACAGGCATGAGGAAGGGGATTTAATAAGGGTATTTAATAGCTTTAATTCCAGTGATCTGAACAGCACAACCTTTGTGCCTAATCCAGGGACAAATTGCTGTGTCTCAGCTGAACAATGGTGCCTTGTCACAGGTGAGCTTTGAGCAGGAAGGAATTGTGAACCAAGGAAAGAGTTTAACACGACTCACGTTGGCACAAGCCAAGAACACAGCCATTAACTGGGCACTGAGAGCTCCTTCCATAACTTGTCACCCAACTAAAATATTGCATTTATTTCCACCCTGATGTACTGCCAGTTGCATTAAAAATAGAACCAAGTGTGTGGCTCTGAGTCCACCGGCAAAAATAGTTTTCATGCCCTTAAGATGCTCCACCCTGACTCATTCCTGGCTTGGTTCTCACTGACCCCAGGCAGCAGGTTTGGCCAGAAGTGTCCAGGACACCCTCAAAGTCCATCCCTCTGCTCATCCCTCCTGCAATAAGCAAGGACATCTTCAACCTGGAAAATGTTTCCTTAAAACAAAAACGAACAAACAAAAAAGTCAGTTAGAAAACCAGGAAGATCCTCAGGCTCCTAAGGCAATGCAGATCAGGAGAGGAGTGAGACGTTAAGTATCCTGTGGCACAGGGCCATCATTTTCTCTGCCCATCCTATTTTTCCTACTGAAACAAGAAGGGGAAGAACACTTCTTGTCCAACACGAGATGTTTAAAACATAACTGATAATTTTAAATGAGTCATCCAGGCTCTTTCTGCATAAGTCAAGAAAAGCAGAAACTTCCAGAGCTTGGCTCATTTTTTGGTGATATTTTTTAGGCAGTTGGGTGGGATTTAGTCACATACAGGGGACAGGAGCACCTCTCCTATGGACACAGTTGGGGCTGTTCAACCTGGAGAAGAGAAGGTTGTGTGGAGACAGCACAGCACCTTGCAGTGTCTGAAGGGGCCTGCAGGGAAGCTGGAGAGGGACTCCACCAGGAATTGTGGTGATATGACAAGGAGTAATTGGTTCAAACTGAAAGAGAGGAGATTTAGGATATATTGCAGAAGTATTTTTTCACTGTGAGGGTGGGGAGGCCCTGGCACAGGTTGCCCAGAGAAGCTGTGGCTGCCCCTGGATCCCTGGAAGTGTCCAAG